>JAOTON010000441.1:1817500-2350756 GCA_034440635.1 Lepas anatifera
GTAAAGATAGAGCAAAACAATTAAGACCATTGGTATCCTCGCAGCAGGCCGAATCGCATGATATATGATATGACGTTGCTAGATCAAATCAGGTAAAATGTGTGATTTGACCTGACCTGAGGTCAAGTCAAGGTCAAATTATGTCAAAAAGTATATCATTAGAACTGCAAAGACAAGAAAAATCGAACGCATGTAAAATGAACGCTCTATAACCTCCCATTCTAAGTTATTCAGTTAAAAACATTTTCCCATGTATTTCCAATGAAGAGGTCATGGCTCGTACCTGACCTTAGGTCATCGAAATAAATGATACCGGAACATGTTTGAGAGAACTCGTTGGGTTCATTGTGTGATTTAAGTTTCAATCAGATAAGTTCACCCTGTTCTGACTTATGTTATTTTAAACTTTGAGGTCGGGTGACTTGACCTACGCTGGTGACCTGGCCTGACATGACCTAAACTGAAAAGTTAAGAAAAGTTAAAAAAATTATTAAAGAAATGTTATGTCAAGTACGGCGGCGCTACGCGCCACCATTTCTATGCTATCCAAAAAAACGAGGAGGGCGGGTACCCGCCACCCCGTCAGTGTGCGTGTTTAGCTGATGGTATGTCATCTGTATATACGGCACCTATATGATGATATCAGTCATCTGTCTATCACATCTGACATCTGTCAACTGTTGTTCCCATGTCTCGCCTCGTGAGAAGACACCTAGAGGTGGCCATAGCAGTGCCTAAAGTCACGTATCAAATATAAGATCCGGCATCTTTCTACTGAATCACAGGGGCTGCTTCATCCCTTTTCACTTGTCAAGTTTGTGGGAGCATTGATTATTTTTATACTTATGCCAATTCGGGAGACAAAGACCTTTACCATACGTTCCTTTGCATGACCCCTGTGTCATACAGAGCAATAAACAAATCAATCTCAGACATACACTAAATAGCACTGTAGAAATTAACCGTGATTGAATTTGAATTACAAAAACACATTTGAAGTTTTTAAAGTAGCATGTTTAATATGTCTTATAATCAAATAATATGTCTATTTCAAAAGCTTAGTTGAAAACCGACCTCCATCTTCTCACTTCGTTGTTGCAGATCTTATCTGGTACTGGTATTCCCAAGAGGTTAGAGCCCCTCCCCTGGGCGCATATATGGTATGGGTAAGCCCAGCAGACCGGTCTCGACCTCAGTGCCGGGTATCTCCCCGCGATTTACTGTGCATGGTGCGGGATGCCCGGCAGGCTGGGTTCGAGCTGAGCTCTGGCCTGGCGGTGGTGGGACCGATGGCTGTGTTCCCGCGCACCGTGCTGGGCTGGCTCGTCTCCACTCCCGAGGACATCGTGCCCGCTTCTTTGGCGCTGTTCTCCATACTGGAGCCGCGCCTCGACTGTCTGGTTATTGGCACAGGTCAGTGTCTGACCTGGAGTGGGGGGACATGGTACCGCAGTTACGGCGCAAAGTGTTACTTTGGTCTGCCAGCGGAGATGTGCATGCGCATAATTGACGAACCAGGGGGTGTGGCATCCCCAATCTTTGGGACTCGGTGTAGCATTTCTTGTGCATTTTCTACATGTTGCCTTATTGGAACCAAACTATATGTTCCCAATTACACAAGTCCTGCTGGCGCCGAAACCAGTACTAAGGGACCCCGACAGCAACATTGTCCCGCAAATCAATACTTCCGTCCCCCCCAAATCAGCACTTCTGGTTACCCTGAGACTGCCTCCTGCCCCCCCTGGAACTTGCTCTCGTAAGGCCCTGAGGTTAACTCTGAGCGGGGCTGAGTGGGGGAGGGAGGGTGTTGATGCTCAGGGATGCCCGCTGAGACTAGCTCCCGGGGACACCTGAGGGCAACCCCAAGGGCCCCTGAGACTAACTTCTGGAGGCCTCCCAGACCAACACCGCCTGAGACTGATTGTCGGGCCTCTGAGACTGACTCTCGGGGCCCTCTTACACCAAAACTAAAAGGCCCCCTGAAAATAACTCGGGCTCCCGGAAATTAGTTATGGGGTGGCCCCTGGGACAGGCCTGGGACCCCCTGAAACCAGCACTTGGAGGCACTTACATGGCTAATTTTCGGCCCTTCTCCCGATAAGCTCTCAGGGGGCGCCTGGGACGGATTCCCGCGGCCTCTTAAACCAAAACTGAAGGAGTCCCTTAGAATATCTCTGGGCTCCCGGGATCAGTTCTCGACAGCACATCTGAGACCTACTATCGGGCCCCCCAGATTTGCTCTCGGGAGTCCCCTGAGGCTAACCAGGGGGGGGCTGGAAATGACTCCCGACAGCCCCTTGAGACTAACTCTGGGGCACCCCTTGAGACTACTCGGAGGGAGATTGAGGGACCCCTGAGATTGAGTCTTTGACATTCCCGGGACTAACTCTCGGATGCCCCAGACTAGTCCTCAGGGGTATAAGGCTAACTCGGAGCCCCCTAGACGGACTCTTGGGCCCGTGAGACCAAAACTCGCTAGGACCTCTGGGAATTACTCTGGGAGCCCCACGCTTAGCTCTTGGATGCCCCTGAGACTGATTACCACGGTCCTCTGATACTAGCTTCTGGGCGCTCCTCGAGACTGGCTCTCGGAGGCCCCTTAGACCAAAACTCGGAGGCACAATCTGAGGCTAACTCGGGGGCTCCCAAAATTACCTGTCGGGGCCCCCTGGGACCAACACCCTACGGCACCCATGATACCAACTCTCGGGGCCGCAGATAAGCTCTCGGGATCCCCCTGAAAGTAACTATTGGCTCCTGAGGGAGACGCCCTTGAGACTATGGGCCCTCTGTAGACCAGCACTTGGCGGCACCCATGATACTAATTCTCGAGTTCCCGTATTAGCTTTTGAGGCCCCTTGAGAGGAGCTCTCCTTACACCAATACTGATGGGGCACCTGATGATGCCTTGGGTCTCCCTAGATTAGTTCTCGGGGGGCCGACTCTCGGAGGTCCTGAGAACAACTTTTGAGGGACCCCTGATACAGACTCTCGGGGGGGCTCCTGAGACTGACTCTTGGGCCCCTGAGGTGGGGTTCCCTGAGACTGGCCCTCAGTGGGCCCCCTGAAACAACCTTTCGCGGCCCTGATACCGACTTTGAGGGCCTCCTGAGGCTGGGATTCTGAGGGCTTTATAAAACAAACTCTCAGGGTTCCCCTGAAACCGACTTTCGAGGGCCCTGAGACCGACTCTCGGGGCCCTGAGACCAACTCTCGGGGCGGGGGACCCTGAGACCAACTCGAGGGCCCCTGAAAACGAGTCTCGGGGGGCACCTGAGACCAACTCAGGACCCCTGAAAACGAGTCTTTGGGGGCACCTGAGACTGGCTCTGGGGCCCCTGATCATATAATCATTTGCTGTGCTTAAGATCGGATCAATTGGGGGTCTGCGGACTCCTAGGACCCCCATTGGCTACGCCACTGATCGCAGTCTGACAATTTATTATGTTTAGGGTGCGCTTAACCGTCTCTTCTGGGCCTATATGGACAATATCATGTTGCAGCTGAAAGAAGGCATCTCACCAGATTTCGGCCTTCTCAGCGTGGAAGTAAAGCAAAAGACACTGCAGATTGGCCGTCTGATCACCACTTTTCACAGGATCTTTGATTACCGGGTGTTTTCTAATGTATTGATGGCGCTGATGACGATTTTCTGGTCGAAAATGTCGAATTCGAAAATATTTGCCCGCGCAAGCCGTTTGAAATTCTTCCGGTTTGCCAAATTTCGATGTTTTGATATCTCACGGACCATAAATGCAACTAATGTATTGGAAGGGCTCCGAACTTTAAAACCATTCAATCTGAACAATTTGAAACATTTTTTAACTCCTTGAAATATATATTTACCTGAAAAGTACCTTGGAAAGACTGGGACGTTTGAGCTTAAAAGATGATAATAGATGGCGCATGACGCAGCCGTAGTCAGTGTCCTGTACGTCGCTTATGACAAGAAGGTATTAGCCAAAGGAGCTGGATATAGGATTTGAGCCTGTTATGAATTGATGAATGAGCATTTACCTTCATAAGATGATCCAGATTTTCTCGCTTGCAGTTTTAAATATAATTGGTAATGGTTGTTTAAGAGGTCCAATTAGGATGAGCCAGCCATAAATAGATTAGGTATCTTAGCATGTAGTCACTGCGTAAAATTTCAAGTATTAAAATGTATGCAAGAGCCAGTCGATTATGTTCAGATTAGTCTTGCTATCACTAGCAAGGAGAATACCGTATTTCGGGAAAATGAAGCTACGACACCCAGCTTGCCGTCAATACATGCCGTTGTCGGTCGATTTATGATGCTGCGGTTTGAAGAGACTGAGGCCAGAAGCGGACGAATTTCATGTTTCAATAGCTTCAATATTCGAACCGACCGCTGATGAAGTTACCGAGACTTACAGAAGAGCATCTGTGCCAGCAAGAAACAGGTACAAAGTTCGCTGAGAAATAAGAAGCTTTATAATTTGAAGGAAACGATCAGAAGGGCCTACAAAACATGAAGATATTGTAAGCATGGACAAAGCATGACACCATTGTTTGACATATCAAACAGAGCTCTACCATCAAAGTATCGGCAAACAGAACATTTCTGGAAGACCAGCGGTGAGCACAGGTTTATATTGGGGCTTGATGCGTCGTGACAGACCATTGAGACGGCAGCAGCTGAGCCAAGCCACTGCTGCTGTCGTTTGGCTACCAGGAGTTCTCCGATGTTGCGTTCTGACGGAGCCAAAGCTGCGTCAGAACGCAACAGCACCATTGACAGCGACCGCTGGTGGTTTGCAGCAGCGAGCTTCCTATTTGTAGCATCACCAGCTGCTAACACGCCGCACGCGATCAGGCTCTGGCAGGTATAAATCAATCTCGGAAAGAAAACTTATTTCTTAATGTTACCGGAAGTCGTTTATAGACTTGTCGGGTGATTGTCATATTATTGTGCTCGAATACGGACGAGCCGGCCTCCGATCAGCCTTATTGGCGGCAGCGCAGTGGGTTGCCGCACTGCTGCCGTCTCCAACGGTCTGTCACGACAGCATCCAAGCCCCCAATATACAACCTCTCTGCTTCTCGTTGGTCTTCCGAATGTTCTATTTGCCGATGCCTTTGATGGTAAAGCTCTGCTTTATATGTCAAACAATGTGGTCTGTTTTGTCCGTGCTTACGATACCTTCATGTTTTGTAGACGCCTTCTGATCGCTTCCTTCAGTTTACGGTGCTTCCTTATTTTACAGCGAACTTTGTACTTGTTTCTTGCTGGCACAGATGCTCTTCTGTAAGTCTCGGTAACTTATCAGCGGTCGGTTCGAATTTTCAAGTATTGAAACGCGAAATTCGTTCACTTTCCTGGCCTCCATTCTTCAGCCGCAGCATCATAATGTGACCGACAACGTCGCCCCAATCGAGAGCTGGTTAAGCGGCAGCATGCATGTGAATCATGTTAAGCGGCTTGACGGCGGCGCTAGGTGAGGTGTAGCTTCATTTTTCCCGAAATGGGTATTCTACTTGCTAGTGATAGCAAGACTAATCTAAATATAATCGACTGGCTCTTGCATACATTTTAATACTTGAAATTGATCCGCAGTGACTACATGCTTAGATACCTAATCTATATAGGCTGGCTAGCTGATCTGAATTGGACCTGCTTTGAAAGCAACCATTACCAATTATATTTAAAACTGCAAGCGAGAGAAATCTGGATCATCTTATGAAGGTAAATGCTCATTCATCGAATTCATAACAGGCTCAAATCCTATATCCAGCTCCTTTGGCTAATACCTTCTTGTCATAAGCGACGTACGGACACTGACTGACGGCTGCGTCATGCGCGCCATCTATTATCATCTTTTAAGCTCAAACGTCCCAGTCTTTCCAAGGTACTTTTCCAGGTAAATATATATTTCAGGAGTTAAAAATGTTTCAATTGTTCGATTGAATGGTTTTAAAGTTCTGGAGCCCTTCCAATACATTAGTTGCATTTTATGGTCCGTGAGATATCAAAACATCGAAATTTTGGCAAACCGGAAGAATTTCAAACGGCTTGCGCGGGCAAATATTTTTCGAATTCGAAACTTTCGACCAGCAAATCGTGATCAGCGGCCATCAATACATTAGAAAACACCCGGTAATCAAAGATCCTGTGAAAAAGTGGTGATCACGACATGGCCTACTGCAGATGTAAGTTCCTCAAAGCGTATTCGATGACAAGTTGCCCGCGTTACTGGTTACTCACGTTTTCGGGACGCAGAAGCGTATCGGCCCCGTGGTGTAACGGTTAGCACTCAGGACTCTGAATCCTGCGATCCGAGTTCAAATCTCGGCGGGACCTTCTTTTCGTCGCACATGGTCGTCATGGCGAAGTTCCGTCAGAGGTCGTATTCGTAGGAGGGAGAACTTTCTCAGCGTTCCCAAGTTTGATGAAACATGCCATGCCAGCCTAAGTGATATGCATCGTCAAGGCACCTTGACGAAGGTGAACGCGTGCAATGAGGGGTCCCAGTGTCCCCATCATTTAAATGTTTTTGAAAGGTAGCCGGAGAACCGTTCGAAGCCAGATGATACTTTGTTCCATTTGAGAGAGTTAATGCGCTTCGATTGGCACAACATCTTTGAAAATGGGTGGGTATTTTTCCTTTTACTTATCGGCTTTCAATTCAAATGTATATTTTAACCACTTAGGCAACGCAGGCGTGCTGGTGCGATCGCGCGGTTGTAGCTGTCGAGCCCATAAATTGGGGTAATGTCAATTCATCTCCCAAGGTCAAAGTTTACAGATACAAATTATGCCAGCATTTTCAAGGTCATTGACTCAATTGCTTTTGACCGTGGTATCTGACCGGATGACGTCACGCATTATGATGTTCGTAAATTAGCGGCCTTTTGACTATTCTGATGTGTCCCATTGAGCCGGACCACAGGTACAGGTAGGGGGGGCAGGTGGGACCCCCCCATTTTGGACTGGGGGGCTGTGCCTCCTCCTAACGTTGAGCCAATACCTGACCTTTTTAGTTCACAAATCAAGTGATGGGCCGAATCATATTTGACACCACCAGCAGTTACAACTTTTGCCCCCTACCCCACCCCCAATGTGGAACAAGTTCCCGCGGCTATGGCCCGGAAATGCGCCGAACAATGCACCGGCAGGTTCAATAATATATTCACAAAGGAAAACTCTTCTGCATGTATTTCTGTCCCGATGACACTCATTATCTCAAACATTCGCTCCCCAGGCAACCCCGGAACCACAGTGAGCAAGGACGTGATCACGTTTCTGCGTCAGAAGAAGATCGGGTTCGAGATCCTGCCGACTGAGCAGGCGGTGGCCACCTTCAACTTCATGAACCTGGAGCGTCGCTGTGTGGCCGCCGCGCTGCTGCCGCCGCAGACGGTGAACATTCTGGACCACCTGGAGAGAGACCGCAGACTGGCGGAGCAGCGACGAGAAATGATAGAGGCGGCGTGACCGGCGAGGGTCAGGCTGGAAACGGCGCCTCTCAGCGGACGCGGCAGAACTGTGTTTGGATAGAGGAGACAGGTGTGCTGAATAGTGTCTTGTGTTGTCGCGCAGTTACGTATGCACGTAAGTACTTGGATCAGAGTGAGCTATCACTCGAAATGCCCGAATACCGCTGGAGAGACAAATATGACGCTGAGAGCGAAGGTGCGACTGAACTACGGTTTAAAATGTTGGGCTGTTTGTGTAAAAATGTATGTGGCTGACCTTCCCTGGTAAGGCCCTAAACGTGTTTCCTGAAATACGACGTTGAGGAACAAAATCAGTATTACTTGCTATTCTTTATTTCTGGTACCAGCATGTCTGTTGCTGATGCCAGCACCACATTGCTTCATTCACCCTACATCAGGACTAAGGGTTTGGAGGCTCGGCCGAGTTCAGCTTCATCCGACCGAAAACTCAACTCCGGTGACAGCTTTGTATTCACGCAAACAAAGCACACCAGTCGGGGTCGAAGAAAAGTGTCGGCCGCACACAACTTTCTTCTTTCAAGTCAAGTAAACACTCACATCACTTTATGCCAACTGGTGTAGAAAAGCACAGAACAGTCATCGTTTACACATCACGGAACTCCCTGCCAGCTCAGCCTCACTAAATTTAACATATCAACTTTGAACTTGGTGCCTGCACTGTCGCAATGTAGCTAAAAAAAACGCCAAAAGGTTGTGTCATGCTGCTCGCGCCTTCCCATGCATACCTTCCGAAACATGCGAACATGATTGCACACTACATCGAACTGCCACAAAGGTGCCGAAACGCGCTTGCGCAGACAGGGCCTAAGCTCACATGTTCGTGCCCCGTCACCGAGTGGACGCGTTTCATCAGGCTCACGTCGCCGAATTGAAGGTCTTCAATACCGTCGCGTCATCGAAAGGAAGTTCTTCAATACAGTCTCATCACCGTTTTAAGCGCTGGCGTACACGCAGTAGGAGGCTGGGAAAACTGGGCAAGGTAGCAGCGGCGCTGCGCGGCTGTTGGGGAGGCAGTTGAGGCCGCCCAAACACATTTCATGCAAACAGAATGCAAGAAAATATGTTGGGCGCAACTGTACTTAAAATAAAACTAAGGTCCGCCAAAAGAAAATGGTGACTTATTTGGCTCAACCCTTGTTTTCACAGCGTTAAAGGTTATTTCTCCTCAGATCGCTCACCAAATTCGAACGTATTAGATCACGGGTTGGGGCGAATGTCGCGGAGACCATGCAACAGTAACAAAGGAAGGCCAGCAGCAACATCTAAGACACAAAAAGGGGAAATGTTGGGACGACACTCCAAACAGACAACAAGAGCGTCACAATTCAGTCCATGACAAGTACCCCGCGCCAGGTGCTTTCTTTTCTCAGCATTCCATCCGAATTGGAAAGCCAGACTACATTATCAGGTCAGATCCAACAACGGATACGACCTACCCAAAACCCTTTGTCAACAGCCCTGAGTAAATAAAAGAACAAAACGCATATTTTTGTTTTGCGATATCATGGCCTGACCAGTGCAGCGATCGTTTTAGGTCCATTTGCACTTGAATTGACTTCAGTTTGCATCGTTATCTGACCCAGTACGAATCGAGGGGACCACTCCTAACCGGTGGCGCCCCCTACGAACGTCAACGTCCTCATCCATCTGACAGGCAATCACTGTGACGTCATGTCCCCAGGGTGAGCACACTGCCAGGCCAGCTATCACCAGGGTAGTAGAGGTGGCTATCACCACCCCCGAAGACGTCCTCCCTGAGCGCTGGTCTTTTCTTGCGGTTGGGTTGCGTGCCAGGACCGGCTTGTGTTCAGCTCACTTGTCCAGCACGATGAGCTCGGTGAGGCAGGCCCGCGGCTGGGACATGCTGGCCGGGAAGTAAGCGGTCAGCTGGTCGAAGAGCCCGGAGCGCGCGCGCCGCAGGCACTCGGAGTCGGTGGCGTCAGCGGCCGGTTCGGCGAAGAGCCGGCCGGCCAGCAGCTGGAACTGCCGCTCCTGCTCCGGGTCGGCGTGGTCCACCGTCTCCGCCAGCTCCGTCTGCAGGTACTGCAGCGCCGCCAGCACGTCCGCCGTCACCAGCTCCTCGAACCTGCCGCAGCGCAGCTCTCCTCAGGCACGGGACTGATGGTATATACCGGCATCGCCAGATCTTCACACTCGCGACGCCAGAGCCTTGAGCCTGCCGCAACACACTGCTAGCCCCCAAAATATGCACCGTCACCTCCTCAAACCTGTAGTATGAATTCCTCACACCTGCGGCATCAGATCATTACACCTGTCGCGCCAGCTCTACACTTTTTGCCAGCCCCTTTTACTCCATTTCACCATGATGATGATTAGGGTTTTAGGGCACTGCAGCTGCAGAGGCTATACGTGCCCGTCAGTATTGTATTACATTATCCTAAGGTTGTGCTTATTAGCTTAAAGGGAATGTGGCACCTTCACAACGTGATTTTAACTGAGATAGCCAAGGTGTAAAGCAGGTCGGAAAACCCGGTACTCCATATTTCATTTGTCTTGGAACTCGATATTTCCGTAGAAAAAAGCTAAAACCTACCGACACCAGCCCCTCTCAGCCCCCGTCGCCATTGTTGTGAGCTACTGGTGTGACGACATATGCTGACGTCACGATGAGCATCAGCCAATCGAAGCCCTTGAAGCGTTTCAAGTATGATAGTGGTTGCCAGATCGTGACATCATCCACAGGCTGATATTTATTTCTTTTTCTGGAGGAGTATTTTTAAAAACCAAATATTGAGCTTATTGTACACTTTTCAGAGAAATCATGAGTGGTTTCACTATTTTTTACTAAAAGTACGTCTAATAACACTAAATTCCAGGATTCGACCAAGGTCCCACATTCCCTTTAAGTGCGCTATACAGAATGTGTCAAATCTAAGAATCTCTAACGGGTGTGTATACTACGTCAAAACCTTCTTCTCTCAGGTAAGATAAAACTTTTCCAATGTCTACGAGTGCGTCATCGCCCAGGATCTGTACCAGCGGAACCGGTGGAAAGAATCGGAGCTGACTCCGTTTCAGCTGGTCGCAGCTGTCGGAAGCAGATAAAACGTGCTGCACGGTGAGGCGGCTGCCACAATGAGGACACGTGCTGGGGGCGGCGTTGTTCCAAGTGATGGGCGTGGATCGCATAATAATGGCCGATTCGAAGCCTAGTCAGGCTCACCTCCATTCTGCTTCGCTTGCTGCTCGAATCCCAGGGTTTAATACTCCATTTCACCATAACGCACCCGTTATGCACCGGATTCCGAGTTTTGGTGGAGAAACATACAAGGTCATGTTGCACTCACTGGTAGTGGTAAGCTTCAAATTCTGCCTTCTTTGCACGAATATGCTGCGCCTCTAGCAAGTTTTTCTTTTATTTGAGAAGCACGTGATTCATTTTGGTCATATAGCACCCTAGAGTTTTTTTTTGATAATCGTAACGTTAGCATTTCCTCATCTGAGTGGCATCGTAGCAAGTCGGTAAAGCTTATGAGACACGAAGTCCAAGTAGAGCAGACCCATTTTGTATGACATTCAAACACAAAAGCGGTACCACTCGCGTAGCAAAGTTCGAAATTTTTCTCCCCACTGCCAGCAGCATTAGTTCCTGGGATTATGCTCTTCCGAGTCACAAAACAAGCTGAAATTACATGCATCTCTCCACACCCGCGTGATTTCGGGACTCTGCACACGATTGGTCGTTCATATCCGCATTGAAAGCTCATCAAACCTGACGTATCGCACAGACCCCTCCTCTTCCGCTTAGTCATATATCACTCGCCGCTGTTTCCTGAGCAGCAGTCCCCGCCGGCTAAGTCCGGTGTCACTCACCGCTGTTTCCTGAGCAGCAGCTTACACTGCCGCAGGATTTCGGTGCATGTTGGCCGTGTCAGTCTCAGTCGCCAGAAGTCGTCCAACCGCATTTTTGGGTTACATTTCCGGCCCGGGTTACCGCCGAACAGGTAAAATACCTGAGCCAGAAGAAAAACCTTCAGAGTACCTTCAAGGCACGTGTGTGACGGTTCGGGCTCTAAAAAACGTATCGAGCACGAATTTGTGTGAAATTGTGCGTGCAATCACTACCAACACGCCGCTAGTTCACGACGCCATAGAAGTTGGAGTACCATCAAGGCGCCTGAACTATTACATACTATAACTCTACAATTCAAGAGGAAGACACTATCCTAACGCGCCTGCAGGGCGCCAGTGAAGAGAATATCACATATTCTACAATCATTTTTTCGGTCTTGATAATTTCGAAACAAAAAAGCATACCAAAAACTAATGTTAGGACCACATAGAAGAAAGAGGAATCTTTTTTACCGAAAAAAACGAGCCTAAGCACACACCCGACCCCGGAAAAAAATATGCTACTCGTCTCTGAATAGCAGAAATGCAACGAGAATCCCTCCATTCACGATTCCATACTTTCGCCCACGGTACCCGGCTGTTGACCGGCAGGGCGTGCCCGACTCCGTTCGCTAGCAGCTCCTACCTTGCGTATGTGATCGAAGACCAGCTGGTGGGCGAAGCGCGGACAGGGCTCCACCTGAGACCTGGCGTCGCCGCCGCTGCCGCTCGGCTCCAGTTTGTTCCGGTAGATACACGACCTGGCGGCGAGATGGCGGCTGTGAGAACCGGCCCACACCAACCAGCCCTACAAGCATGGACGGCGCGGATGTGGATGTCTGGTTATAGGAAACAATGCACACGCGAACAGTTAGCTGGAGTTCTCCAGCCAATTAGGGCAGCAGTAATGCGGTCAATCACGAGAAGAAATGCTTCTGCTCAATATATTCTGTATTTGTTACGAAAAAATATCCAAACTGATTCGGCGACTTTTCCCAAGCCATCGTGATAAATATGAAATGATCACGACTCCAGTATGGGACGCTGAGGACTACAAAGGATGATGATTCAGTTATGCGGCACACTTCCTGGAGGGATCGCCGCTGCCAGAGGCGCATACGCTCGCTGTCTGCGGGTAGTTTAAAGTCAATATGGCGACTTTATAATGGTATTTGAACTGAGAACCAGGTGGCAGAGCATAACAACTATTTATGATTTTCTTTGCCCTAGAACTCACATTTGCGTATATATAGAATGTGTTAAGAGCGGATTCCGTCCCCACCGGCCCGCGGCGGCGCCAGCCATCACCGAACAGCCGACGCTGGACCCATAGGGGAGGGGGCAGTATCCGTGCGCTAAGTAGCAAGCTCGTGCTGCACTGTTGCTTCGTAAGAGCTGAGTTCTGAGAGAAACGTAACGTGCCCCCAGTTTTATTCTATACCTATGCTTAACCAGCCTGCTAGTTCAGTTCAAATACCACAACGGTGTCATATTCCCTTTAAGGGTAAGGAAATGAACACCGGCGGCTTAATAAAGACACTCATACAGCGTACGGGACTGATTGTTGCCAATCTCTCCGAGTTATTTCATGCAAAACACTCACCATTTATTCTGTTTGATGTCATAAACCCAAAACGAGTTTTTAAGGTTGTCTTCCTTTTTCTCCTTGTCCTTGCTAAGGCCCTGCAAAACAGCGATTGTGAAAAATAGAATAGTGTGAGGTAGTCCTTTAAACCTTTTACCACACAACACAAGTTACTATCAATTAAACTTATCTCTCTGAAATTGGCCCGGTATGCGAATGCGTGGGCATATGCAGCAGAATACTGGAGGCGGGGATGTTGACGATAGATTTTGCGGATCAGCCTATCGAATGGTCCTACGCCCCAGCGCCAAAACCAAGGCATGCCTGTGGATCCAACGAGCGTAAAATGCACACCAATCGCGAATTCGTTTACTAGATGAGTTCGAGCAGATTTTAGATTTTCCCCGAGTCACAGTTGTCGCTTCTTGAGATCAGACCCTCAGTACAGCTATTAACGAACCTCTCACAGAAATCTCGAACCCATCATTCAAATGAGCGCAAATCAGATAATGGTACGCCAATTCGACAGTTAACGCTCCACACAAAGCTCGTGACGATGGCTCCTCTCAAGCCATTCTCCCACGGTTCAGGCTGTGAATTAATGCCTCAATGGAGCACCAAATGTGGGTTGCATAGCCCCCCCCCGTTCAGTTTTCGTCTGCCCTATCTACATTAATTTTTGGTGACGAGAGGTTCATGTGGGGTCTCACGGTCGTCTCACACTGCCTCCGCATGTGTTCCGAGCGGGGGTCCAGAGTTGTACCGACTGAACTACTGGGGCCACTCAATGGGATTGAAACTTACGTGTTTTGTGCTTACGAATGCCTGATAGTTAGGTTAGTCCACAATTCGAATTTTCTGCGTTCTTACGATCAAACAGAAAAGGCCAGGTACGCTGTAACTCTCGTCAAAGTCGGTCTGCACGTTAGCAACCTGTGCCGAACGAAAACAGCACAGAGAAATATCTGAAAACAGGCTGGATCTTCCCGGTCTGCCGATAAGCAGCCTGTGCCAAACGAAAATAGCACACGACAAATACTATAAAACAAGCTAGGTCTTCCCTAAGGTTAACCTAGCTGGGACCCTAAGCTCTAGACCACCGCCGGCACGTTGCCACGCCACGCGAGGAGCACCCATAAGCAGCGCTGACCGAGAGGACGTGGATCTCGGCCTGGTCGACGTCGATGGTGGCCCGCTGGGTGGTGCCGGCGGCGGGCACGTCGGCGCCGGCGTCGCCCCGGGTCCCGTCCGAAATCAACACCAGCTGGTCCGTGTCCAGACAGTAGGTGACGAAGTCGTGCAGGTACTCCTTGTTGCGTTGGCCGGCCAGGATGTACAGAAGTCGGCTCTTCTGCGGTTGGCACACGACAGACCTGTCAGCTGGCACGCCGGCAATCTTGCAGAGCTCACACTACCGCAACTATAGTAGAACGACCACACCAATGCACTGGTAGCGAGTCTAGAATCCAGCCACGACACATCCTTCAGAGAATGTCCTTACGTTGGAACAAACAACTCGCACTGAACATCCTCAAACTGAATCACACAGGCTCCAAACAATATCAGTTCAAACAAGGACACGTCAAGGAGTCGAGCGGACCACCGGCTAAAGCGCCCTAAAACCCCAATATACACACATCCACAATGCACACGGCAGCAGCGGCTGGTGCGGTGTCTCACGTGATCCAGCAGCATGCAGTGGGAGACCCGGGAGCGGATCTGGCCGGGGCCCGGGTGGTAGGCGTCTGAGCGCAGCAGACTCCAGGTGCTGGTGGCCACGTGGTAGGCGTAGAGTCCCGAGTGCACCGGCTCCACCGAGCTCAGCGTGCCGGTCCGGTCATCCAGCGAGCTCCTGCTGACCAGCCGCCACTGTCCATCACCGGCGGCCCGCACACGCACCGCCAACTGGCCCTTTATACACATTATACACCTCACATGGTCTACTTTTAACGTATGATTAGCGCTTGAATAGTAACTCATCGTAAATATATCGATGTAATGGTATTAATTATTATATGTCAAGTGTTAAATGACTTCGCCTGTAATTGCATGTTGGTGGGAAAAACAGATACAAAATATACAAATACAATTGAGAAGTCATCGTAATGACGGGTGGGATCTACCAAGTCGCTGAAGGCGCCCTAGAACTCAAGCGCACATACACAGTAGGACCAACAGAACCAATGGATTCAGCACCTGTCCACAGTCTGATTACTGTTCGGCCCTGAGAGCGAACTCGGATACTCAAAACAAATACCAGAACCATAACAACCCCGCGTGAGAACAGAACTATACCTACACACTCTACAACAAGCTCTAGAGAATAGCTCCATCCGTGCTACAAACAACCCGAATTTTCATTTCTATTTCCATTAGCATATCAAATCAGACGCAGAAGAATTGAAGTACTGTACACACGTTACTATCAGCAATCAGTAGAACGTAATCAATTTTTGCAGCCACCCATAAAAGTTCGTCTCTTCCTAATAACAGAACCGCGCTGAGGTCACATCAGACTTCCACCCGCCCATGCGTACCACGGCTCTGAGCTCTGCTCTAACGCGGCAGACCCTGGCGCCACCTACCTCAGTCGCGGCCGGGCTACCGCAGAGTCACCTGCACTTACGAGGCGGTGCAGGTCAGCTCCTTGCCGCCGAACACGTAGATGGTGCGTGTGACCGGGTCCAGGCACATCTGGTGGTCGAACACCAGGTGCGGCCCGCCCTGGCTGGCCGTGTCGTCCGTAATCAGCGTCCACGTGCCGCCCTCGATGTCGTACATGTAGAAGTCGCTCTGGCGCACACCGAGCCCGGCCCGTTCAGACACAGCCAATAACGAGCTCCGAACGAGTCTCACGGACAAGGTGGTAGCAATCGCTGATACGGCTTTGCAACGTGCCAGAGAATTATGAAAACTAACTAAGTGGCGGGGTTATCAAAACGAAAGCATCAGCGTACCTCACGGAAATTAGTAGGGAAGAAAGCTCAAGTTATTGTATTCAGAACAGAAACATGAATATGGTCATATGAAATCTCAAACCGAAAGAAATTCTTAAGCTTGGCAAGACAGCACACGTTGGCGACAGTGAGCATGGGCGTCAGCTCAGTCCGCCTACCTTCAGGTTCTCCGGCACCCTCTGGGAGGAGTCCACGTATCTGCCCAGTGTGAAGATCTGCCTCCGCTCCAGGTCCATGCACATTTTGTGACAGCTGCGCGCACTGGGTCCTCCCTGTCAATGCGACGTCTCCTCAAGACCACCAGCTGCTCTCACAAGACAAGCAATACTTGGATCAATGTTAATAGTAGCAGGGTGAACCAGGTCGGATTATCGCTGGCCTCGTTAGTTCCCGTCGCAAATGTGGGATGAACGATACCGAAATCGATAAATTCAGGGGAAAACTCTGTGCTTCCTAAAAAGCTATCCCGCATAGATGTTTTATATCTCGCAACATTTATCGACATTTTGATTTTTATTCGCTATGACATCAATCTAAAATCGTAAATGGATAATGATCACGTTTTGGCCATTCCGAGTGGCCCCAGCTCCTGCCTAAAACGAGTGCTTCCTTCTGATGCTGGCAGAGGTGGGCATCTTCCGCAGGGTCATTACCACCCTCCTGGTCTCCTCTGGCTGTGAACCGTCAGCTTTGAGAGGCTCAACAGCAGGACTGGATCTGAATTAATACTTTGAGGGAAGGAGGCCCCGACGACTAAAACATCGCAAATTCGGACCGAGGCCGGATCTAGGATTGAGAGTAGGCTTCGTCACCAGGAGCTTATAGGAATGGATCCTGATCATGAAACATATTACAATGTAGAGAGATATGAAAGAGCTTATAGGAATGGATCCTGATCATGAAACATATTACAATGTAGAGAGATATGAAAGATATTGATCGTCAGCATGCCAATGTATTTTATAATTAATATTAGATACAAAAGGCCAAAAATCGAGACAATATTTCGCTGTCAACAGCATCCACCGGTCTGGTAACATGTTTAATTCCATATGTCATTAAAAAATATGCTACCAGACCTGTTAATGCCGTTGACAGAAAATAGTGTCTCGATTTTTGGCCTTGTTGTTTCTAATATTAATTCTAAACTACGTTGGCATGCTAACGATCAATATCATTTACATCTTTCTCTCCATCATGCTGCCACAAGCTATCCGCATAATTAAAATATTACAATATTCTTAAACTAGCTGGAAAGTACTTGCAGCTTCAGATACAGTCGCAGAAGCCTTCATTTAACGTATCTCACGTCAGTCGGTAGTGGTGCGTGTAGTCATCGCAGCTCCATATAGGTAGCAGATTCGGATCAGCGTATATCTTCCCCCTCATGTAATGCGTGAGCAGGATTACCAGCCGTATTTTTCTACATTTTGCACTGCGTGTATGGAAGGCTTTTCACATCCTCTTCGTAGCGTCGTCGGCCATTTCCCTAGCCGAGGATTTTGAAGACATGATTATTCCCAGGGAAGTGTATTATTCCGTTCTGCTCAATACATTATTTCCTAACTGCCATTGGCTTACCTCGCCTAGCCAAAAACGGTAAGAGCTGCTTTAATACGAACTACATCTCACTCACTAGACATCTATGTTAGAAGACTATAATAAGCATGACTTGCAAATTCTCGTAATTATTTCTTATACAAACTATACCACCGGTACTCTCGCTCCCGTATCGTGGCTCATTTCTTCTCACTACTAAAAAAGTGCACGTGATAGTAATTCTTGTGCAATTCTTGTGAGCTTGTAAGTGGATTTTTTTCGCTTGATCATTATAATGAGCAAGTGGTTACCTAGCTAGTTTTAAATCAGGTATTGGTGGTGGCGGCTGGCGTTGCTGAAAATAATTTTCTTACAGCGGTAGGAAGATCGCACAACACGAGCTGGGTGCATTATTACAGGCCGAGTAAAACGTCAACAATACTAGTGAATAAAGTGATCCAATAAGACAATTTAACACGCGCATTGACGGGGGCGGGTACCCGCCCCCTCGGGTTTTTCGGAGATAGAGAAAAACGGCGGCGCGCAGCTGCCGTACTTCGTATACCTTTTCCTCATCATTTTTGCAACTTCTGTGGAAATTTTAAGGATAGGTCATCTCAGGTCAGGTCACCAGTACAGGTCAAGTGACCCGACCTCAAAAAAGTTTAAGATAGCATAAGTCGGAGCAGGGTGAACTTATCCAATTGAAACTCATATCACATAATGGGCCCACCGAGTTCTCTAAAATGTGTTCCAGTATCTTTGATATCGATGACCTAAGGTCAAGTACGAGGCACGACCCTCCATTGGTAATACCTGGGAAATATGGTTTTTACTGCATAACTCAGTAAGGGATGGCGATAGAGCGTTTATTTTAGCTGCATTAGACTCGCCTTGGCTTTGCAGTTCTAATTATTTGCATTTTATATAATTTGACCATGACCTGACCTCAGGTCAGGTCAAATCTTTGATTTGACCTAGCAAGGTCAACTCATATATCATTCGATTCGGTTTGCTGCGAGGATTCATAGAATTCAAGTCATTTTGCTTTATCTTTACTTGTTCAGATGTAATGGCCGAAAAACTTAATTTACATGTTACCCCTATGACGGCATGTTTTGACCTCTCGTGACCTTAAATGTGACCTGACAAAAATGGTTCAAATATTTTCAATGGGAAGCGGATGGGCTACCCAACGCCGTTTACCGTTTTTTCACTATCTACCGTGGTTCTCGAGATATTAGGGGGGCGAATACCCGCCCCTCGTCAATCGAAGGTGGCTCGCCCCGTCAATGGGTGTTAAGGCTGCGGCCGATAAAGCTGAACAACAGGTCGGAGTGTGACGGATACAAAAAGCACGATGAGTACCAGAACGATGA
The DNA here is from genome assembly GCA_034440635.1 of Lepas anatifera. Taxonomy (NCBI): domain Eukaryota; kingdom Metazoa; phylum Arthropoda; class Thecostraca; family Lepadidae; genus Lepas; species Lepas anatifera. Next base: position 1,836,292 of record JAOTON010000441.1, read on the forward strand.
GTACCACGGATGAATTTACAACCAGCGCAGAAGTCATTGCCAGACCAATGTCTCCACGCGGCGCTCCTGTTAACTCGTCTAACCATGACCATGTTTACGATCCGGATGATGGTTCAGCCACTGGAATTCCGGAGGGTTCTTCTAGGACAGAGTCATCTGTGGGTGAGCAAGGGGCACTGATGCTGTCTGCGCCGGGTCTTCACTGGGTGATGGGTAGTTTGTTCTTGGTGGGTAGTACAGCCGGCGCCGGAATGCTGGCGCTTTCCTAAGTATACACTCAGACTGGCTTCATTGGTCCCGTGCTGATATTAGTTCTGGGTCTCGTCTCAGCACGCAGCGGCATCTGCCTGTCCAACAGCTGGATCATTCTCGAGGAGCGACATCCTGAGCTGACAGCGCGATGTCGGAAGCCATATCCTGAGGCTGTATCCCGAACTCTGGGGTCGGCAACACGAGTGTTCACCTCGGCTTGCATCGCCATTAGCTCGCTTGGAGCATGCATAGTGTTTCTCATCACGGCGTCGCAAATGTTAGCTGACATACTTGCGCCGTGCATCCCGCTAACCTACTGCCACTGGGCCGTCATATTGGCGGTGGTTATGGCCCTGGTGTCATGGTTTGGTACTCTCGCAGACTTCATGTTTATTGCCGTAGTCGCTGTTCTTTCCACCGTACTGACTTACACAATAGCGATTATCCTTACGTTGATAAACTTCTCGGAGCTTCAGAAAACCGCAACCTACAGCAACCCGACTGCAATGTCGTTGGTCCATGGACTTAAAGCGATTGTGTACTCTTATGCAGGAGTATGCGTATTTCCCACTGTACAGAACGATAAGAAGGACCGGAGACTGTTCAATCGGTCGGTGATTTTAAGCTATACCGGCATCATACGCGGATCCAGGATTGTCGATCGAGGGGGGCACCTCCCGGGGGGGCGCCATCCGGACCAGGGGGCGCCACTTTTGACCGGCAAAACCTATTAGGTGGGCGCCAAATCCTATCGGTGGGCGCCGATTTTCGCATCCTGGGGGGGATGGGAAGCGACATTTCAGGGGGCGCCGTGACCATTTCAGGGGGCGCCGAGGGACGATCGGGGGGGCACGTACCCCCTTTGCCCCCTGGATCCGCCTATGATCGGCATCATCAGCATGTACGTTCCAGTGGCGGCAGTTGGCTACTGGGCTATGGGAGACAACCAGAAACCAAACATCCTGAGAACGCTAGAAAACAGAGTGGGAGGTACCATGCCAGAAGTAGCGGAAATTATTATCTTAAGTCATTTACTCTCTGCATTCTGCATTGTGCTGAATCCTTCTATTCAACAGATAGAAGAGATAGCACATGTACCCCATAGATTTGGTATCTTCAGAATTATTTTGCGCACGCTTGCTATGGGATATCTTCTTTTTCTGGCCTTGCTGATTCCTGACTTCATACTAGTCATGGACTTGGTAGGTGGCACCGTGGTCGTGGCTACTACATTTGTCTTGCCGCTAATTGTTCGACTGAAGCTTGAGATGGAATCCCAACATAAAATAGAAGATGAAGATACTGTGCTTTACCGTGCGAAAAGCAGGAAATCTCTGCCATTCTGGGAAAAGGTGTTTATCATCATCGTTCCTATTTTAGGAATTATTCTAGCGATCCGCTCAACAATAACTGCTTTGGAAAACATTATGTTAAACGGAGTACGCTCCTCCTCCCTGTTGGCTGCAAGCAGTGCTGGTGTTTGGAGCCAGTCAAAATAGAGGAGTGCATTGTGTCACACGGAGGAGGCTCTTCGTGCTTGTTGGCTGCAGGCAGGCAGTGCTGGTGTTTGGAGCCGATAGCAGCCGTCTTTTTGTCATACGATGTGATGACTTAGTCTGCGATTGCCTTTGGTCGGTGTGACAGGGTTTTTCTCGATTAAACAGTTTATCACAACACACTACAGTACTTTAAAATGGTGTCAGTTAATCAGTCTTATTGATGCAGGGATCAAACAGTATACGGAGAGACAAACATGCAATACTTTAGTAACCCCATCCAGCGATGAAATAAATGCTTCTCAATCAAACCTAAAAAAAACTTGCTATATCTTTATCATTTTTTGGGCACCTTTGGTTCAAGAAAAATGAAAATCAAGCATTGAAAGTGAAGGAAAACTCGATTAAAACCGAAAAAAGAAAAAGTATCCCCAAAATGTCATGGAAGTAGCCAAAACACGCTGTTTTGGATAGATTTACGGACAAATCTGCCAACTCATGCAAGTACTTAACATCAGAGAAATCAGCGGAGACTGTGATATATGTTACCATGTGCAAGCTAAGACATATTGGAGTCGAAAATTCATTTATTATGCCCACTGGTTTTGTCGTGACGAGTGAGCCCTGGTTGAACGCGGATTAAGTTCCTCGCCTCCCACAATGGCCGTGGGACGAGGAGTGTTATTGTGTCTTTGAAAAAAATTGCTGCCGGAATAATTTGGGAGATAAATTTTGAACACGTTTATAAAGTTCCATATTTTATGGATCGGTCCCAGTTAAGGGTAAAGAAAAGGTGAACAGGCCGGTGATTTTGGATGGGGATGGTGGGACAGGGCTGAAAATTGTGCAAACTAGTTCTTAATCTAAATTAATTAGTAGAAATCCTCGTTTAGGAGACAGTGCTCTGAGCTCAGGGGAAAATGCCTCTTTATCATCCCTTCCCAGAATCCACTCGTACAATAAGCAATTTATATAAACAGGTGTGCCTAGGCATCACAAGCCGTTTTAGCGATGCCTCATTCCTCGTAAGCTCCATTTTACCAGGGAGTTTCCGTTGTGTTCTTATTCCCCATCTATTCAAGGCCACTGGGGGCGAATTGTCACCGGAACTTCTCCTAGCAGCCATTTTGGCAACATTCGGGCAATTCTAGAATACGGTTGCGTGATTCGGGGGAGGGGGGGGGGTGCTGCCCAAACAAACCTTCCTTATCTGGCTCGCTTCCATTACTCGTACATTAACAACCTCTTTGGCATACTCAGACCTTTTGGCGACTTTTAACATAACCACTGGTTATTATTAGTATTGGTTATTAACCAGCCTTTCAAACAGGAGGTATCAGTACGATGTACTTTTCGTTCACAAAATTCTAGCCGGAAAGGTGGACTCTGTTCTCTTGATTGGGAGATTCCCCCTTCACGTCCCCGCGCGACCCACCCGAAATATGAACGGGACATTGCTCCACGTTCCCTTCGCCAGGGTGGATACGGTTAAAAAAAGGTGTATTTTGTCGGGCGGCTGGTGCTATGAACTCTTTCCTCACCGTGTGTCAAAATTCAGATGTATTCAGTTCAACATTTTGTCAGTTCAGATCTCAAGTCTGCGAGTATATAAAAAGTACGTAGGGATCTCCCCTTGTTTTCTTGTGACATTTTATTTGTATTTAGTGCGTATGTGGATTCGTTGTATCCTGTATAAGCTGAGAGTTCGATCGTCGATCGTGTTTGATCGTCTTCGTTACGACATGAGCTGTAATTGGGAGCAACCTGTTGCTCATGACACAAATAAACAATAAACCAGCTCTGGGGCCCCCTAGCCTAGATTAGAGCCCCCACCCCAGAGCAGCTTCCCCCATCCACCCAGTTGTACCTCCAGGGACTAGACTAGCTCAGTGACCCCGCCCAGAGATGATGTGAGTCGGCCTTGTGTTCTTTTTCTCTGTCCATTCAAGACCAGCTCAGGGGAACCCTGATGTAGATCAGGGCCCTCAGAGCAGCTCATGCTTCATCCAGGGACTAGACCAGCTCAGTTGCCCCAGAGATGGGGTCATCAGACTAGCTCAACGGGCCCCAGATAGGCTCATAGGGCCTTGAACCAGTTCAAGGAAACCGAGGACAGTTTAAGGCGTCAGATCACCTCAGGGGGCCTCAAGCCAAATTAAGGGGCTTTCACCAGCTCAGCGCACAGACCAGCTCAGGGAACCCCCAGAACCCAGATCAGCTCTTGGGCCCCAGATCAGCTCAAGGGGCCCCAGATCAGTTCAGGCACCTCAAGTCAGGTCAGGGGGCAAGATCAAGTCAGGGGCACCAAATTAGCTCAGGGATTCCTCACCAGCCCGGGGCCCAATCAGTTCAGGAGCCCCAGAGATGCTTACGGGATACCAGATCGGCCCATAGGGCACAGGATCAGCTTCGGGGACAAACAATCAGATCAGTGGTCCCCGACCAGCTCGGGGCCCAGATCAGCTCGGGGGTACCAGATCAAGTCAGGAGGCACTTAATCAGCTCAGGATTCCCATACCATCTGAGGGGCCCTCACCAACCTCTGTGGGCCCAGCTCAGCTCAGGGCCTTAGAGCTGCTCAAGAAATCACGTAATCAACCAACGAGGCCCAGGTCAGCTTAAAGGGCACCATATTAGCTCATGGGGCACCAGACTAGCTCAGAGGGAATCAAATGGGCTCAGGAGGCACAATGATGACTCAGGAGGCACCAGATCGACTCAGGGGGCATTAGTTCAGCTCAAGGGGCACCAGATTGATCAGCTCAGGGGGCAAGATCAAATCAGGGAAGCTAAATCAGCTCAGGGATCTCTCACCAGCTCGGGGCCCAATCCGTTCAGGAGCCCCAGAGCTGCTCGGGGGATACTAGATCGGCCCATAGGGTAACAGATCAGCTTCGGGGACAAACAATCAGATCAGTGGCCTCCAACCAGCTCGGGGCCCAGATCAGCTCGGGGGTACCAAATCAAGTCAGGAGGCACTTTATCAGCTCAGAAGCCCCATATCAGCTCAGGGGCCCTCATCAGTCTTAGTGGGCCCAGCTCAGCTCAGGAACCCAGAGCTGCTAAGGAAATTGCTTATCAACTCAGGAGGCCCAGACAAGCTTAATGGGCACCATATTAGCGCAAGGGGCACCAGACTAGCTAAGAGGGAATCAAATGGGCCCAGGAGGCACAATGATGACTCAGGAGGCACCAGATCGACTCAGGGGGCATTATATCAACTCAGGGGGCAATATACCTGCTCAGGGGCACCAGATAGATCAGCTCAGGGGGCACCAGATCGATCACCTCAGGGGGCACCAGATCGATAAGCTCAGGGGGCACCAGATCGATCAGCTCAGTGGGCAAGATCAGTTCCTAGCCCGCAGACCAGGACAGGGGCATAGATCAGCTCAGTTACCATAAGATCAGCTCAGGGTGCACCAGACCAGCTCAGGGGGCACCAGATCATCTAAGGAGACATCAATAACCAGCTCAGGGGGCACCTGATCAGCTCAAGAGGCACCATATTGGCTCAGGAAACAGTAGATCAACTCTGGGTGGCATAAGATCAGGCGAGGGGGGGCCAGATCAGCCCAAGGGGCACTGAAACAGCTAATGGGTCACCAGGCCAGCTCGGAAGCATCATACTGACTCATAGAGCATTATATAGATTCAAGAGGCAAAATAATTTGATCAGGGGGCACAAGATTAGCTCCGCCCGTTCGATTATGACAACGATGCTCTTACCAGGTGCTTGAAAGGCGACAGAATGCCTTAGCAGACCAAAAAAGGGACTGCATTGTCAAATCATAGTTTTAATCGCTAAATACAGTCTAGTTGCATCTAAGTCCAACGCCGTAGGGTACTAAATTTCGAGCAGCACGGACAAAACAGGGTACACCGCCTAGCGATCAAAGGGCAATCCAGCACCGATAGGGGGCACGTGCCCCCTGTGCCCCCTGGCTGCGCCCCTGTACATGAATGATTGATGCGATAGCAAATCAAGCACAAAAATGCCAAGAAATGCCACTGGGATACAAATATGCAAAAATGGATCCACTTTAAATTACCCTGTACAATTTATACTCTTATACTTATACTTTATCACTTATAACCTTTGATAATCAGTAAACAGAAGACACTGAGAAATTTCACAATTAAAGTTCCCCCTAAGCTGTGGTTAGCATATGTGTACAAGTTTCAAATAGCAAAACGTTGCGGACGACAAGCCAACAGCTCACGTCATTCAAGTACCCGTTTTATCCACATTCACTACGCGATGCTAAGTTCACTGCTAGAATGTGGAAACTATTTCTGAGGTCTATCAAAATGCAAACCAAACCAACTATTTAGCGAGTAATGGCTGGAATCACCCGGCTCCAAGAGGCCGGCTGGAGCCCGTCCTGAGGGACAGCACTGTAGAAGGCTCACCTCCGCGGCGGTGTCCGCCGAAAGCAGCGTCCAGTGTCCTTGCTTGATGTGGAACGCCCAGAAGTCGGCCAGGTCCTGCGATCCGTCCCAGCCGCCCAACAGGTACATCACCTCCGACACCGGATCAAAACACATCTGCCGGACGATGGAAAAAGGTCACAGCGCTCCTACTACTAGCAGCCAGAAAAAGTCCAGATAAAGCAGAGATAATCACTTAGCGGAGTAAAATTGTTACACTCGCATGCACCAAGACTCGTCAAAGACAGCGCAGGCATGTGTCAACAGCCAGCTCAACATCCACAGAGCGCCGTGGCTGACCTGGCGCACGGAGATGACGCACCCCGCACACTGCCTCGGTGACCTGCTCTGACCTGGTGTCCGCCGCGCATGCCGGGCCGCTCTGTGCCGGCGGTGGGCACGATCGGCAGCCAGTCGGGGCGGTACTCGTGCTGTCCGATGTACTCCCTGAACAGGCCGCGGTCGTGCGCCGCCTGCACCAGCCGCTCGGTGGCCGAGTAGTCTCCCCGCTCCACCAGCGCCGCGTGCAGCTCCGTCAGCAGCGGGTCCTCCAGCTGCACGCGCGTCCGCTTCTGCAGCGAGCTGAACGCCTCCTGGTAGTTCTGCTGGCGGAAGTGTTTCAGGCACAGCCGGATTGCCTCCTTCTCGCGGTACTGCCGGGCAAAGACGAGGTAGAGAGGTTAAACGGAGGGCGCTATGAGGACAGTACAGTGACGCCAAGGGGGGAAACAGTAAAATATAGGTACGGGAATGGTGAGGAGTACAGTCAAACCACGAGAATGGGACAGTGGTGTGCCTACAGGAGTGATGATGACAGTATTGTAGCTGCAGGGATGGTTAGAACAGTAGGGGGTTACAGTGTAGCTATGGTACACTGATGGTGCCGGACTGGTACAGTAAATGGGGATAGTACAGTGTAGCTATGGAAGTGATGAGGACAGAAGAAAGAAGCTGCGGGAGTGGAACAAAACAGCGTAGCTACGGGAGTGATGAGGACAGTTACCTACGGGAGTGATAAAAACAATACAGTGTGGCTAAAAGAATGATGAGAACAGTGCAATGTTACTGGTAACGGAAAAATATAACACTACGGGATAGTAGACGGTAAGACATATATCTCCTCCCCGAGTTGCTGACAACATACAATGATGAACCGTAAAAACGGGATTACTTCCAGCTATTTCAGCAGCCTGCCCCCCCCCCAGCAAATCCTGCCCCACATCTAGCGTGACAATGCCCGGAAAGAAAAAAAACACTAATTCAATGTAACGATATCACTGGCATACTATTTTCTCACAATACAAGCGCACATATTTCGATACTGAGATAACGCCAAACACATATCCGTTACCCCTGACCACACATCAGCGCCAGGATGGGTGCAACAGCTCCGACGTCGCCGGGCCACTCACCGCGGTGAACCAGTCCATATGCGGCAGTACGACGGCCGGCTCCTCCACGCCCCACAGCTCCACGTACCAAATGCTGTAGTTGAAGGTGGGCCCCCACGAGTGCAGCGGCACCACCTTGACGAACTGACACGGGAACGGATTGTTCTCCAGACGGTAACGGAGGTAGAACGTCTCCGGCTGATTGTCGTTCTTCAGCCCGCTGCAGATAATCCATCTCTGTCAGCAGGCTCTGGACGTGTTACTAAAATTTCGAACATAAAAAAGAGAATCACGGGGATATGCTAGGTGTTTCGAACACTTTGAAGGAGCTTCGAATCAAATCACTAGATGTGATTTATGTTCGTGTTAGTTCTTAACCGTTAGAAATTAATGAACCGGATGATGCTGCAAAAAAGAACAAAACATGCATCTTCAGTAATGAAGAGTGTTTGACGAGCTCCATAATTAGTCCTTTAAATAATACTTCACCAAAGATAAAACACACTATGGTTTCCTGGAAAAACTGACCAACTCAAAAGGCTGAGCATTTGAGGCGCACCCATACCTATCAATCAGCTCGATCATATTGTCTTCGCAAAGGCCTCCATAGACCTTGAACTTCTTCAAATTGCAGACGTGGGTCTTCTCGTACTTTCGAACGTCACGGTCCTCACGATAGCCGGCTGTTTCAGTTTCAGGGTGATGAACTGAGAACAGAGCAGACTACGTAATGATCCGTACCGCAGTGGCTTGACGCGGCGAAAGTTTCAACACCGAGCTGGTGGAAAACTACTCCGTCAATGACGAGATTTCAAAATTAATTACATACATAAATAAGAGAGCGATCAATATATTTTGATTAGAACGACAGAACACCCGAGTGTACGTCAAATTCATTGGAAAAATTATACAATCCAATGCTGTACGGCAATGCAATCGCTAAGGGAGGATGTATTTTTAGTGTGTACGTGAGTAGAACACTAATTCAAATTTGGGGAGGAAAAACAAGTGGCCTGGACGAATGGTACCGATATGCCCAGATGAACGAGATTAATATGGCATACATACCTGAGGAGGGTTGTTGTTTTCTGACGACCATCTCGACGCTTGATCGCTGGGTTTGTCCTCCGTAATATTCCTGGAAAAGTTAGGTACCTAGTTATTTTGCTAGGAAGGCAAAGTGGTGGGTCAATCATGTACAACATAATTATTTGCAATCATACCAGTATTCGCCAAGGCCTATGAACAATATTGATAAAAATCAGAAGTCTCTGACGTCCAATCCAGATTCAATTACGATCCTGATAGAGCTTTTGGCGATGAAAACAGGATTTCAATCCGACTCTTGCTAATACTCATCTTACAAGTTATGGTAAATATTATCCTTACAGTGCAGGGGGTACTAATGAGAGTAATCTGCAGAAAGTAAGGCTTTCTCTGCAATTTGGGCGAAGGGGAAGTGAACGGAGCAAAGAAAATTTCACTGGTTTGCCAGAAATGTAGATCAAATCGAGACTGACAAATTTCGATATCCTCATCCAAGCTAAAATGTCCCAGAACTCTGATGGCTATATCCTAATCCTAAGGTTATAATGATCGCCTCTCAGCAACAGAAATTAAGCCTCGGTTTTGATATATTATGCTTATCTGAAGGTTACCTAGGGAGTGAATATAAAAAGATATACAATTATGGGTTTGAGGGATGATTTCAGGGAAGGGGAAATATGACCATGGTCCCCAAGAGCAAAGCAGAGGGAGCTCAACACCGTATTGGCCTCACACAAGGCCCCCTCAGGGACCGATCTTCACTTGCCGGATTCGTCCGGCAAGTAAGGTGGAGCAACGGGGTGTGACGCGCCCGGGGCCCCAGTCAGCCTTGGGAGGCACTTTGTCGCATCGCCGCGGATACATCTTTTCTAGCCTTCCGACGGCCGCCGCCTCTTCCGACCTCGGTCGGTTGGAGTCGGCGTCTGTCGTCGGTGGCTCTGGTGATGAGGTCCGCGGCGATGCTGATGATGCCTTACGGGCCCTTTGTTACCTGGTCGGTAACCGTATTGGATCGGGTCAGATCTGTCCTGCACCTCCCAGTATGTAGCTCCTGTTTGTTTTTGTTTTCTTATTTAATTGATTATTTTTAGTTCCTGTCCTCTTTTACGCTTCAGTTATTGGTCCCACAGTTATTTGCCTTCTTCGGCATTTTATGGGTGTAAGGCGCCCACTCGAGGCCTATCTCGAGCCCCGGCGACGAGGTTGACGGGATCCGGGGGTTGAGGTCCCCATCGGGCGGGTCAGTCCCGAGGGCTCAACACGCCCCTTTGGCCCAGATATCTCGATCAACCGGGGGTAAGCCGTCCGTAGGCTGCCGCGGACGGCCAAGCTACGCGGCGGTGTCTACAGGCACTGTCGCTCGGTCAGCTGGGCAGGGGGATTATGTTTCCGGCGTGCGGCGCGGGCCTTCGCGGTGGGGACTGTGATAGTTCTTGCCGGGCGCGACGCGGGCCGGGGTTTCGAAACCGTCGTTTTCGAGACCCCGGCCTTTTGCGTGCGCCTGGTGGACCGCAGTCTCCGCTGCGTGATGGGTGCCGCGTTTTGCTTCGTCCCGACTCATGGCCCTGCCGACCCACTGGGCTGATGGCGTCAAGGGGGTGGGTGCGTTCTGATCGGAGGGGTTGCGTGAGTATCTCTCGCCCCTCTGAGACGGGCGCACCTGCCCCCGTAGGCACACCAGCCCCGGGCCCAGCTATTGACGGCTGGTAACCCGGGGGCCGAAGGTAAATTTATCTCTCATGGCGTTATCTCAGGTTCCCACTTCGACTGCACAGACCTCACGGATTTTGACCTCTACTTCGAACCGGACCACCTCAAGCACGCTTTCTGATACCGCCGCTGTGAATAACTTTTTGGATGATGCGACTGTCTCGTGAAACAAACCCGACCAGTCTATTCTCCTCCCCGAGTCAGCACGGGTGCTGCTAGTAGCGATAGAAAATGGGCACAAATGAACCCCTTTCAAACCGCCCAGGCTCTGTCGAAATTTGGAACAGTTTCTAATGCCCTTCGAATCTCGAACCGAAATCGAAGTGACCATGTCCACCGAAACAGAGACAGCCGATCTTCTCGCCGCTGAGTCACTAACGTATAAAAGTAGAGATTCGGACCACTCGATCCCAGTCACTGTTAGGCTACACCCGACAAAAATACGGTAAGGGGTGTCATCTCAACGGAGCTGTTGGAGGGTTTGACGGACGACGAAATACTCGAGGGCATGAATGATCAGGGAGTTGTGAGTGTGAGGAGGATGAACGGAGAGAGAAAGGAAAGTTGGTAGGTACCAACACCATCGTACTTGCGTTCCGAGACAAGAAGCTACCAGAGAGGGTTCGCGTGGGATGGAGATATGTAGCTGTCCGTTGATACGTGCCTAACCCCACTCGTTGCTTTCGCTGCCAGCGATATGGCCACGTAGCCAAATCCTGCAAAGGGAAAGAAAGGTGTGCGAAATGCTCAGTCCTGGGCATGGATCGAGAACTTGTGAGGCTAGTAAGCCCAAATGCACTGGCTGCGAAGGCGACCACGAGGCTTGGTGCCGGACCTGCCCTACCTTTCTTTCAGAGCGGCAGAAGGTGAAAGATAAGTTCCGTGCTGAACAACAGGATGCCGGAAAGCAGGGCTCTGCAAATCCCAACCTGGCTTCAATTCATCCCGAGGTACAGGTTTTGCAAACACCTCCAGTGGCTGCAACCGATGTGGTTCGTCCTCCCAGTTCGTATAGGGACGCACTAACTGGAGACAAAGGCCAGCTAAACCACTGTTAAGTTTGGGCACGAGCATGGGCGATATCTCCACCTGTCACTGCGAGACTTCCTCATACTTATCGGTGGGCTCTTTTCGCACGCGGATGGGGGTGACACTGGATGTCCAAGTCCTCCAGAAACCATGGACAAGGGTACTCAAACCGAAACTGATGCAGGGATTTCGGACGCTACCTCTTCACGACACTGCCTTCCACTCTGACCACAACATCAACAGATCAGTGCATTCAGACATGTCTGGATGACAGTCACAGTCTAGTCACCACTGAACTCTCCAAGGACACCTCCGAGCATGAGGGTGGGTACCAGCAGCCACCGCTGAACTTACCACGGATCCTACCGGGGGTGGAGTGAGGAGAAAAGTCCACCTTTGGCTGCTAAGGAAATTAAGACACAGTCTGGAATCGCTGCCCAGCCCGCTTCACTTCGGAGCGCTGGCCAAACCGCTGAAACATGGTTCTGAACGTTCAGCCTCAGCGCCACCTAAAGGACGCAGTTTGCGAAAAGAGCAGGCGTGGCACTTCTTCCAACTCCTGCGAACGGTGACACCATGCTCATGCCTCCACCGTACCCTCCTCCACTACCGCCCCACAGACGCCTTCCAACATAGCAGACACATGTTCCGTGATCCCAGAGTCGCGTGACGGAAAACGGAGGCTCTGCTCCCCGACTTCCGACTCCGAGAAGACGTCTCTCACCATGGTGCCAGAAGCACCGAAACAAGGGTTTCTTTTCGAGACTCAAGGGGAAGAAAATATGGGTGCCAAGGGTGCAAAAGAGTTCCCTATCAAAATCAAGCAGGCTGGCTCCTTGGAAAGTTTTGGAGAAGTCCAAAATGTTTGGTAGGATGTGCCTCGCCCTTCTGCCGTTAGTGATAGAAGGCATTCCGGACCTAGAGCCCGGGAGGCCTACATGGGCGGGAACACGACGTTCGTTCGCCGATCTCCGCCCAAGGTCTCGGATACCTGAGCGAACGAGACCTCCTCAACAATGGGATGCAAGCACAGCTTGGTGCGTGTCGAAATGTTTGTGGGAGGAGCTGGGAAACCTAGACACTGTTAAGTAATGCCAGATTTCTTGTACCCTTAAACAACATTGCATATTATGCTTGCCATGCAAGTGGCCTTGACACCCATGATCTATATTACCCTGGCATGATCTAGATTAAGCATATTATTATGAATTGAAAAACATGGTAATGGTGGGCGCGTATAGCCCAGTTGCTGAAAGCGCCCTAAAACACCAATCACACACGGCCTCACACAAGGCAAATAAGTGTTTTTAAGAGACCTGATCAAAGTATACCAACTGCTTCACGGCTCCATTGATATTGATCCAGCTCAGTTTTTCGATCTCATTGATCGCTCCCGTACCGGCGGACATCAGTCGAAACTTGCTAAACTCAGCACTACATCTAGAGTGTGTCATTCATCACTTTCAGTCCGTGTGGTGAATGACTGGAATGTGTTGCCTACATCAGTAGTAGAAACCACCACGGTCAATGAGTTTAAGAACAAGCTAGACTCTCATCGGTCATCCCTGATGTAGCATGTCCCTGAATGCTCAGAGTAAGGTCCTTTACTTTCAGTTCAACTGCTCTCCCCAACTAGTCAACTGCTATTTTTATCAACTCCTCAGGCATTATGGCCTGAGTAAGACTGAGTGTAGACTCATCGATACTGAGCTTGTCGAAGACTGGATCCAGCAAGACGACATGGGCGCCAAAATTCTGACAACTATAGATAAGAGATTTAACGTTGTTATCCAATTGGACAGTGCCTCTTTGGCTGTGAAAGAATTTACTGTGAAGAGGAAGAAAAACTGAATATCTGTTCTGTTTTTCATGTAATCAGTTTGAAATGATTGATGTAAAAACTGTTTTACTGTACCATTTTCCACTTGTCAGCCAGCACTAAACTTTTTAACTTGAAGCTGATATGGGTTTGCCCTCCCCAAGACAACTGGCTGGATCTGCCACTGCTGGGCTATAACTACTTACTTTGGCACATATCCACCTGAGTGACTTGAGTAGTCATGGATGTCATAGTGAAGCTTGACCATTTGATCCATGATTTTCTGAAAATAACACAGTCAATAATAAATGGGTTCCGAAGAACCACCAGACCATCAGAAAACAACCACCAGAAACTATCAGGCAGACCACCAGACCATCAGGATGACCACCAGGCATACCACCAGACCATCAGGATGACCACCAGAAACCACCAGGCAACCACCAGACCATCAGGATGACCACCAGAAACCACCAGGCAGACCACCAGACCATCAGGATGACCACCAGAAACCATCAGGCAGACCACCAAGATGACCACCAGAAACCACCAGAAACCACCAGGCAGACCACCAGACCATCAGGACGACCACCAGAAACCATCAGAAACCACCAGACCAGCAGGAAAATCCTGATGTTTTTTCAAGGGATTTGTATTCCATTTTTTACAGTACAGCATGTTAGACTTGATTAACATCCACAGTAGCAGAACATACTCATGCATTTTGAGACAAATGATCTAAAACATAAAAGTGTCATGCCATGACTGACTTAACATGCTGGAGGGAGGCAAACTTTGCCCCTTGATCCCCTCCAGGTTTTCCCCAAATAATGCAGCAACAAAAAAGCACATAACAACGAAAAGTATCTTATCCTTGATCAAAGACACGCAACTAAACACATTCTATAGGTCAGGTCATGGGTATTATGGTAGTAGGCAGATTACATCTCGCCGTTCAAAGGATCACATCAGAAGGTCCACTGATAAAAGGGTCTAATGTTCATAGGCTCTACACTTTGAAAGTTAGACCTTTTGAATAAGAAGTCCAACGTTCAAAAGGTCCAAAAAGGCGTGCTCAGACGCATGGAAGTGGGGTGCATGATGCTGCAAGGCGTGCTAAGACACAGGATAATAGGAGGAAATGAGGGTTAGGTTAGGTTAGGTTAGGTTAGGTTAGGTTAGGTTGTTTTAGAAATATCCCCACATTGTGCAAGAAGATCCCAAGAGGTGAAACAGACAGGAGGGAGGGTTAGGAGGAGTAGCATAAAGTGTTACTCAGACCAGAGGCACACTCAGATTCTGGAAAGAGGGGTGATATCCCCAGACTAGAAAATAGGGACCAAGGACATACACACCTGAACTGACCTGACCTGACCTGACCTGACCTAACCTAACCTAACCCAACCCTCATTTCCTCCTATTATCATGTGCCTTATGCACGCCTCTGCGGCACCATGCACCCCACTCTCATGCATCTGAGCACGCCTGTTTGGACCTTTTGAACATTGGATTTCTTATTCAAAAGGTCTAACTTTCAAAGGGTAGAAGCTATGAACATTAGACCTTTTGAACTTTGGACATTCTGATGTGATCCTTTTGGACCGTGAGATGTGATCTGCCTACTACCATAATACCCAGGTCATGTAAGGTCAGGGAACAATTCAAGGTCAAGCAGCCTAACCTAGAAACCCAAAATCACTTGTCTAAAGCTGCACCAAAGGAATATCTATTGACCAATCAGTTCTAAAACTATGTATTATGATGAGGCTTTTAACTTGACCCATCAATCAATAGCTCAGAAGGCAGAAAGGCTTTCAGGAACAGGGAGGAAACCCGAGATAACATAAGGCACTCCACATCATGAATGTCCAAGGATATCAATATCCTTAGGTACAAATGTAATACTGAAATACTGTGTGTACACAATTAAGCATTCCAATATTTGGCATAGACCTAAGAATTTCAGGTGTTGAAACTTATTGAAAAATTAGTTCAAAATTTGTCAGAAGTCTTATCAACCAAGATTATTTTGATTTTACCAGCAACCAAACCCCCACACGAGTCACCACCATCGAATAATAAGGCAAATCAGTAAGCTACAATAATATAAGGGGAAGTGGTCAACAATACGGCGGCCATAATACAATACATATATCTAGCTCAAAATGTACCTAGAATCGGTCGTCCGTCGCGTGTGTAGTGTTGATTGATATTGTTGTTACCGCCTCCGCTGCTTGCTGCTGCTGAAGAAGAAAATCTACAAATTTCGTAAACGAATTTCAAATTTAGGCTGCAGTAGCCTAAAGGTGCTACATTATTTCGATGGCAAGACCTTGAGGGAAGCCACGTGATATTTTCCATCAAATAATAATACCTTTCACCTTTACATGGCTTACATTCTTTGTCTTAACTGCGCCTTCTGTAGCCATGTTCCTTGGCCTCTATAGCCGTGTTATTCTGCCGGCAGAACGCATACTATTATGCCGCACGCATGCGCAGTACTGTATCACGGACTTCAAGACACCGTACTGCGCATGCGTGCGGCCTACTAGTATGCGTTCTGCTGGCAGAATAACACGGACTCTCAAAGGGTGCCTGCGGATTGTTATTTGTTTTTGCTTTCTTGGGAAAATATTTTTTTGTTTTAGTATTTCCGTGTGTTGTTGTTTCGTGCAAATTTTTTTGTTCCATCATGGGAACAAATAAGGCGATAGGGTCTTTTCATTTTGTTTGCGGCGTGGGAAGTAGTTGCTATATGTGGTGCAAGGGCATTGTCAAGATACCTTTGGCCTTGTTACATGAATGCATGGCAGGTTCTCTTGTTGTATTACGCTTATAGCCTTACCTCAACCTTAGATGATCGGAACTTTATAAGGCATGCCAGGTGCCTAACTGCCCGCGCCCATCGAGCTCGGGACATGTTGTGTAACGATATATATATACCTTTATATATATATATATATATATATATATATATATATATATATATATACACACCCTGACCAGTCCTTGTCTATGATATTCTTAAAGGAATTAGTTGATGGAGACTTCACTAACCATGCCGGAAGGCTATTCCAATCAGACAGTGCGAACTCATCAGATCGGAGGAGGAAGGTGCCGGCACGCTGTCTGCAGCTTAAAAAAAATGAAGAAATGCCTGCATTATGTAAACCACTCTACATCCCCTTATAACCCAGTCTATAGACAGTCTGCATCTGCATCTGCCCTGGTGTCTCTGCAGGTACTGTGCCTGGCTTACTCAGCACAGCTTCACCGACTGGCTAGCGGGCGCGACCTGCCGGGCCGTCCTCTTGTGATGGGCTGGCCGCCAGTGTGTTCTGGTGGAGCTCAACTGCCTTCGATCTCCTGGTCCCTGCTGGCTCATGGTGCCGTGGAGCTGCAGGGGCCGTCATCAGGGAAGCCCATGGATCTGCTGTTCCGCCGGCTGCCCCCTACTGGGCCAGTGTGCAAAGTTGGCATTTTCGGCGAGATCTCGTGGTGCGAGTGCCCTTGGAGACAGGACCAAGTGGTGCGAATTTTATCAACCTGGTGCTGGAATTTGCGAGGTTAGTGACACTTAAACTAAATAAATAATGGCTGAATGGCTATTAAGATACAGGAGAGGGCCTTATAAAAAGTCCTTAACTAACTAACTAATGATTGAGGTAGTATTGCATTGTGGGGAGTGCGAATGGGTGCATTTTTCCCTGGAATGTGGCAGATTGGTGCGAATTTTTGGAGGCTGGTGGTGCGAGAATTTTAGATGGCTGGTGCGACTCGTCTGGCCTGCTGCCATACTTTGCAGACTGGCTACTGGCGTGATCTCGCCCTTCCCCATCATCGGAT
Organism: Lepas anatifera; assembly: GCA_034440635.1. NCBI lineage: Eukaryota > Metazoa > Arthropoda > Thecostraca > Lepadidae > Lepas > Lepas anatifera. The sequence goes on from JAOTON010000441.1 coordinate 1,853,313, forward strand.
CGGAGAAAGAAAGAGTCCACCCACTGTCTGCAACGTTGAAGAAAATCCTGCACAATGTCAACCACTCTGCATCTGCTTATAACCCAGTCTTCAGACCATCTCCATCTGCCCAGGTGTCTCGCGGGGACTGCGCCTGGGTTACCGGTGAAGCTTCACCGACTGGCTGGCATATCAGTGTGTGAAAATCTGGTCCTTCGCCCATCAACGTATCAGAGTAGGATAAGTGCCGGCACACTGTCTGCAACTTGAATGCAACAAAGAAAAGCCTGCAGTATGTAAGCCACTCTACATCTGCTTATAACCCAGTCTGCAGACCTTCTCCATCTGCCCAGGTGTCTCACGGTACCGCACCTGGTTTACCCGGTGCAGATTCACCGACTGGCTGGCGGGCAGCGACCTGCCAGGCCGTCCTCTTCCGACGGGCTGGCCGCCGGTGTGTCCTGGTGGAGCTTGACTGCCTGCGATCTCCTGGTCCCTGCTGGCTCGTGGCACTGTGGGGGGCCGTCATCGGGGAGCCCGTGGATCTGCTGTTCCACTGGCTGCCCCTATGGCGTATGGTGCGTTGAGTGTTGCCTGCTGGACAGCTGGGGTGCAATGAGGTGGCTCTCGTGATGTGGTGGCGGGGGCGGCGGCGCGGGTGCCCGGGCGGCGGCGCTGCGGGAGGTGGTGCCTGGCATCCTGGTCCGTGGAGTGGCATCCTGGGAGGAGTACTGTGTGACTTTGTTCTACTGTGCTGTGGCTCTGCGAGCGGGCCGTCGTTGTGGGGGGACCGTGGAGCCGCTTTTCCGCTGGCTGCACCTACAGTGTGTGCTGCATTAAGTTCTCCTCCATTTGTCGTTCAGAAGCGGATGCATACGCCTGCAGCTCTGACAGAAGCAGGTGACTACGTATGTCACCCGGAAGTCTGTCTGGAAGTCTGCAGTCGTCACTCGACTCAGTTTATGGATTTCACGGCCAGCACCGCCATGCTGCCGCTGCAAGCGAATCTCAGGGAAGACCGGAAGGCGAGCGAAGACCTCGTCCCGAGGGTAGCACTGTCATGCAGTCTCAGCGCCTGCTAAGCCTTCCATATTGCTGTCTTTTTGTGTGCTATTTCCTCTACACGTTACACTGTTCTTCCAACCGGGGAATTTTTCATTTTATAATTGGTCAGAATGCTTCAATAATAGTGAGCAATCAACACATTTTTTAACTGACCTCATCGATACCTTGCACTCGTATTGGCCTTCAAAAGACATTTCCGTAGTTCCACCGAAATATTTGTTTACGGAATGGGGGGGAGGGGACTGAGGAGCCCCTTCTCCATTTAGTAACAGCGTCAATAACGAAAAGATATAGGGCAAAGTGTGTCGGTATCTGTCATGCTAACTGTCATCCAAATGTGAACAGAATCTGTTCTGGGACTGAAGAATTTGGGGTCTTGGTCTGTTGCTGTACAAGACTTGCATTTCTAGAGAATGGAGTGCAGTCCTATTTCATCACTGACTGAGCTATTGTCATGGGAAAAAGATGACTCACATTACCCAAAGAAGATACACCCCGAGCCTGTCTCGATTTTCAATAGAAACAGGGGTCCGGCGAAGGATTCTAAAGCTCCAAGACTTCTTCTTTGCCATGACATGAAAGGCGGCTACATTGAAGACCGGTGAGTGTAAATTTTTAACATCATTGCAATGATTTGACCAATGCATTATTCAAAAGGAACGCTTTTGGGTGCCATTTTATATATATATATATTATATTTATATTATATATATATATATATATATATATATATATATATATATATATATTATATATATCTTTATATATAAATATTTTTTAAATTTTGTGCAAGTTGTTCCTTGTACGGTTGCTGGAGTCAGAGTCTCACTAAAGTCATCGAGGGACTTGTCACGGAGACCCCGACCCCACCACCCGAACAAGCAACTCCCTCAATGGAGGGTTAATTTAGAAGCCAAAGTTTAACGTCCCACAAAGCACAGGGACGGCCGCCCCGCTCAGTTCACCCTCTCACCAGTCAGTTGCCAGCCGACCTGTACGTCGGGCAAACCATTGAGCGCCGGAGCGTCTCAGGGGAACCGATCCCAAGCCTGGACATGCACTGCCACTGCATGTGTCTGAGCAGCGGGCCGGAGCCCAACGCTCTACCAACTGAGCTACCGGGGCGGCAATTTGGGTTCAATTAGAACATTTCAATATGATTAATTGAACAAATGTCTGTAACTTTTTCTGAGGCTGAATTACGATATATTGTGACTGGGAAGCCTGTGGTCAACGCTTATTGAAAGTTTTACAGTTGAAATTAATCCTCATGAATTTTTTTCGGAGGATTTCAGACGATACTTTCGGAAAAGTGGATTCTAAGCATGATAAATGATTATTGTATTTCATGGATTATGGGTCGGCCAGTTCAGTTCATGTGAGCCTATATATATATATATATATATATATATATATATATATATATATATATATATATATATATATAATTTTTTTTGAACTTTCGTATTGCAATATCATATGATTTTGTATTTGAAGAGGATTTTGAGTGAGGTCCAAGTACCTCTGCCGTGCAAAGGAAAAAAGGGTAACTCCGAAAGTCCACTTTTCAGGAGAGCTAAAAACCGTTTCCGACCTTTGAAAAGTGTTTTAGTTGCATTGGTAGGTGTATTGACATAAATATGCATATCGTTGGAATCCATAGAACATCCTCTTTCCGATGATATGCATTTTATTTTCATTTATTTAACCTAATTTGAGCTAATACCGATGCCCTCTTTTGCCTTTGCAAACCTTGGCTCAATCCACAGAAAATGCAATGGAAGAAAAGGGTAACTAGTTACGGCTTTTTTCCTTCGTGGATTTGGCCGAGAGCCTCGGAGATTGCAAAGGAAAAAGGGTAACTCACCATGTTTGATGGAATATATATTCGCGAACGATGATGGGAGCTTTCATGTTGGCTTTAAGAAACTTATTTCATGTTTTGTACACTTATTTAGTATTTCTGTATTATTAACTATAACAATGCCGGGAGGAATCGCTGTCAGGTCAACGCGAAATTAAAGAGCCGCCAACTTGAGAGTTGAATGTTCTGTCTGAACGCATTTTGTTAAAGCCGTGTAAGAGGAGTACCCTGGGTTAGGGTACGGGTGTTATGAGGGATGGAAGGGTACGTTGCTGGCTAATATGGGTACAATGATGGCTGATAGGGGTGCGTTGTCGGTGGGTAAAGGTGCAATTTTGGCTGGTAAGGGTGCGGTGTCGGTGGGTACCGGTGCAATGTCGGCTGCTGGGGATGAGTTTTCGGTGGGAACCAGTGCAATGTAGGCTGCTAAGGGTGCGTTGTCAGCTGGTGCGGGTGCAATGTTGTCTGCTTGGGGTGCATTTTCGGTGGGTACGGGTGCAATGTCGGCCGCTAGGAGTGCGTTGTCGGTGGGTACGGGTACACTGTCGGCTGGTAGGGGTGCGTTTTCGTTGGGTACGGATGCAATGTAGGCTGCTAAGGGTGCGTTGTCGGTGGGTACGGGTGCAATGTCGGCTGCTAGGGGTGCGTTGCCGGCGGATATGGGTGCAGTGTCGGCTGGGAGGCGTGCCCTGCGGGTGGGTGTGGGTGCAATGACGGATGGTATGGGTGCGTCGTTGTTGGCCACGGGTACGATGATTACGGTAACGGTGCTATGTCGACTGGTAGGGGGAGGGGGCTACGTCGGTTGCTAAGGGTGCGATGACGGATAATGTGGGTGTAATTGCGGCTGTTACGGGCGCGTTGCGGCTTAGGACAGGGGACTAAGGCAGCTGTTTGGGTGTCTCGCGGGTATATACGGATGCAATGTCGGTTGGTAGGGATGCGTTGTCGGTGGGTACGGGTGCAATGTTGGTTGGTACGGGTGCGGTACAGCTGAGGACGGGACAGCTGACAGCGTTGCAGCTGGGAACCCGCACGTAAGACATCCTACCAGCTGCCTTCGCCGCCTGTCTTTAGCCGTAGTGCATCCCTACCAGACGTCATTGCACCCTATTATCCGTCACCGCACCCCTACAAACCGACAATGCACCCCTACCAGTCACCATTGCACTTCTACCAGTCATCATTACACTCCGATGAGGCGACATCGCACCCGTGCTTACCTTCCACGCACTCGTGCCCACCACCCACGCACCCCTTGCCGCCGACATTGCACCCGTACCCACCACCTACGCAGCCCTACCAGCCATCATTGCACCCATACCCACCGACAACGCACCCTTACCAGCCATCATTGCACCCGTACCCACCGACAACGCACCCTTAGCAGCCGACATTGCACCCGTACCCACCACCTACGCAGCCCTACCAGCCATCATTGCACCCGTACCCACCGACAATACACCCCTACCAGCCGACATTGCACCCGTACCCACCGACAACACACCCCTACCAGCCGACACTGCACCCGTGCCCACCACCTACGCAGCCCTACCAGCCATCATTGCACCCGTACCCACCGACAATACACCCCTACCAGCCGACATTGCACCCGTACCCACCGACAACACACCCTATCAGCCGACATTGCACCCGTACCCACCACCTACGCAGCCCTACCAGCCATCATTGCACCCGTACCCACCGACAACACACCCCTACCAGCCATCATTGCACCCGTACCCACCGAAAGTGCACCCCAAGCAGCCGACATTGCACCCGTACCCACCAAAAATGCACCCCAAGCAGCCAACATTGCACCCGTACCAGCCGACAACGCACCCCTATCAGCCATCATTGTACCCATATTAGCCAGCAACGTACCCTTCCATCCCTCATAACACCCGTACCCTACCCCAGGGTACTCCTTTTACACGGATTTAACAAAATGCGTTCAGACAGAATAGTTAACCCTCAAGTTGGCGGCTCTTTAATTTCGCGTTGACCTGACAGCGATTCATCCCAGCATTGTTATAGTTAACAACACAGAATTCCTAAATAAGTGTACAAAACATGAAATAAGTTTCTTAAAGCCAACATAAAAGCTCCCATCGTCGTTTGCGAAAATAAATTCCATCCAACATGGTGAGTTACCCTTTTTTCCTTTGCAATCTCCGAGGCTCTCGGCCAAATCCACAAAGGAAAAAGCCGTAACTAGTTACCCTTTTCTTCCATTGCAAACTCTACCACTTCAGAGCAAAAGTGCAAGTTAACCCGTTTTGCCAAAATGTATTCTAAAATATATAATATTTTATGTGGTTTACAACTGTGATATTGGTATCATCGGATGCGTCGTGAGAAGGGCTTTCGAATGATATGAAAAACAAAAAATCTATATTTTGAGTTACCCTTTTCTTCCTTTGCTCGGCAGACCTATTTTACTGTGTGGACTGAAGCAGTTTTAATCGTTTGGAATGACTGAGCTCGTAATCTGCAAAGTTCAGGGAAAACGAAGTAAATGCAGATGTAGCTGTCTGGAATCTAGTCAGTAGCTAAAATTTGACAGGTGTTAGAGTGCTGATGCCAGGAGCATGATTTTGAGTTGATATGGTGTATACTGGCTTGTCTCCTCGAATCCTGGATATAAAATGCACTTAGAATATATATTCGGGCACAGCCCTTCGCCAGAATCAGGTAGGTCAAATATCAAATTCTTAGTCATGGTGTAGACAGACCTCAAATGGTTGGTCTGGTCTGAGGTCGGTCTACACTATGACTGAGGATTGAAGATTTGACCTATCTAATGCTGATGAGGGGCTGTGTTCGAATATATAATCTAAGCGCATCTTATATTTAGGATTCGAGGAGACAGGCCAGTATCTACCTTGTCAACAGTAACTAAATTGGAATGAAATATAGATTCGTCGACGGATCGGATCACGTGGCATACCCTTCTCCAGGTTCTACGCTGGCCACAGCGATGCCTCGGCCTACACGTTCTGGCACTGGGCTCAGATTGACGAGTTCGTGTACTTCAGTCACCAGTTCGTCACAGTACCGCCCTGCGGCTGGGTCGACGCTGCCCACACTCACGGCGTGCCTATCTATGGTGAGCTGAACAAATAGACTGACCGAAAGTTTCTGTAGTAAGGAATTATTTTGACGGATTGAGAATTGCAGATGATGGTATCGATGCTGTTTTATTTTCACAAACACGTTTCTTTGTTACTTCTGTTAAATTTTGGTAGAATTTCCGCACTGATGAAGCAGTATTGCTTTCTTTATTTATAGAAACGCGTTCGTGAAAAGGATAGATACTATAATCTTTTGTATCTGCCGTGGCTATTGACGATGCCTGATAATTTTGCTCACTGGATATACCAACAGAGAGGCACAGACGCTGGTGGACAGGGGAATTGCGTAATAAACTAGAAGGGACCAGAACACCCCTGATTATTTGGTGAAAACAGTGAGGGTGGGCTGAGAACTGGACGCCGTCGGCCGGGTGTGCTCATTGACACTGGTAAACGCTCAACTGTGATCAGTATTTTATTTGTATAGATTATCTTTTCCGCGTTGGCTTTTTTGTGTTCCAAAGACGGTGTCATGTATAGAGAGGGCATCACTCACTCATCATCTGGCCTGCTTTGGTGGCCATATTGAAGTTAGATATAGAAATGAAGAAATAACCAGTCATATTTTTTTCATCATAGGGGTCGGAAGCGGGGAGGGGACGTGGGAAATTTCCCCTAATTCGTGAGTCAGGAGAAAGTCCCCCTCCCCGACATTTTTAGACTTGGCGTGGTTTTTTCTTTCTCTTAATCGCGCGAACCTTCGTAAATGTGTTGGCGAAGTATATCTGTGCTATTGCTTTCAGACAGCCAGTATGCTAAAAATAATTTCCCCGATCCGTATCATCTTCGGTCAAAGACTCCTTGGCTTTGCATTGAGATGTATTATTTTATTTATCTTGAGAAACAAGTCTTGTAAATCTCCGTAGACAGAGGCAAACCGACCAGCCAGCTGGGCGACTCGAACTGCCTAATGAACTGAATTGTGTTGTGGTACCGTAAGTTCCGTGCCCTGTGGCAGGTACAATTATCTCGGAGTCGTGGGATGGTGCGGCGCGGTGCCGCGAGCTGCTGGCGTCGGCTGCCACTGTGGACGCTGCTGTGGACCGTCTGGTGGCACTGAGCCGGCACCACGGCCTGGACGGCTGGCTTGTCAACATCGAGAACGAAGTGCTGCCGGAACAGGTGCAGAATATTTCCCGACTATCTAACCCTCACTCCTTTCGAATATCATGCGACATTTTGTCGGTAATTGTTTGGGCCTGTTCCAGCATATCTCCCGACGTCCTACCAGCTTCTTCCAAACTCGAAGGGGACTCTTATCGCTTTACTGATCCAGGATGAGGATGGAGGCGGAACAAACCCAATGTCTCTTTGTTGTCGAGTTGAGAACGGTGGGCATTACTTTCCAACGCCGACCTGTGAGTACCGTCGGTCAGTGGTTTGTCTCAGTGTGCCCTTTGGGCCTGTGCTATCCTGGAGTGTGCTGTGTGATGTTGTGTCCTGAATGTAACCTCTTACAGTGTGTCCTCTCCGAATGCGACCTCTGTTTTCTCTCGGAATGTGCCCTCTGCCAGCATACTATCTGGGAAAGGGACGTCTGCCAGCGTATCCTCCAGAATGTGACGTCTGACAGCATTGACAGTGTACCATCTTGGAATAGGCACTGTGTGACTTCTGACAGCTTATTCTCTCGTGGTACGACCTCTGGCGGCGTGTCCTGTCTGATTGTGACTTCGGACAGCATACCCTCTCGGTTTGCGTCCCCCGACAACATTTGTGCTCATAAGCCGAAATAACAAACAACTGTCGGAGTGCAACCTCTGACTGCGTGCTCCCCCATAGTGCGACCTCTGACAGCGTGTCCTGTCGGAGTACAAACAGCGTGTCCTGTCGGAGACCCGCCTGTGACGGTGCGCCCTCTGCGGCAGGTGCCGTTGCTGCGGCGGCTGCTGCGCCGTCTGACGCAGCTGATGCACTCGTACCGACCTCACTCCCGCGTGATCTGGTACGACTCGGTCATGTGCGACGGAAGTCTGCTCTGGCAGGACCAGCTCAACGACCGCAACCAGTGGGTGAGGGAGTAGTGCAGTTTTGTGCAGAAGGCATGTGGTGTTTGTGGCTGGGTTCCGTTCAAATTTGGCTAATACAGCTCTGTGTCTGATTTTGTGCCCGTGATCACAAAAAACAGAAGCATACCTACCTCGCAGGCATTTCGGTCCGCAGTTCGCGTGCGCTATTTATTTTTATCTCGTGACGTAAACTGATGAATGATGGCGTAACGGACAAGACTGAGTCTTCTCCGAAGGCTCAGTTCATGCAACTCTGGCGTTCCAAGTAAACATAGTATTTCTCATTGCTAATGCATTGGGTATACTCTTTTCTTTTACACAGCAGAACTGGACAGAAGCTCAAATGGACTGAACATGTAATGGCGGCGTGCTCGCGCATGACGCGCCTTGGTACGCCACGCACTGCAAGTAGTGCGCTCGGTGACCGCTAGATGCTTTCTCTCGGTGGATGTCCCCCTATGCGGTGCTCTTTCCTGCAGATGTTTCTTCGATGAGTGTGATGGCATTTTCCTGAACTACGGGTGGCGCGCGGCGGAGCTGGCGTCGTCGCTGGCGCGCGCCGGTGCCCGCCGCCGTGACGTGTACGCCGGAGTGGACGTCTTCGGCCGTGGCAGTCTAGGCAACGGCGGCTTCGGCTGTCTCAGGGTCAGAACCGCACCTCAGGGATGCGCGCAACACGGGGCTGACGTGATGGGAGAGGCGCAGCCGATGCATAGCATAGCGTGTGTTAGAAGCTTGATTTTTAGCTGGATTCTATAGGGTGCCTAACTTGTGTACTAGACACTTAGTCAGCCAGGTACATAGTGTATCTAAGGATTGATGGGTAGTCAAGCTCGTTCAGACCATTTTTATGCGTCCCGGCTACGTTCTTGGCACTTAATCTCCACCTAAGGTAGATTTATTTTCAGAACTCGTACATATTCATGTGATAGCTTCCCTTGCACACCATTTGGCCCTTTCGAATCATTTCACTTATTTTGATGCAGGAGGGGAAAATTATTTGATTTCTATCCCGTTTGGGCATGTGTCAGTATAATTGAATCACAGGTCACAGGAGTTTAGAATGGGTCAGCAGAATGCTTCTGTAGAAAATAGTAAAACAGATGTTTAGATAATCCATTAAAAGCTGAAATGTGGTAATATGTCGGACGAGGTCGAAAGAGAAAAAACTAGAAATTGAGAAACGATCTATGGTACTTATGCCCTAGCAGTCTTAGGAATTCAGAGATCGTGTCCCTGAGCTATTCAGTGCCACGGCCGCTGCTGGTACGGGCAGGCGGTGGCGCGCTGGCTGGCGTTCTTATCTGTTCTGTTCGTGGTAGTTATGTTAGCAGCGCAGAGTTGCCCCTCTCCCCCTGACCGGTACCGTTGCCATGGTCCCTGCTGGCGCCGACAGGCGGTAGCGGAGGCGCGCTGGCTGGGGCTCTCATCTGCCCTGTTCGCGCCGGGCTGGACGCACGAGCGGCTGGGCGCGGCACGGTTTCCTGTGGCTGAGGCTGTGCTCTGGACACGGCTGCAGCGGCTGCTGGGGACGCGCGGCCCCTGCCGGCTGCCGCTCACCACCAGCCTCTGCCTGGGACGCGGCCAGAGACGCTACCGACGCGGCCAGGTACGCTATCGACGCGGTCAGGTACGCTACCGACGCGGCCAGGTACGCTACCGACGCGGCCAGGTACGCTACCGACGCGGCCAGGTACGCTACCGACGCGGCCAGGTACGCTACCGACTTGGCCAGGTACGCTACCGACGCGGCCAGGTACGCTACCGACGCGGTCAGGTACGCTACCGACGCGTTCAGGTATGCTACCTACGCGGTCAAGTACGCTACCGACGCGGCCAGGTACGCTACCGACGTGGTCAGGTACGCTACCGACATGGTCAGGTACGCTATCGACGCGGCCAGGTACGCTACCGACGCGGCCAGGTACGCTACCGATGCGGCCAGGTACGCTACCGACGCGACCAGGTACGCTACCGACGCGGCCAGGTACGCTACCGACGCGGCCAGGTACGCTACCGACGCGGCCAGGTACGCTACCGACGCGGCCAGGTACGCCAGAGACGCTACCGACGCGGTCAGGTACGCTAGTGACGCTACCGACGCGGTCAGGTACGCTAGTGACGCTACCGACGCGGCCAGGTACGCCAGAGACGCTACCGACGCGGCCAGGTACGCCAGAGACGCTACTGACGCGGCCAGGTACGCTAGTGACACTACCGAGGCGGCCAGGTACGCCAGAGACGCTACCGACGCGGCCAGGTACGCCAGAGACGCTACCGACGCGGCCAGGTACGCTAATCACGCTACCGACGCGGCCAGGTACGCTAGTCACGCTACCGACGCGGCCAGGTACGCTAGTCACGCTACCGACGCGGCCAGGTACGCTAGAGACGCTACCGACGCGGCCAGGTACGCTAGAGACGCTACCGACGCGGCCAGGTAGGCTAGTGACGCTACCGACGCGGGACACTAGAGACGCTACCGACGCGTCCTGTGATTCGATCTTGTATGCCATTTACACTATCGACGCCTCATGTGACAATATCTGGTACGTCAGTGGCACTACCGACTCGGTCACGTCTATCGCTCCTGTTACTGAATATGTCGGAGTGGTGGCTTGGCGCCCGCACCGGAGTGTTTGTTTACACGCTGCTCGTAGCAGTGCACTCGACCCGACATCAGTCGCGCGTTATCTGGTACAATTCAGAGGCATGTGACGCAAGCTGCCCGGACGGATCTGCTCAACGATCTCACTCATAGTATTTATCGCTAGGAAATGTGTATGGATAATGATTGATTGGATTTATTTGTTTATTCAGTATGTATGTCCTGCAAGCTATAGATACACCGCTGTGCAGGGCAGCACCAGAGCAGCTGTGGGCAGTAATCTCACTGTGCGGTGACGGCCGTCTCCGCTGCGGCAGGTGGTGTCTGACGTGCCGTGGCACCGTCTGTCGGAGCAGCAGCTGCAGCCCAGTCACCTGCAGAGGCGGCGGCCAGCGGAGCTGCTGCTGACCGACGCCGACCTGAGGCCGCTCAGCCCCCAGCAGGCGGCGCCGCGGCTGACCGCGCCCGCCGCGCTGGCAGCGCTGGACGACGCCAGGTGAGAGCTGGAGCTGTCGCAACACCGCCGCCCTGGCTGGTGTCAAGTCTTGTACCTGGGGTTGCCTCCGTGTTGGCTGTGAGACGTGGCAGTCTTTGTTTCGCCAGTGTACAATAGCGCATATTTGATTAGAGAATGTGGCCATGGAGGAGTATGCACGGACCGATCTCACAAGCTTTTACTCCTTTAAGAAAAAAGTGTTGGATTGATCAGCGCTTGCACAGCTTATGTAATAAATTATGAATAAGAATTAGGCCCGAAGTGATGCATGGAAAATTTTCCAAACAATTTTAGAGTGCCCTACGTTCCGGGCAAATAAAATGGACCATGCTCCGTCTCTAACCCTGTCGCAACTCCGCGGCAATCAGGAAACAGGAGTGGATGTCTGCTTGGAATGTCCCTGTGTTGTTTTTGCGGGTGTGCAAGATGGCAATGTTGTGAGATGGTGTCCAGACTGTTGACCGATGTTAAAGCATGCGAAACGACCTGTTTTCTGCAGCAGCTGCTGCGAGAGTGTATAACAGTCCCACCTGTGCAGCAGCTGCTGTGAGAGTCTGTATTATAGTCCCACCTGTGCAGCAGCTGCTGTGATAGTCTGTATTACAGTCCCACCTGTTCAGCAGCTGCTGTGAGAGTCTGTATAACTGTCTTGCCCGTGCAGCAGCTGCTGTGAGGGTCTGTATAACAGTCCCGCCCGTGCAGCAGCTGCTGTGAGGGTCTGTATAACAGTCCCGGCCGTGCAGCAGCTGCTGTGAGAGTTTGTATAACTGCCCTGCCTGTGCAGCAGCTGCTGTGAGAGTCTGTATTATAGTCCCACCTGTGCAGCAGCTGCTGTGAGAGTCTGTATTACAGTCCCACCCGTGCAGCAGCTGTTGTGAGAGTCTGTATAACTGTCCCGCCCGTGCAGCAGCTGCTATGAGAGTCTGTTTAACAGTCCCGCCCGTGCAGCAGCTGCTGTGGGATTCTGTATAACAGTCCCTCCCGTGCAGCAGCTGCTGTGGGAGTCTGTATAACAGTCCATCCCGTGCAGCAGCTGCTGTGTGGGTCTATATAACAGTCCTGCCCGTGAAGCAGCTGCTTGGGAGTCTGTATAACAGTCCCCGTGCAGCAGCTGCTGTGTGCGTCTATATAACAGTCCCTCCCGTGCAGCAGCTGCTGTGAGAGTCTGTATAACAGTCCCTCCCGTGCAGCAGCTGCTGTGTGGGTCTATATAACAGTCCCTCCCGTGCAGCGGCTGCTGTGGGAGTCTGTATAACAGTCCCGCCCGTGCAGCAGCTGCTGTGAGGTCTGTATAACTGTCCCGCCCGTGCAGCAGTTGCTGTGACGCCGGCTGGGAGGAGGAGCGGCGCTACATTGAGGCGGCCTACGCAGCTGGGGAGGTGCTACCACAGCCCGGCTGGACAGCGACTCCTACCTCCGAGGACGGCTTCAGTGGGGGCGGCGCGCTTCTGCTGACCAACCACAGCGACGGCGACGGCGTGTACAGGCGAGTGCTACTCCACCGCGGTCCTCCACACCCTGCTGGCTGCCCTGCCTTCGTGTGGCCGTGCTGCCTGGACGGGGTTCTAGACGTTGGACTGTGTGTGTGGTGACAAATTTGTGCTGGATTAGAGTTGTCGTTTTGCCTTCCTGCCTACTATCATCAGCAGCGTGCTGAACTGGGTGATGGTCCCAAAAGTGACTTGCATTCGGTTGAAGAAATTAGGCGTCTGTATATTGAAATGGGCTATGACCCCAAAAGTGTTCTGTGTTAGGTTGAAGAAATAAGTGTGTATTGGGCTTGGCCATTTTTCCCAGAAGTGTTTTGTGTGAGGTTTAAAACAATCAGTCGTCCGTTTATCGAGCTAGGCCATGGTCCTAAAAATTGTTCTGCGTGGGGTTGAAGAAATTATTCGTCCGGTTGCGATTATTCCATGTTGTTTTTAAACATTTTATGACTCAGCAGCTTGTTCAATTCTTCTCTGACAGACATTTGCCGGTCCTGTCTCCAGGCTGCAATTAAGATTTTTGAACTTCTAGTTACTGGGGTTCAGGTTAAGTTGGATGTTTATTTATTTCTGTTAAAATTGCCAATTGTCTTGTACGCTCTATCAAGCTTAGAAAAAGGCTTCGTTGCCGTTTATGTGAGCTGCTCGCATTATGAATTAAAAAGCTTGTTTGGTCCAGATATCCTCCAGCGCGGGTATTTTTATGATTACTATCCGACGTGTTGTTTATCTATTTGTATCTCATGCCAATGATGGGCTCCTTAAAACATCGCCGTGAGCTCTCTTAGTATAAAATTATCTTTAAAATAACATTTACGTTCCAAAATATCTGGAAGCTATGCACACAAATTTGTGTGTGCTGTTTTTACCTTTTGTCTTTGTTTTGTTTTTATATGGACGTGTCGGGATCTTCCACGGCTGCCGTTTTTCCTTGGGGTGTTGTCATGTCCCCTCGTTCTGTACCAGACGATGAGTGAGTTCTGTTGTCGCTGTTTTTAGGTGGATGTGCCTGGATTTTCCACGGCTGCTGGTTCGCGTTAAGACGTTGCCATGTCCCCGTGTTCTCTCCAAGGCTATGGGCGTGCGACCTGCCGGTTTGTGGTAAGACGTTGCCATGTCCCCGTGTTCTCTCCCAGGCTGTGGGCGTGCGACCTGCCGGTTTGTGGCAAGACGTTGGCATGTCCCCGTGTTCTCTCCCAGGCTGTGGGCGTGCGACCTGCCGGTTTGTGGTAAGACGTTGCCATGTCCCCATGTTCTCTCCCAGGCTGTGGGCGTGCGACCTGCCGGTTTGTGGTAAGATGTTGTCATGTCCCCGTGTTCTCTCCCAGGCTGTGGGCGTGCGACCTGCCGATTTGTGGTAAGACGTTGCCTTGTCCCCGTGTTCTCTCCCAGGCTGTGGGCGTGCGACCTGCCGATTTGTGGTAAGACGTTGTCATGTCCCCATGTTCTCTCCCAGGCTGTGGGCGTGCGACCTGCCGGTTTGTGGTAAGATGTTGTCATGTCCCCGTGTTCTCTCCCAGGCTGTGGGCGTGCGACCTGCCGATTTGTGGTAAGACGTTGCCTTGTCCCCGTGTTCTCTCCCAGGCTGTGGGCGTGCGACCTGCCGATTTGTGGTAAGACGTTGTCATGTCCCCATGTTCTCTCCCAGGCTGTGGGCGTGCGACCTGCCGATTTGTGGTAAGATGTTGTCATGTCCTCGTATTCTCTCCAAGGCTGTGGGCGTGCGACCTGCTGGCTCGCGGTAAGACGTTGTCATGTCCCCGTGTTCTCTCCCAGGCTGTGGGCGTGCGACCTGCTGGCTCGCGGTAAGACGTTGTCATGTTCTGTGTTCTTTCCCAGGCTGTGGGCGTGCGACCTGCTAGTGGAGGCCGGCCAGCGCCCCCTGGTGGCCATGTACGCCGTGAAGTCACTGTCGGAAGGGGCTGCTGACCGCAGCGCCCTCTGCCTGGACACTGAGGAGTCGCCTGGAGCCGGCGCTAGGTCTGTTTCCATGACGCAAGGGAGTGGAGGGTCTTGTTGGATTGGAGTAGTAAGTGTTGGTAGATTAAACTGTTGTCTTCAAGCCTGTGTGTGACATACTCTGGCAAGCCCGTATACTCTAATGAGTGGTACCAAGTTCAATGTCCATGCACGTGCACGTTCTTTAGTAATTATTGAATTAACCGAGATTTTGGCGTGTTTCTATAGTTAATAAGATACGGCTGCGGTAAAACACTGCGGAAAGACCACTTGATGTATTTTACATTGGTCGTAATCGTCAGCAGATAAGTCAATTAAGAGGTGAAGTGCATTACTGAGGCAGAATATTTTATGAAAGTAGGCTGACTGATAAATCTAACTTGTATTTTTATGGCGTCCCATAAGTTTTGCTAATGTTCTCCGTGCACGCCAAACACGTGGCAGACTGCAGTCCCTCGCGCTGTACTCTTTGTTCTTGCCTGACTGCTGCATCTACTCCCCAGCTGTCACGTCCTGGCCTCGTCCGGGGGCAGCACGCCCTGGGTGCAGCTGGGCCCGCGGTACGACAGGGTGTCGGTGTATCGGCCCTCCGCACCTACTCAGCTCACGGACCGGGAGACCTGGGCGGACCGAGCCTACAACGGATGGATAGTACGGTAAATTCGAGCAACGTTAGTGATTCGCACGCTACTTGTCCAGCAAGACTGTTGTAGGAATATTGATTTACGAGGATGTCACGAATTTTCTTGCCTTTCGTTGTGCATTGCAATGATAGGATGACTAGAATATGAAGCTATATTCTGTTATCGTACTTGCCAAACCAGCACTCTTCTGCTGTTTTAAACTCGATAAAGACTCCAGCCTGTCTGACGGGCTGTCGGCGGGCTGTGTTGGTCTGTTTGCTCGGGTGTCGACGGACTGTGGTGGTCTGTTTGGCCGGGTGTCGGCGGACTGTGGTGGTCTGTTTGGCCGGGTGTCGGCGGACTGTGGTGGTCTGTTTGGCCGGGTGTCGGCGGGCTGTGGTGGTCTGTTTGGCCGGGTGTCGGTGGACTGTGGTGGTCTGTTTGGCCGGGTGTCGGCGGACTGTGGTGGTCTGTTTGGCCGGGTGTCGGCGGACTGTGGTGGTCTGTTTGGCCAGATGTCGGCAGGCTGTGGTGGTCTGTTTGGCCGGGTGTCGGCGGACTGTGGTGGTCTGTTTGGCCGGGTGTCGGCGGACCGTGGTGGTCTGTTGGGCCAGGTGTCGGCGGACTGTGGTGGTCTGTTTGGCTGGGTGTCGGCGGGCTGTGGTGGTCTGTTTGGCCGGGTGTCGGCGGACTGTGGTGACCCGTCCGTCTTGTTAGCGGGCTGAGTTGACATGTCTGGCCAGGTGTCGGTGGGCTGTGCTGGTCTGTTTGGCCGGCTGTCGGCGGCTGTGTTGGTCTGTTTGACCGGGTGTCAGCGGACTGTGGTGATCCGTCCGTCTTGTTAGCGGGCTGATTTGACATGTCTGGCCAGGTGTTGGTGGGCTTAGGTGACCTGTCTGTCCTGTTGTTTGCGGGCTGTGTTGGTCTGTTTGACCGGGTGTCAGCGGGCTGTGGTGGTCTGTTTGGCCGGGCGTCGGCGGGCTGTTTTGGTCTGTTTGGCCGGGTGTCGGCGGACTGTGGTGGTCTGTTTGGTCGGGTGTCGACGGGCTGTGGTGGTCTGTTTGCCCGGGTGTCGGCGGGCTGTGGTGGTCTGTTTGGCCGGGTGTCGGCGGACTGTGGTGGTCTGTTTGGCCGGGTGTCGGCGGACTGTGGTGGTCTGTTTGGTCGGGTGTCGGCGGGCTGTGGTGGTCTGTTTGCCCGGGTGTCGGCGGGCTGTGGTGGTCTGTTTGGCCGGGTGTCGGCGCCTGTGTTAGTCTGTTTGGCCGGGTGTCGGCGGACTGTGGTGGTCTGTTTGGCCGGGTGTCGGCGGGCTGTGGTGGTCTGTTCGGCCGGGTGTCGGCGGGCTGTGGTGGACTGTTTGGCCGGGTGTCGGCGGACTGTGGTGGTCTGTTTGGCCGGGTGTCGGCGCCTGTGTTGGTCTGTTTGACCGGGTGTCAGCGGGCTGTGGTGGTGTGTTTGGCCGGGTATCGGTGCCTGTGGTGGTCTGTTCGGCCGGGTTTCGGCGGGCTATGGTGGTCTGTTTGCCCGGGTGTCGGCGGCCTGTGTTGGTCTGTTCGGCCGGGTGTCGGCGGGCTGTGGTGGTCTGTTTGGCCGGGTGTCGGCGGCCTGTGTTGGTCTGTTCGGCCGGGTGTCGGCGGACTGTGGTGGTCTGTTTGGCCGGGTGTCGGCAGGCTGTGTTGGTCTGTTTGGCCGGGTGTCGGCGGCCTGTGTTGGTCTGTTCGGCCGGGTGTCGGCGGACTGTGGTGGTCTGTTTGGCCGGGTGTCGGCAGGCTGTGTTGGTCTGTTTGGCCGGGTGTCGGCGGACTGTGGTGGTCTGTTTGGCCGGGTGTCGGCGGGCTGTGGTGGTCTGTTTGGCCGGGTGTCGGCGGGCTTGGGTGGTCTGTTTGGCTGGGTGTCGGCAGGCTGTGTTGGTCTGTTTGGCCGGGTGTCGGCGGACTGTGGTGGTCTGTTTGGCCGGGTGTCGGCAGGCTGTGTTGGTCTGTTTGGCCGGGTGTCGACGGGCTGAGGTGGCCTGTTTGGCCGGGTGTCGGCGGGCTGTGTTGGTCTGTTTGGCCGGGTGTCGGCAGCCTGTGTTGGTCTGTTTGGCCGGGTGTCGGTGGCTGGGGTGGCCTGTTTGGCTGGGTGTCGGCGGGCTGTGGTGGCCTGTTTGGCCGGGTGTCGGTGCCTGTGTTGGTCTGTTTGGCCGTGTGTGGTGGCTGGGGTGGCCTGTCTGGCCGTGTGTGGTGGCTGGGGTGGCCTGTCTGGCAGTGTGTGGTGGCTGGGGTAGCCTGTCTGGCCGTGTGTGGTGGCTGGGGTGGCCTGTCTGCTGGGATTGGGCCCTCCCCACTGACCCGTGGGTCCACCCTCAGGCGTTACCAGGTGTCTGCGGGCTATGTCGGCCGGTCGGGTCGGATCACGTCCATCGGCGCGTACCTGCCGGCTGGCGCCTCTCTCCTGCTGGGGTATCTGGACCTTCGCCAACCCAACTGAAAAAGGATGAATGACGCGTGACAAGAGGCAGGTCAGATATCGCATTTATGCGCTGAGGTAGTTGTGATACTGTGACATCCCCTGTGATACCAGTGAAGTCACCTGCATTCTGACAAAGGAGATGAGTTATCTGTCTTATCACAGCACTATTAACGTGTATTTTTCATATTGCACATGTGGATTGCTATGATTGTAGAGATATCTGGTGGGGTGGAATACATTTGTACCATACACCGGCTTGTGCTGAATTGAAGGAGCTAACGTTATTGTTTTTCACCGATGGGCATGACAAATCGCAGCATTTGCTCTTATTTGACTCGGCTGGGCCTATTCTACAGAAATGCTGAAAATCAGTGCATTAACTAAAAAAATCACCAGTAAAATAGCCAGGCATGTCACAATATCATGCGCTTAGCGTCTGTTGCTTAGGATGCTTTTCGATTTATCTGCTCAGTGGTGAAGAACCAATACAATTCAGCACTCGTGATTGTCTTATCATAACTTTTCCAACGTATCTATCTCATATTGCACGTATGTATTGATATGTTTATATAGATATTCTGGTGGGACGGAATACATTTGTACCATACACTGGCTTGTGCTGAATCAAGGGAGCTTATGGTAATGTTCTTCACCGACAGGCATGACAAATGGCAGCATTTGCTCCTATTTGACTCGGCTGGTTCTACAGGAATGCTGAAAATCTGCACGTTAACTAAAAAAATCACTAGTAAAACAGCAACGCATATCACAATCAATAGCGTAGCTCCTGTGTATCAGGTTGCATTTAAGGTGATCTGTTCAGTGTCTGTGATGAAGAACCAATAAAGTTCAAGATTTTGCCATATTTTGGATTGATGATTCGCCAGGGTGTATCGAGTGTGTGGTAGAGCTTAACCCTCCGTAGCATTCAACGCCTATATGATGCACTTTTAAACATTCAATTATTTGGAAAACAACTTCAAAGCACACGGGCAGACATCAATAACGAGGGTAGTTACCACGGGTTACGTAGCAGTACACGCCAGGCTCATGCTCAGTGCATGATAGTCGTGGGTCCCAGAACACCAACAGTGACATCTACATCACGGTGCAGCCGCCAGTTTGCGGCGCGTCTGTCGGCGGCGGCGGTGGCGTCTTCTCGCCGCTCTCCCCGTCACCTCGCAGCCTCTCCGCCATCATCTGCTCCTGCAGCTTCTTCTGGTTCTCCAGTTCTGCCCGCAGCTTTTCTATCTCCTCGTTCAGCATCTGCTCTCGCTCTCGGGTCTGTTGCTCCTTGTCCGGGTGGTGGTACTCCTCGGTAGGGACGGGGCGCGACTGCTGCTGCTGCTGCTGCTGGTGCTTTGGCGGAGGCGGGGAGCTGCTCTGCGGAGTCGTGTCCACCGCGAACGGTGACGTCACGGGCGCTCGCAGCTCGGCTGGCGGACGTGACGAGCGTGTCCCGGCGGTGGGTGGCGGCCGGCGCGGGGACGGTGATGCGCCGCCCTTCCACGGCCCGGCGTCAGCCGCTTCCAGCTCGTCTCGCAGCCAGTCCGGCATGGCGGTGGCGGTAGCGTCGAGCGGCGCCGTCGGCGACGGTGAGCGACAGCGCGGTACAGGCGACGTCTCGCTGCCGCGCCGTGGCGTGGACGGGTCCGAGCTGTCGCCGCCGTCGCCGCTGGGCGGCGCGTCCACCCGCGGCAGCGGACACGTCGTATCCACCACCACGAACACGTTCTGGCTCTGAGCGTGCAGGCTGCCCAGGCTGAGCGTCTCGCCCTTGGCGATCTGCGCCTGCGAGGCGTACAGGGCCAGCACCTCGCGCGGCTGGTACTGCACCTCGCGGTGGCTGGTGTCGCTGGTGTCAGTGTCGGCGTGTCCTCGGCCGGAGGCGCTCAGCGCTGCCGCCGCCGACTGCTCGCTGCCCGGGCGGCTGGTGGAGGGCGCCGGCTCGCGCGGCCCCACCCGCCGCGTGCCCCACAGGTACAGCACGTTATCAATAGTGCCCACGACGGTGAAGGTGCTGCCGCACTGCACCATCGTCACCGTCTTGTCCATCATGCTGCGCACCAGGGCCGGCTGCCCAGTGGCGCGCGCTCGGCCGTGCCCCAGCTGACCCTCCGAGTTGCGGCCGAACGACACCAGGTGGCCGTTCTCGGTGAGCGCCACCGTATGGTGCGGCCCCATACTGACGTCGATGATGCGTGACGTGACCGACTTGACGGGCGTCGGGACCAGTGCCTTCTCGATCTCGGCGCCGCGACCCACGGCTGAGATGAGACCGCGACGTGGATTCAGCCCCAGCTTGTTCCTGGCGTTGTTGCCGCACGCGAGCAGCGAGCCCTGCTGCGTGATGAAGATGGTGCCGTCACCGCCGCAGCGGACGTTCTCCACCACCTGGTCGTCGGGAATGGTGACTTCCTGCGGCAGGCTGCAGTCCTCCTCGTGTCCGAGACCGAGCTGGCCACCCTGGCCCTCTCCCCAGCTGTAGACTTCGCCGCTGCCACCCACCACCACAACGTGACGCGGCCCACAGGCAATGGCCGATACATCCACCGTCAGCAGCGACTCCACCAGCTTCGGCGTGCTGGTGTTGTTCCAGTTGCCGTGGCCGAGGCAGCCGTACGTGCCGTCACCGCACGTCATTACGATCCCGTTGTCGCTGGCAAACACACTGAACCCTGAAATAACCCATAGCGGACATTGGTGCATACCAGAGGGAATATTTTATCGCATGCATTCACTTTAAGCGCCAGCAAATTTTTTCTTGACATTGAATTTTATCAGGCATGGTACATTTGCTTAGCTTGAGAGTTGTGCCTCACATATTTTTATAACTGCTTCTCTTGAGGCACGAGAGACAGGGTTAGCAGTTAGCACCTCTCTCTATCCACTACGTGGGTCTGTATTTTTGTGTTTTTTTATAGATAAAACCCACCCCGGGTTTTGCACTTCTTTGTCAATGTGCTCATGTGTTCTCAACTTGATGGTAAAATAACGTGCAAGAATATATGGTTTGAGGACTCTCAACTTACAGTATCCTGTTTTTACTGAAAAAGACTTTTATTTTTCACTATAGGCTTATAATTGGGTGGCCAAAACATTGGCCCCACCTTAGGTAAACAACGCGGAAATTCTGAGATAACATATTTTTAGACCCAAATGACCTCATCACATCAGGAAGGTTCGAAACTGATTTGTTCGCAGGTGTTCCTGCGATACTGCTTCAAACTCGTAATTTTAGGTTTTGACGTCGGGTTGCATGACATTGAATACCTGCTTGACTGGACATAGCCTACACTAGGTTGTTGTCCGATCGCCACCACACCCTACATGATGCATGCTTCTCCGCCCCTCCTTCCCCAGCACGCCTTACCGTCTCCGGCGCAGACCCGTGTGATGGACTTGGTCTTGAGCGCCTCCACCAGCTCAGGCCGTGCCCTCCAGTTCTCAGTGGAGCCGTGCCCCAGCTGGCCCTTCCTGCCCTCGCCCCAGGTGAACACCAGGTGCTCGGTAGTCAGCGCTATCATGTGCGTGTTGCTGATGGACACCTCCTTGATGCGCGCGCGGCGGCAGCGGCACCGGCAGCAGGCCCACCCCGCTCTCGCTGCCCTGCATGTAGTAGAGCACCGAGCGTGGCGGCTTGGGCGACTTGGTCTTGGACGGTGGGTCGATGTTCAGCCGCACCTAGGAGAGATCGGGTCTGGTTCATGTGTATTTTGCTAAAAATTTTGGCCTCGGACTGCAAATTGGCGTTTTGCAATGTCCAATCCAAGCTTAATATGATCATATAGCCAAGGGTTTTAATATTTACCTCCGGGATGAACCCGTCCTGAATCTGTATTCTGTTCAAGGGTACGCATGGTGGGTGAAGTCATAGATCGATTGATTTATCTCCACTCCCCTTTATATGCGGATTCTCCATTCGTATTTAACTGTTTCCCACCGTGCTTGTTGAATGCGTACTTTAAAATTAGTTTATGGTCGATGACTGCTGAAAAATACATCTGGTTCAAATCTGGCATCAGCTACTTCAAACGTCAGAAAATAATCATTCGCTACCTTACTATTACAGAGAGGTGTTAGTTCTCATATCGATTGAAAGTAATTAGCTTGGACACGGGTACCCATTGTGCGGATAACTCATATAAATTCCTAAGGTAAGGTGCCGCGGGAGTCTGGGCGGCGGACTCGCCTCGGTGTTGTCGTCCTCCTCGCCCTCCTCCAGCCGCTGGTAGCGGAACTGGTTGAGCAGCACCGGCAGCCGGTCGTAGAGCGTGTCGGCGGCGCTGGGCCTGAAGTCGGGGTCGCGCTGCAGCAGGTCCCGCACCAGCTGCCTGAAACCCGGCGAGTAGTTGCCGCGGATCGGCGCGAACTGGCCCTTCATTATCTTGTTGACCAGTGCCGGCAGGTTGCTGCCCTCGAACGTCTTCTGCAGGCACGCCATCTCGTAGAGGATGCAGCCCAGCGCCCAGACGTCCGACTTGGCGTCGTACTGCTGGCCCTCGCACATCTCCG
Organism: Lepas anatifera; assembly: GCA_034440635.1. NCBI lineage: Eukaryota > Metazoa > Arthropoda > Thecostraca > Lepadidae > Lepas > Lepas anatifera. Next base: position 1,875,503 of record JAOTON010000441.1, read on the forward strand.
GGCTGATGTAGTACGGCGTGCCCAGCACCGTGTGCGCCGCGCCCTGGTGCGTCGCCATCTTCTTGGATATGCCGAAATCTCCCACCTGCCAAAATGAGGGAAATGGGAGCCATTGATATGTTAGGCTAGTTTTGATGAAGTGGAAGCGGCATCGTCCTGAGCAACCATTTTTCCTAGGTCAGGCGTTTCCTCGCAGTCGCTGCTGCAAATGTGGTTCTGTGTTCCTACTGGATTAAATTACTAAAACTTTACCAGCAATGTGTGGGAGCTTACCTCCGATGTACTTTGTGCTCACCTTAACAACGCCCTGTTTAGTCAGGAAGATATTGGCCGTCTTCAGGTCCCGGTGCAGTACGTTGTGCTCGTGCATGTGACGAACGGCGGAGACGATCTGGTGAAAGATGACCAGGATGTTGCGCTCGTCTAGCCGCTTGGCCTGGTTAGCCAGGAACTGGGCCAGTGTGCCGCCGTCCACGTACTCCATCTCGATGAAGAGCAGACCATCCCGCTCGAAGTTGTCGTGGTAGGCAACGATGTTTGGGTGGTCCATCATGGCCAGAACCTGCGCGCAGGTGGGGTGACAATGGACTCCCTTTTTCCCTAATTTATATTTAACATGATGAGACCAATAATGACTGTCACCAATCAAGACTCTAGTTGTTTTATGGTTTTCCTAATATTTGCCTTATTTGTAAATGTGAGGATTAGCTTATGAAAATTCACAACGTGAGGTTCTTACAGCATTTTCATCAGGATAATGGACTCCAAAATTGATGGTCCGGGTACCATCCGTGACATTGTGACTTGGATCAACAGCATAAATTGGCTATTGTGTTTGTGGCACTAAGTATTATATATTTTTTAAACGAAACTTATTTGATGTTTTTCCTTTTCTCGTCACATGCTCGGGCACTGCTTATAGAACGTCAAGTTCGTTTGGTGTCATTTCAATGAAAAATACACCGTTCTAATTTCCTCGCCACTTACCTCTATCTCGTTAATGGCCAGTTTTCGCTCTTCAGCTGAGAGGTCGTGCATGTTGATTTCTTTGATGACGACCAGGCTTGAGTCATCTCTTTTCTGATACAAAATCGCCTGGCCGAACGCTCCCTTTCCGACCGTGCGGATGCGTTCGTAGTTTGAGAGATCCTTGTTGGCAAACTTTTTGACGTTGGCCGCCTCCTTGAGGACTGTGCGTAGCTTAGCTGTGTTGAAGTACAGCTCGCCCACCTGAGGCACGTGGCTTGATCAGACATACTGCTTCATGCATACTTTTCATGTGGACACAATGGATTAGGATTTTCAATCAAATGATCACTTAACCTATTTTCCATATATTCGACACATACAGAAGTGTCAGATCCATGACAGCCATCTAACAATCTGACCTCATACATGGAAGGAAAAGCTAAAGCCACGCACCATGTACACTTACCTGTTCGAAATCGGGCTTATCTGAGCGGAGTTGGACCTCGCCGCCGTACAGACTGTTCCAGGTTGCCACTGGCATCTGAAATCACGCGTATGTAGTGACGTTAACTTGAAACCATGGGCGATGGCTGAAACCTCACCAGGTTGGATCCGATGACTGTTGGCCTATCACAGCATATTATCATTTTTATTCTCCTTGCTTTTTTCGGGCCTGTTGCTGACCAAATAGGAACGCGTTTACTGTTTTGTTGTTACGCCAGTAACAACTATAGATGAGGGAGCAGTTTGATTTGTAATGGACATGCTACGTACCACAAAACAGGACAATCTAAACACCTGAAGCTAGCAGGTTAAGTGCCCGTAAATCCCCAACACATAACCCCGGAAGCTTATTTAAACCTGCCGCGCAAATGGAAGGCGTGGTTTCCGTTTCATACAAATGGCTAGCAAATCGTCAGATTACTTCACTCGGGTGTAAGAAATATGCAATCTGACGCCAAAACCTGATGAACGGAACTTACCTGGATCTAATTTGTTGCATTATCTGTGCATGTATTGACCACACATGCATTGCCACGCGCGTTTTGGTCGTCGGATTGTTACCCATTGAGGGTGCGTCGCATTGTTACAGACTGAGATTGCGGGTGGAGCGGCGGGTGGGGCGGGGCGGGCCCGGTGCGGCTGCAATCGTGTTCACAACATACAGTACACACGAGGAGTGCCTAGATTCATGCCTTCGTGGCGTTTGCACCAATCGTGAGTGTTTCATTTTCGATTGTATGCGTGAAACAGAAAATGAATGGTTATGGTTCTGGTGTTGACTTGTATGACCTTGACGTTTATATACATGTATGCCTGCCTGCTTGCTGGTTGTCATGAAGTGACATTTCTCGGTCAGGAATCAGACCATTGAGCTCTCGTGCGATGGCTGATTTATTTATGCTGGGTCAATGCTGGCCGTCATGGGTCGTGTTGTAGCCTGTTGGGATGGCGTCCTCGTAAAGAACGTCGACGGCAGGGCTTCAGAAGGGGTTCATCAGTAGGCGACTTCATCAATACAGATGACAGCAAGGAGCGTTATCAGTAGGGGACTTCGGCAGCTGGGGCCGTCATCGCAAGGGGACTTCGACAGCAGGCGCGTCATTAGCAGGGGACGTCAATGGAAGGAGGTGTCGTCAAAAAGGACTTTGACAGCAGTGAGCGTCTTCAAAAGGGGACTTCGACAGAAGATAGCGTCATCAGTAGGGCACGTCAATGGAAGGAGGCGTCAACAGCGCAGAATTACGTTCCAGAAGGACGTCATCTTATGTCATCCCGCTGCCATCCCGTCACGACGGGATGACGGCAGGAGCGTCATCAGCACGGGGTGATACCAGGAGGGTACGTTTATAGCTGTGGGTGCCTCACCTGCAGCAGTGACTCCAGCTGGCGCGCGATGAACCCGCCGTCGTAGAGTGGAGACACGCGCACGTCCAGAAAGTCGAACCCTGGCCGTGGGCCCCGGCTGCAGCAGGCGCGCCAGCCTGGTGGTCAGCTCCTGCACCGCCGGGTCGTCGGAGCACGACTCAGCCGTCAGCGCCAGCTCTCCGCTCTCGCAGACGTAGATGGCGCTGTCGCTGCCGTGCATCACACAGGCCAGCGACGCCGCTTTTCCGCCGCCCAGCGCTCCCGCCACCAGGCCTACGATGTCGTTGGCAGAGCTGAGCTCGTAGCTGTAGCGGACCAGCAGCACGCCGGGGGCAGTGCAGCCGCTGAGCTGCTGAGCGTGTCGGTACCTGCTGCTCACCAGCAGCACCCGCCGCGGCGGCGCTCCGCCCAGCACCATGCTGCGGGGCGCTGACTCAGCCGGCGAGGTGACGACAGCCGGCGTCTGGACTCATGCCGATTCAGGTGGAACAACGGCGATGCCGTGGTGAAGGCCCTGAAGCTGGTTGGTCTGTCACGAGTGAAGGGCTTTGGACGGTCTGTGGACCTGCTGTGAGATGTCGGAGGGCCGCCTCTGGACCTTCGCACGTGCCAACTCAGCTGCTGTGAGCACTGTGCCCTGGCGCCGATTATTTCGCCTCACTTTAACCGTAAAGCTGATCCATTATCGTCGTGAGACGGATCAATATTACTCACTTAAAACGATTCAGCGCTCTTCTCAAACTATCATAGGCAAGCCAATAGAGTAGCACAGTCGCCGCGAGGAATAGGCACTCTTCCCCAGCGGAGGAGCCGTAATGGCGCCCGTTTGTTGACTGAGCGCGGCAGCTGCGGCCCGGCAGGCACGTGGACTGGCTCCAGACCTCCTGTCCACCACTCAGCGTCGATTCCGTCGTCGACGATCGATGGCGGTCCGGCGGCACGCGCGCTGGCCGTCACGTTACGTATCGACCGGCCCAGATACCACTGGAAGCCGCCGACTTCGTTACTGCGAACGGTGTCAACAAGCATCGGAAACCGCAGTGCTGGAAATAAGACGACAATGCATCCTGTTGGGGTTAGTGGAGCAACGAAGGTTTCTATTACAAAATTTTGTGTATGGACAAGGGAGTATCTCTATGAAAATTGAGCGGATGTACGAAAGGAAGTGCTGGAGAAAATGCAATGTGTTCGGTACTCTGGAGCCCTCAATACCGATGATCGGGGGCCCCTGAGACCAAGCTCGGGGCCCCCTGAGACCAAGCTCGGGGGCCCCCTGAGACCAAGCTTGGGGGCCCCTGAGACCAAGTTCGGAGGTCCCTTGAGACCAAGCTCGGGGTTCCCTGAGAACAAGCTCGGGGCCCCTGAGACCGAGCTCGGAGCCCCCTGAGACCAAGCTCAGGAGGCCCGTGAGACCAAGCTCGGAGGGCCTCCTGAGACCAAGCTCGGGGGGCACTTGAGACCAGGTTCGGAGGTCCCTTGAGACCAAGCTTGGGGGCCCCCTGAGACAAAGTTCAGGGCCCCCTGAGACCAAGCTCAGGGCCTCCCGAGATCAATGTTCGGTACTCTGGAGCCCTCAATACCGATGATCGGGGGCCCCTAAGACCAAGCTCGGAAAGCCCGTGAGACCAAGCTGGGGGGGGCCTGAGACCAAGCTCGGGGGCCCCTGAGACCAAGTTCGGAGGTCCCTTGAGACCAAGCTTGGGCGCTCCCTGAGACCAAGCTTGGGCGCTCCCTGAGACCAAGCTCGGTGGCCCCCCTGAGACCGAGCTAGGGGCCCCCTGAGACCAAGATCAGGGGGGCCCGTAAGACCAAGCTTGGGGGCCCCTGAGATCAAGCTCGGAGGTCCATTGAGACTAACCTCGGGGGCCTGAGATCGAGCTCGGAGGGCCCCCTGAGACCAAGCTCAGGGGCCCCTGAGACCAATGCTCGTGTTTTCCAGTGCATAAGGTCAGCCCAAAGGGGGTCCGCGGACCCCAAGGACCCCCCTTGGCTACGCCACTGTATCATTTAGAAATACAGAATCGAAACAGGCATCTGTAGTCGTACTTATTCGACGAAGAGTTATCACTGAGGTCACGCAAGGTCAAATCGAGGTCATTGAAGACCGAAATAAATTTTTACAAGGGCAAACCTTGTCAGACCCTTGTTTGAAAATTACTAGGGTAAAACGCAAAGCTTGTACGTTCAAAATCCGTGCCAAGAAAACAAGGGAAATACAAGGAAAAACCATGTAGAACAATGGTAGAACCATAGTACGACAAGGGTTGCAAGAAGACGTTGTACAAACCTTGTAACTTAACTATGGTTAACCTACATGGCAAAGACAATGGCCGACAATGTCCCCACAAGCCCTATACCGGGTCATGATTACCCCATAACAAGGGTAGAACAAAGCCTTGTGTCCGCCTTGTACGCAACGGCAGCCTTCCTACAAGAATCTCGGGGTGCCCCCGACTATCGATATCGAGGGGACTTATGAGCGAGGCACGAGAATTGGCCCCATGGGACCCAGAGTTTGCTCTCAGGGGCCCAGGCTTGGGCTCAGGGTCCCCGAGCATTGGTATCGAGGGGCTCCAGAGTACCGAGCATTAGTCTCGGGAGGGGGGCCTCCGAATGTTGATCTGGGGGCCCCCGAACAACGGTGTCGAGTTACTCCTGAGAAAAGCGCAAGCATGGGCCTAAGGGTGCCCCGGAACCTGATCTAAGTGGAACCCCGAGTTTGGTCTTAGGAGCCCCGCGCATCAGTATCCAGGGGCTCCGGAGTATTGGTATCGGGGGAAAGCAATGCTTTCAGGGGCCTCCAAGTGCTGATCTCGGCGGGCCCCCGGATGTGTGGATGCAGTGGTGTAGCCAAGGAGTTGTAGGAGTCCGAGGACCCCCTTTGGGCCAATCTGAACCACTGCAAAGCATTCTCTGATCACGAGGCCCCAGAACCAGTCTCAGGAGCCCCTGAAGATTCGTTCTCAGGGCGTCCCGCGTCGGCCGCAGGGCCCCGCCCTGAGGGCCAGTCTCAAGACCCCCAAAAGTAGATTTCAGGGGGTCCCTGAGAGTTAGTCTCAGGGTATCCCGAAAGTCGGTCTCAGGGGCCCCGACAGTCGGTCTTAGGGGCCCGAACTCGTCCCAGGGTCCCCCAGAGAGTGGTTCTCAGGGCCCTGCGACAGTCTATTTCAGGGGGCTACATTAAAATCAGTCTCAGAGAACCTTAAGAGTCAGTCAAGGGTACCCCGAGAGTCAGTCTTAGAGGACCCCCGATATACGGTCCCATAGTCATACGGGCGCTCTCTCAGGAGTCAATATTTACTTTCAGGTGACCCCGAGAGTTCTGGAGGTCCGAGAGTTAGTCTCATTTGATCCGCAGAGTGCTGATCTCAGGAGGCCCCCGAGGGGTAATCTTAGGAACCCACGAGATTTAGCCTGAGGCTGTGCCCCCCCCTAGTTGTTGCAGAAGAGGCCCCGAGAGTCAATCTTAGGGAGCACCTAAAAGTTAGTCTTAGAGTGCTCCCGGGAGCTAGTCTCCTGTTCGTCCAAGAGCTAATTTTGGGGCTTTGAGAGTAATTCCCAGAGGTGCTCCCGAATTCTGGTCTCACGGCCCCGAGTTAGCCTTAGGCCTCTGAGGGCTAATCTGGGCTTCCGAGAGACAGTCTCAGGAGTGCTGTGCCAAATACTCAGTCTCAGGCGTGCTTCCACGCCTCCCTCCTCGAGTGTTAGTCTCAGGGGGCGCCCCAGGGTTAGTCTCAGAGGGCTGTCGGAAGTCATTCCCAGCCCCCGCCCCACCCCAGAGATAGCCTCAGGGGACCCCCAAGAGCTAATCTGGATGGCCCCGAGAGTCAGTCTCAGCCCCCTCCCCCAGAACAAATCTGGGCGGGGGGCCGATTAATAGGCCCAGAGGTGCTGCCAATAACTAATCTAGGGAGCCCCGAGAGATTCTCAGGAGTTCACAATTTTGATCAAGAGGCGCCGTGAATCAGTATCAGAGACTCCCTGGGATCTAATCGGGAGAGGGGCCGGAAATTAACCTTGTGAGTAGCGCCAAGTGTTGGTCTTAGGCGGCCCCAGAGCTAGTCTCAGGTCCCCCAAGAACTGATCTCGGAAGCCCGAGCTATTTTCAGAGGACCTTTCAGTTCTAGTGTAAGGAGGGCCGGAGAGCCAATCTCAGAGATCCGACAATTAGTCTCACGAGGTCTCCAGGAGTTAGTCTCAGGGGTCCCCTGAAGCTGCCCTCAGGTGTCCCCAAAAGCTAGTCTCAGCGAGCACTCCTCTCCTTCCTCCCCCTCCCCTCAAATTTATCCTCAGGGCCCCACGAGAGTAAGTTCCAGGGAGTCCCAGTAGGTAGTCTCATGGTACCCCCAAATGCTGGTTTTGAGGGACGTAAGTACTGATTTGCGGGAAAAGTGTTGTTTTCAGGGGTCCCAGATACTGGTTTCGGCACCGTGTCAAGTGCTAGGCCCCTTGAGATCTCTGCTCGGCCCAGGGGTCAGTGGGGTGGGGGGGGGTGAGTGATGGTCCTGGAAGGCTTAACACTGGCATAGCAATACAAGCCCTGTACAAAGCCTATCAGAGACTTAAAGTTCAAGGAAGTACTCACCTCCCCAAACCCCCGGGATCTCCAACCAATGGCTAGGGAGGAGTAAGTGAGCGGTTTCATCAGTAGGACCGTCCATGGAATAGGTTTTATATAGCATCTGGGGCACACTCATATACCCTTTTTATTGAGCGTCTTTTTTCCTTTCCATTTCTTTTTAGATTTTAGAATACAATCCATAGATATCGCTTGAGATCCTAGGCTCAAAGAAGATTTTCGAAAATAATATTTTCGAAAATTTATATTTTCCCACTGCCTACCAAAAAGGACAAATTGAAACATGTCGATCAGGCACCATTACTGAAGGAAAGGCAAAAATAAATATAATTTTAGCATCCATAATAGCAAATCGGACAGGGAATTTGGAACTTCAGCTGGTTTTCAACCTATTAGCTTAGTCCCAATTACTACCGTCCTAAATATTCTGAAATAAACATCTTTCAAATATTTTTGTAAGAAACCAGACAAACAAGGGAAATGACAAACATTGATGAGCATAATCCCAAAAAGAAAAATAGGTATGAAAGGCTTAAAATAACAATGACAGAGTAATCCAAGGCGATAGTTATCTCAGGCGCCTATCGTTTTGGTAATTTGCTCATTTACAACATAGCAAGGGTAAGAAAGTAACTGTGGTAAATTCATCAGGATCTTTCCCCGGAATAGACGTTATATGACGTCCGGAACACACCACCATCCACCATATCCCTTGTATTTGTATTCATTTTTTCCATTTCTTTGGAAACTTTCTGATTAAGGAGTTCATGAATTAGACACCCGGAAAAAATGGTAATCATTTTCCGTAGAAAACCATTTCTTCGTTCTCAAAACGACTGACCTTCAATAACTTCATACCTGATTACCAGAGTGAATTGAGGTAAAGTCAGGTTTAACATCATGCACGAAGCAACATTTGATTTCCCGAAATGTGCCACAATACTGTTATTATAGCCACGCTGTCATATAGGTATGGGCCAGCCTTAATATTTGGTGACCTAAATTTACCAACACTTGGTCGGATCGAGAAAAATAAAACTATAAACAAAATTATAACAAACGCTTAAGAAGGGATAGACAAATTTCCATCGTGTAAATGTTATAATGCCAAAATATTATACGACACATGTAGGAGATGGGCCCCGACTACGAAGGGGACCCCCGGCCTGGGGGATCCCCGACGGTAGTCGGACCCCCTTGGCCGAATCCTGGCTACGCCACTGAAATGATATGAATACGAAAATAGTTGACTTGCGTCCAATACGGACTTGACCTTTTTTGAACTGTGACCTTTTTCGAACAGATGAAGAAACAGGCACTTGCTGGGCGTTAATGATGCAGAATTGCTTATGAATAGTTAATTTGAATGATATGGACACTAAACTAGTTGGTTTGCATAATTTATGGACTTCATCTTTTTCGAAATTTGACCTTCTTTGACCTTAAAGGGGTGTAAGCAATAACAGATGATGAAGCAGGCACTTGGCGTAAATGATGCAAAACTTTTTATGAATAGCGAATATGCAGCGTGAGAAGAACGCTGAACAAGACGTTTTCCTTTCAATACGGACTTGGCCTTTTTCAACCTTTGACCTAATTTGACGTTGAAGGTGGTGTAAGCAGTGACATTTACGCACCAAATTTGCGTAAATGATGCAAATGGCTGATGTGGACACTGAACTAGCTGACTTGCTTCCAATATGGACTTGACCTTTTTACCTAGTCATTGAGGTCAACTGCAGATCATTGACCTGACCTGGGAGTTGACCTGATGACCTGAGAGTTTGATGACAGAAGCCTTTGACGTTGTTTAAAGTGCTAAATTTGAATTCAGCGTCCAAAATTACACTTCTGAATGTGAAAATTAGACGCATTGGGCAATTTCGAGTTTTACCGGTTAGTGACCTTTGACCTTCGACCTCCCCTCCTGCATTACCTAAATGGGTTGCATAGGTTTAAAGCATATGAATAGACGCGTGAATGTCAGTTTCTCAATTTAATGACCATACAAATTTGATTTGTTACCAAAATTTCGGCCAATAGCAGCCAAAACGGTAAAATGGCCCACAACAGGGCGAACATCAGGTCATTGACCTGAACTGGAAGGTGACCTTATGACCTAAGGTCATAAAAATTGGTATCAATCGCGAGTACTTCTGACGACCAACACATTGTTTTTTTACCGCGGAGCTCTACGCCAACTAGGGGCCAATCGCGAGGGGGTTGCAGCAACCCCTTGTACGGCCAAAGGTGACGAAAACCCGAGTAGGTACGTGGGAGGGTTAAGTCAAGAGTATGAAAATTCTAAATATTGAATTGTTAGAACATAACAATTTCATCATAGGTATTACTGAAGTGGAACTGATCGGTTGGCAAGTGATCTTTTGGCGCCGCTTCAAACACACGATTTGGGGTTTTGAGGTTGGGTCGCTTGACCTCAGGGGCGTAGCCAAGGGGGGGCGGCAGGGAAAGCTCCCCTGAGGGCCCGATGGTCCCCCTGAGGACACGGGCCGCGTCAAGCGTGGCTCACCCGCACTTTGCCCTGTGGCCAAATTTAAAGTTTCATACCAAATAGGGCCCTCTTAAGCCCTCTTCAGCATCTATTATGTAACAAGCAGGGCCATTTTTACCCACCAGGGCCTTTTTGGCGCTGTCGGAGGGGCCCTTTTGCCCCCCTGAGCGAAATCCTGGCTACGCCCCTGTAGTTGACCTTCAATAGCTCCTTGGCCTGACACGACATGACCTAAAAAGTAGGGCCAGATACGTCAAATTCATCAGAGGTAATGTACTGTAAGTTACGTTGTTCTGCGTCGATTTGTTTTTTGCGTTATATTGGAAAAGAACGGGAGGGGCGGATTTTGTCCCCACTGCAGCGGGGTTATCTGGAAGCCTCTCCCTCTTAATTTAAAGGTTTCTAAGAAACTGAGCTAGTTATTTACCAGTTTCACGAGCACAGCGTTCGCGTTGTTCCGCCCAATAGCCGTCCGTGCAAGGGGCCCTAAAAGTAAGTCCAAGATACCTTTCTAAAAGTCTGTGTATGTTGTCCGTCCGTCCTCCGTGTATGTCCATGGTCATTGAGAGTTTTTGAAATATTAGGGAATTTGTGGTGCATGAGGAGGGAAATTCGGCTTTCGGCCTTGTGTGGAATTTATGCATTTTCCTGTGCTGTGCATGACATCTATGTGAGGACTTAAGCTACTAGACATTTCGATTTTGAATTTCGCAGCGGATTCCAGACATTGAACAAGGTAGGTACTTATGCTCTGTGGATTTCAAACATGCATAGGTAGGTCCGACATTGGGGCCCTGTTTCTGTGTGTGTCTTTTTAAAGAAATAAGCCTGGAAAGCGTTGAAAATTAACTTACTTATGATGGTAAACTGGTTAGCCCAATGTTTTATTACCAAATATGTTCCAACATACCTGCACTCCAAGCTCCTCCCCAGGCAATATAATGTTTTTTTTTCCAGCTCGATATCGTGAAGTTGAGGATAGCAGTCTTTTTCACCACTGGATGCAATTTAGGCAGGTTGAAGGAGACAATTGGCCTCAGCTTGGTTAAGATCTTGTGAAATTTTCAACTTTGAACACATCCGGCTCTATGGTGAACATCCAGGTGCAAAGTATGAAATTTTGACGAGATCTTGTATGTGCATGTGCCCTTGGAGATAGGAGTGAGTGGTGCAAATTTTACCAACCTGGTGCGAATTTGTGAGACTGGTGCGAGGAAGGTGACACTGAAAAACCAAACAAATAATGGCTGTATGGTTATAAAGACACAGGAGGGGGCCTTATGAAAAGTCCTCAATTAACTGATTAATAAGAGAGGTAAAATTGCATCATGTGGGTAGGAATGGGTGTGTTTTTCTCCTCGGTATATGACAGATTGGTGTGAATTTTTGGTGGCTGGCAGAGCAAGAATTTAAGATGGCTGGTGTGACTTGTCTGGCCTGCTGCCATACTCTGCAGACTGGGTGAACATAAGCCAAGCTTTTGATTGAGGAATCAGTTGCAGAAATTTTGTATTTGTGTCTGCCCATAAACATTTAGCCTGTCATAAGCATTGGTTGTAAAATTATAAGGTAGGTAAATGCATTGTGATGCCTCTGTTCCAATGCAACTGGGAACTTAGTTTATGGCACTTTCAATGAGATCTCTTGGAGACAGGAGTAAGTGGTGCCCTTGGAGACAGGAGCAAGTGGTGCAAATTTTGTGAACCTGGTGTGAATTTTTGAGACTGGTGTGAGAGAGGTAACACTGAAAACCAAACAAATAACAGCTGAATGGATATAAAGACACAGGAGGGGCATCCATAAAAAGTCCTTACCTAACTAACTGATAAGAGAGGTAGCATTTCATGGTGTGGGTAGGAATGGGTATGTTTTTTCTCCCTGGTATATGGTGGATTGGTGCTAATTTTTGGTGGTTGGTGGTGTGACTTTGTGCTATGCAACTATGATGCACATAGTTTTGGAAATTTCCAAGAAAAAATTGAACAAAACTGTTAAATGACTTGTTTTAACCCTCACCCTAGTAGAGGTGTTTGAACAGCCTCACCTCAGGTATTTTCATTGGCACCAAAAACTGGCATGAAGTGCTGTTGTACTTGGCACACCTTACTCTTGATTAGTTCTGCAGCTTTTATTTAAATTTTAAGGTGGGGTCAGGTCAGATCACCAGTGCTGGTCCAGTGACCTCACCTCCAAAAAAAGTTTAAGATGTCATAAGCAAGAACAGGGTGAATTTCTGCAATTGAAACTCATCACATAATAGGCCCACAGAGTGCTACAAAATGTATTGCAGGATTTTTCATATTGATGACCTAGGGTAAGGTACAGATCATGACCTCTTCATTTGAAATGCATAGGGAAATGGGAATTGGGCGAAAAATGGCTTTGTTTATGTAGACACAGCTTAGAATACCTTCATATTTTACAAATTGTACTATACTAGTTCCCCTTCCAGGTTCATGTTGCAATTTTGGACCTGTGATCCCTGAGAGTTTGTCTGGGGCTACTTAAGCAGGTTTTCAGACTTGGATCAATAACTTTGTAGGAAATGATGATAAAGCTATTATTTTGATACCCCTACATTGGGATTATTATTGTGAGTCAATTGATATGCATATTGACTATGCTAGGTCAGATGGTGACCTTTACCTGACTTTACCTAGGTCATGCCATTTTTATGACTTTAACCAGTATGGTCATATCATTCATTATTTGATTCACTGTAACAAGAGGAAGTGAATGATGCCTTAACATTTATCCTAACTCATTTCTGTCAGATGTGAGCCCAGAAACTGTCCTCTAACACGTCACCTTATTTGACATGTTGTGACCTCAATATTGAACTGAGCCAAAAATTGAATTGTGTTGTTTCTTCATAATTGTTAAGAGCTGTTCACCACCATTCACGTTTTTCGTTATCTCGTGTAGGAGCTGAGATTGAGGGGGTATTTAAACCCCTCACCAGAGTGAAGGTTGCTTGGAGGCCCACAAGGGTGGATGTCAAACCCCACTTATTATGTTGGTTTCTTGATATTTTATATTGTTATGGTAGTCAGCTTTTTAGTAAGGGCGTTATCACCCTTGGGTGTTCAATCTATCCTTGAATAGTTCTCTAAGATGTGATTAAAGGTTTGATACAATGATGATGATGTCATGTGGTAGGCATGAAATGTATCTGGGCACATTGCTACTTTCATCCAGTCAGTCACTGAGGCATTCTTGTTTGTTTGGCCAGGTGCAGATTTAGAGGACGCATTCGCCCCCTCCCCCTTTGCCATCACTATGCTGCATATATATATTTTATTCAATGTGTTGGTATCTCTTACTTTATGACATTGAATTATACATTTAATAGCGGACTTGTAACCTAATTTTGGTTTTGTATAATGTCAGTTTTGAATTAAAACTATCACATTCCCATAAAATGATTCACCCAATGAACATATGATTACATCTGTTGTTTTTCAGGCATGTGAAATGGCCCCTTCCTGTACACGCTGGTGTAGTTGGCTGCTTTCAACTCTTTTGCTTACAACAGCTTCATCTCTCAAAGCAGGTGAGGGACGCTCTGTGAGTATAGTTTTTATTTCTTTAGGCTCCGGACTGTTTTTCCATCGATACCAAGAGTCTCCATTTCTTTTGTTGTGGATTCAAAAGTGAGGAGGAGTTTCTGAATTTTAACTGTCTTTTCCTTGGCGTGGAGTTTGCACTTTGCTTGAATAATTGTGGTGGTAGATGGATCGAGTATGACAGTTGGTCCTATTTCTACCTAGTTATGCAAACCACTGTTAGAAAATATATCCTTATAACTCGGGAATGATTGGTCTAGATTTTTCGCATCTGAAATATAGGTCAATTTTTATAGGGAGAGTCGAAGAGTACACTTTTTTCTCAAGAGCCATTTCTTAATTTTTCGAAGTTGACCCGTAAATATTTTAATCTCTGTCCCCAACAGTTTTCCGATAGAATTAGAACAACTTTTTCAAACAATATAAACTTTCCTCAGTAATGGCGTCGAATTTGAGGGCAAAATCAATGAAAAATATTAAGAGAACTTCTTTTATAACCATGTTTGCAGCCTGCTTATTCGGCATGAGATGAGAAATAGAATGATTGACTTTTAGCAGAAACTTTTATGGGAATCTTTTAATTTCGTAGCACTGCTGTGGGGGATGCACGGACCAGTCGAAACCGCATTGCCTATAATACACATTTGATTTTGTCGAGTTTCTGTACTTTAAGCAAGGACGTACAACTCTGTCCCTCGTCCGAGAATGTGTTGTTAGAACTGTCAGAATCCCTGGCCCGCTTTTGACTGGCCCCGGTGGCGTCACTGGGAAGTGTGACACTGACGCCCATACCCGCTCCAGGTGCGGCGGAGATCGTTAAGCTAACGGAGCCGGAGGTGGCAGACGCCGGCGCCAGCGTGCCGCTCTCTTGCACCGCCCGGCCAGTGGACGCTACCGTGTGGTGGACCAAAGACGGCACCAATGTCTCCCTCTCCAGCCGCACCACCGTCGTGCGCGAGACCAAGGTACGCCGCCGCTGCCGGCCACATGCTTTCTGTTCGATCAGTGGTTCGTCCGCATGCTAGTTATGTTTGTGGGACTGACGGGTGCTCCCAGATCGCATACTGACTTCGAGTAAAGCATAGCCTTAGTGTGGTTGACATGATCATTGTTTCTATTTAAGATTGTCTGAAAGGCCCTAGAAAATTGAAGGCATAGACTACTTTGAACTATGTTTTTTTCTAGAAATTAATGTATGAACCTGTCATTGAAAAGATTAAGATGTGGAATCAAAACCCATGTCTGTATTGATGGCTATGCCTTTTGGAAATTTTTTGGGAGCCCAAATGTGAAAACATTTACTTACGACCATGTAAAGTGAGATGTATCGAAAAACTGTTTTAGCACTGCCACAATCCTCCTTAGCAATATGAGACCAAGCTGCATTGTTAAGTTGAAGAAAATGTTAAGGATATTTAAACTTGTCTTCTCATTTGATTGGTGTTGACTGCGCTCGCTCAAAATGTTCAAAAGTATTCGAAATCGGACTCCTGCCCGTATATTGAAATTTGTAATGGCTGAAACCAGTAGATCAAGCAGGTCGTATGCCTGTTTAATCGCCATTGCCAGGTTCATGTTTAGCACGCAGGTTTTAAAGAGGTCCAAGCAAGACAAATTTGTCCGCACGGCACTTGTAGGGGGACTTGAGCAAGCCGACTATTTTCCAAGGTCACTTCATGACACGTGTCCACCCGGGGAAATTTTTACCCCTTTCCTCTGTGAATGGTAAGTTTTGGGACTAATGAAATATCAATCAAATGACTACTCGGCATGGTCTATCACATGGCTATTTCAGTTCAAATCCCGTTACGGAAGTGCCTCATTCCCTTTAAATTAAATGACTGAAAATTCGTTCATGGTTTGGGACGTGGAAGATGTCTTCCTTTGAAAATTGACCTTGTCCCTTTGACAATAGTTATCTCCCTACCCTCTCCCCAGCAGAAAGCCCCTGCCGTTGCTGGTGACAGTGGCTTGCCAGTCATTGGTAACATAACTTTTAGGAAATTTTAGGTTATATTTGCACCTGTATTCCCCTATAGTTTGCTAAATCGTATCTTTTTACCAGTCGAAACCGTGGATGTGGCTTGCACTCGCTACCAGTTTTCCCCGTTCACATTTTGTATTTGTCCATCGCAGGGGCGCAAGTTTCCATATATTTGGGGGGGCTCGAGCCCCCCAATGCTCGGAGAAGCCCCCCAATGACCCGACGAGCCCCCCAATCCCAAGTTGCGGGCCCCTGCGGACACAGCCGGGCCCCTGCCACGATTGCAGGCCCCAGTAGTCTATTTGGGCTAGCTTTGGCTGAGGCCAGGCTCCTGGCATGCTTGCAGGTCCCCTGTGGGCCACCCTTAACCTCGGTGTCCGCAACCGGGCCCCTAACGATATTTTCAGGCCCACTTTGACTGCAACCGGGTCCCTAATTCCGGCAGTCTCGGGCCTCCTGTCACCCAACCGGGCCCTCTGTGATCCACCCGGGCCCCCTGTGGACTGCAACCGGGCCCCTTGTAATCCACCCGGGCCCCCTGTGACTGCAGCCGGGTCCCCTATGACTGCAACCGGGCCCTTTGTGATCCACCCGGGCCCACTACGATCCACCCGGGCCCCCTGTGACTGCAACCGGGCCCCCTGTAATCCACTCGGGCCCCCTGTGACTGCAGCCGGGTCCCCTGTGATCTATCCGGCCCCCTGTGATTGCAACCGGGCCCCTGTGATCCAGCCGGGCCCCCTGTGATCCACCCGGGCCCCCTGTGACTGCAACCGGGCCCCCTGTCATCCACCCGGGCCCCCTTTGACTGCAGCCGGGTCCCCTGTGATCTATCCGGCCCCCTGTGACTGCAACCGGGCCCCTGCGATCCACCCGGGCCCCCTGTGACTGCAACTGGGCCCCCTGTGATTGAAACCGGGCCCAATGTGATCCACCCGAGCCCCCTGTAATCCACCCGGGTCCCCTGTGACTGTAACCGGCCCATCTGTGATCCACCCGGGGCCCCTGTGACTGCAACCAGGCACTCTGTGACTGCAACCGGGCCCCCCTGTGACTGCAACCGGGCCCTTTGTGATCCACCCGGGCCCACTATGATCTACCCGGGCCCCCTGTGCCTGCAATCAGGCCCCCTTTGACCCACCCGGGCCCCCTGTGGCTGCAATCGGGCCCCCTGTAATCCACCTGGGGACCCCTGTGATCCACCCGGGGCCCCATGTGATCCATCCTGGGCCCTCTTCTTAAATTTGTCTGTCAAAAAGTGTATCATATCTTGTCGTCAAATCTGGGTCATATAATGAGCGTCCGCCGGCGAATGGTAGCCTCTTAATTTCCCGGGCTTGTCAGCGCAGCGCGAAGGAAGCTAAGGCATGCTCCTGGCTCTCTTGTCGTATTCGCCGAGGCGAATGATTTGCACAAAGTCTGCTTTTAACAGTAAAATTGGCATGCTTATGATTCAATGTGTCATAAGTGTCATGTCGGATTGTGTCTACTCTGGAAAAGTTTCGTTAGGCTCTGATTTGGGTTTTACGTTTGGGCTTTTCGTGTCAATCCAAATCGTGATCCGATTTGGATTGACGAAATGTGTGCAGAAATGCGGTGTTGAAGTGCGAGTGAAGTGATTGTTTGCTATTTGCTGCTGTCGGGCTAAATCCCTAATGAGTGATGATCCCCTGTCCGGCTCCCCTGATGGCTAAATACCAAGACTTGGAGAATCTTGTGCCCCATATGGCCGCTAGTGACGTATTTAGAATTTGGGTAAGGGGAAGGGGAGGGCCAAAGCCTCAGGGGGCAGGGTGACACTTAGCCACCCGAAGGGCGCACTTTTCACCCAAAGGGCGATCAGTCGTCGCATCCTGGGTGAGAGGAGGGTTTGGGTGCGGAATTTCGTCCTCAGAGGCTCTTGGACTTAAGGAGTGGCTGCTCCATTCGCTCTCACCCCTGGTGGCCACCCCATTCGCCCCCCTGGTGGCCGCAGCCGGGTCCCTACTCCCAGTAGTTAATACCCTGTGGATGCAGACGGGCCTGCCATGGATGCGGTTCGTGTAACTGCAACCAGCCTCTGTCATGCTTGCCATGCTGGCCCCTGTGGTATCCCGTGCCCCTATTGGTCTGACCGGGCTCCCTGTGGCCTGTCCGGGCCCCTGTGGTCTGCCCAGGCGCCTGTGACCTGCCCGGGCCCCTTGTGCTCCGCTCGGTCCCCTTGTGGTCTGTCCGGGGTCCTTGTGGTCTTCCCGGGCCCCTGTGGTTTGCCCGGGCCCCTATGGTCTGCCCGGGCCCCTATGATCTGCCCGGGCCCCTGTGGTCTGCCCAGGCCCCTGTGGACTGCCCAGGCCCCTTGTGCTCCGCTCTGTCCCCTTGTGGTCTGCCCGGGCCCCTGTGGTCTGCCCAGGCCCCTTGTGTTCCGCTCGATCCCCTTGTGGTCTGCCCAGGCCCCTGTGGTCTGCCCGGGCCCCTGTGGTCTGCCCGGGCCCCTATGGTCTGCCCGGACCCCTGTGGTCTGCCCAGACCCCTGTGGTCTATCCAGGCCCCTGTGGTCTGCCCGGTCGGTCCCATTTGGTCTGCACGGACACCTTGTCTGCTAGTGCCCATTTTGGTATGATCGAGCCCCTTGTGGTCTGCCCGAGCCTCCTGTGGTTTTCCCGGAACACTTTTGGTCTGTCCGGGCCTCTGTGTGGCCTGTGCGGACCCCCTTTTGTCCGTCCGGGGTCCCTTTTATCTGTGCAGGCCCTCTGTGGTTTGTCCGGGCCCCTCCCAGTCTGCAAAGTGTGACACTTTTGACGAGATCTCGTGGTGCGGACACCCTTCAGGTGGTGCAAACTTTGGAGCAAACAAATCCTCAATTTTGCCGTCTGGTGCGAGGGAGCTCAAATCAAACACCCACAGAGTTCTTAGAAGGGAGAAACTGATAAAAACATCGAAATTTCCGGGTCAGTGAAATTTTTCAACAGTGTTTGGTGTGAATTTTAGGTTGCTGGTGGTGCAAAAAATCTACAAGGCTGGTGCGGACTCGTCGCGTCTGCTGCCATACTTTGCAGACTGGGGCCCCTCTGTGGTTAGCCCAGCCCCAGTGTTCTGCTCGGGTCCCTGTGGTCTGCCCAGGTCCTTTCACCTGTCTAGGCCCCGTGTGGTCTACCCGGGCCCGCTGCCCAGCCAGCCATTCCGACCGGGCCCAGGGCGGGCTGGGTCGGGCTCTGCCCGAGCCATAAGACTCATAGCTGAGCCACATAGACTCGGGCCGAGCCCGACATTAGGTCGGGGGATGACAACTTACCTGAGTGGAAGAGCCCGGTCTTGCTTGACCACGGGCTCTGCCCAGGCGGAGCGGAGCCGGACCACTTCCACTATGCTCTGTGGAACATTCGGGGAGAGATGGATGGGGCGTGAGAAATGTTAGGCCCCCATTCCTTTTGTACTGATCCTATACGAGGATTGTAAAGGGAAATAGGCAGTACCACCTATTCATAGTACCCCTTGGCCGGTACCCAGTGTTGTAAAATGTCATTGAACTGGCAAGGTGAATGGATCAGAAAACGGTGTCTTGATCATATAACATAAATATCAGTAGGTTCGATTTCCCTGCTGATAAAGGAATTTCGCACTTCGATCTCTACCTTCCATTTGTATCAAATTATTCGTGATAATGCGATTTCGTTCCAGGTGTGAATGTTAAAATGGTTGGAAAGTATAAACATAAGTCGGGTGCACAAAAGCGTAAAACAAAGAATATTCAAGACTGAGAGGCTGCTCTGGCAAAACTACTCAAACTTTCTTCATTTTTCAGGTAACCTATGAATCTAGAATCGTCTTGCTTATTTTGAAAACTGTTATAAAATGACCCCTATCATATTTGCATTTAATCTCTAGCAACGTACGCGTCCACTTAAAGTATTTCATATCACTACTATTAACTGTGCAACCTACCTTCATTTATCGACCGCAAAAATTAAAACCTCAATTTAAAACTAACTCGGAAAAGTGCAATCTATATAGTTTCCAGAAAAACGGCGAAGTAAGGTTATAATTCCAATCCTTCTTTTCCTGATCATTGCCATCCTCGGCCAGGCCACCAGCCGGATCCCGTTTTCTAAAAGA
This sequence comes from Lepas anatifera, assembly GCA_034440635.1. NCBI lineage: Eukaryota > Metazoa > Arthropoda > Thecostraca > Lepadidae > Lepas > Lepas anatifera. Next base: position 1,895,074 of record JAOTON010000441.1, read on the forward strand.
CGCTCCAGCATCCATCCCTCCTGTGTCGTCCGCGTCTGATCCCGTTGTACCTCCGGAGGAGAGCATCCGCGTGGACGACGAAGACGGTAAGTAGACACCTACTTGTCCAATATCCTTACATACTTTGGCAGCTCGTTCAAAAGATTGCGTCTTCTGACTACTTTTTGGGCTAAATAGTGCAAATCATGAACAGTGACGAATAGCGCGCTAAAAATTGTTATTTAACTATTGCAGTCAGTTTTCGACAACAAACGGTCGAAAATACGTTTTTTCGGTCACATTTTCATAAAAAATACGGGCCCCCCTCATGTACGGGCCCCCTTTCGAGCCGGGTGCCCCCAATCGAAAACATAAATTTGCGTCCCTGGTTCATTGCATTTTTGAGTCAGAGTCGAAAACAATCTTTTTGTATCGTTGCTCAGGTTCCCAACATTTCTGACGATGAATAACACCGGTTTGGGGTGTATTAGTGGTGTTAACAGCTGTGAGGTGCATTATTGGGAAAATATCGTCAGATTTTAATGGTAAGGCTCATGTTTGAGGAAACTAAAATATAATGTTCATTTGCGCTGCCGGAACAACTTCACGAAATCCTGCAATAGTTGGGAGCTCCGTGTTTGGAACCTACCGTACCAACAGAAGTGTTTCAGTGATACGAATTCGAAAGGATAGTGCTTGGTACCTCCTCAGCATTATGTGCCTGTGAAGTGGACTCGTACACTATCGTGCAGCACATCCGTCCGTTCATTAGCTGTCGAGCCTTTTGAAAACCACAAGGATAAGCCAACGCTGCATTCGTTGACTAAGCTACGACATTCCCAAAATGGGTCGTTTATGCCGCCCCGGTAGCTCAGTTGGTAGAGCATTGGGCCCCGGTCCGCTGCTCAGAAAATGCAGTGGCAGTGCATGTCCAGGCTTGGGATCGGTTCCCCTGAGACGCTCCGGCGCTCAATAGTTTACCCGACGTACAGGTTGGCTGGCAACTGACTGGTGAGAGCAGGGGCGTAGCCAAGGGGGCGGCAGGGACAGCCGCCTCCCCCTGAGGGCCCGAAGAACCCCCCCTGAGGACACGGGCCGCGCGAAGTGCGGCTCGCCCGCACTATGCTCTGTGGCCAAATGTGAAATTTCATACCAGACAGGGCCCTCTTAAGCCCTCTTCAGCACTATTAAGCAGGGCCCTTTTTACCCATCAGGGCCCATTTGGTGCTGTCGCAGGGCCCTTTTCGGGGCACCGCCGCCCCCCCTCTGAGCGAAATCCTGGCTACGCCCCTGGGTGAGAAAGTGACCTGAGCGGGGCGGCCGTACCTGTGCTTTGTGGAGCGTTAAACTTTAGCTTCTAATTTAACCCTTCGTCGTGGGAGTTGTTCGTTCGGGTGGTGGGTCGGGGTCTCCGTGAAAAGTCCCTTGATAACTTTAGAAAGACTCCGACTCCAATAGTCGAACTGGGAACAACTTGGACAAAAATTGAAAAAAAAAGATTATAAGGCAAGATCTGGGAGTGCACACTGCCTCTTGGATTTCCTTACGGAAGTAACAAATGCGCTTCGAAGAATCTTGAGTGGTCCATGGTTTCCATAACAAGACGGAGGGCGCCGAAAAATTATCATAGACCAACTTCTATTTCAACTTCGTTCATTTTTCTGGAATTGAACAATGCATAGTATTTCATTTGACGACTTCAGCCGTAGGATCCAATATGTACACAGTGTTGGAGCGGGCTCCTCGCCTTCCACTGACGCCGCGACAGATCCCCCTCGGCTGTGCTCTGTGTAGTACCTGTCGGTCATTGTGGCGCTGCAGCGTGGCGTGACGGCGACTGTAGCACCGCGCCGCCGCCGCCTGTTTGTTATGACAGCTCGGCGTCTCCGGCCGCCGTGTTTTGTAAGGCGAGACGCCCCGGCGCCCGGCCCGGCCTTCCGGTGCTATCGACGCGCGGTCATTAACGTCCTCGGCGTGCCGGGCGTTCTCGACCGCGCTGCCTTGCCGAGGCGGCCGGCCGGCTGTGTTTGGTCGCTGTGTAAACTGATGCCGCGCCACGCGAGAGGATCGCAGGCCGATCGGTCTCTGCTGGGAGTCTCCTTGTCTTCTTGGTTTGTGTTGCGTGAAATGTGCTAGTGTTTGACTTTGGCAGTGGATACTAGGCAGCTTTCCGCGACCGTTTCGTAAAGTCGCGCGAATTTGGCAAAATTGCCCAAAAAATTTCAACGCAAATTCGAAAAAATGGATACATCGGGTTCAAACAATACATGATAGTGACACGTTGCGTGCTTAAGGTGTGAAAGAACTAAAACAACCGGCCGAGCCAGCGTCTGCCATAAGCGGACCCATGGGGCACTGTCCACTCCCACCCCTTCTGATCGACCGACCCTCGACGCCCTCTGAAATGGTCACGGCCCCCTTTTGAAAAGTGGATGGTGCCTCCTGAACTATTGCTCCCCCAGGATACGAGTACCGGCGCCCCCACGATAGGATTTGGCGCCCACCTGATAGGATTTGCCTTCTAAAAGTGGTGCCTCCCTGGTCCGGATGCCCACTCCACCATGTGGGCCTTCTCCCTCCCGATTGTCAGTCCTGGACTCGCCTATGGCGTCAGCATTTCACAGTCTAAAATAGAGGTTCCCTGCCCTCCCTACTTGACTACCCTTTTTAGCAGTTAGTGGGTGTCGTTATCCCACCATTAAAAAGTTCAGTTTGTGGAAGATAGCGTAAATTCGTCATCGAGTCCCGTTGTCGGGTGCACCTGCTTACCCAATTATTTTTAAACTTCGCAACTTACAAGCGCCGCAAATGCAATCTATAAATAAAGATAATAAAGTTTAAGCGTGCGTATGGATTTCCCCCTGGCTCAACTTCTCAGTACTAGGTTTCTTTGTTGGAAAATCACACAAAAAAGTCTGTCGTGCTTCAGATGGCTCCTTGACATTGCAATGGTTTGATTGCCACCGTAGTTTAAATGCCAGCTTCCCACAGAAAGCTTTGTCAGGAATGACAGCATCTTTTCAGTCTTGACACATTTTGACATGAAAGGAAAGTCGGTTGAAACTCTGCTGCAAAATGTTCGCAGAGACTTATGCAGGATATTTTCTTAAACAATCAAGCGTTACGTTCTCCGCAAGGTAATGATTCTGCCTGGGAGGGGGGGAGTTTTCGTCACTCCAGATACCTTTGCAGTTCGCAAAGCAGGGCATGGTGCGATCAGTGAGCAAGTGTTAGTTGACGAGGGTGGCACACACGTCTGTCATTGTGCTTTGATTGACCAATTTCTTCGATAGGTCTTCGTCACTCCTCCACTCCTCCATTACCCAGTTATGACCCTCCGCTTGGGAGTGACGCGTCTAGAGTCGTGTGTAATTGTATCGGCAGAATAGGTGCAAGCGTTTAGATCGCCAACTTTATACACTTTACTGTGGTTGCAAAAGTGATGCTGCTGGGCAACTTTTGTGACTCAATTATGGTATGTTCGTGTTTGGGATAAAATTGTAACAAAGCGGGTTGCACGAAGGTGGCAGCGGCCGCAGCCATGGAATGTTGAAGAGGCTTCCATTCTTCCTCCACGAATGCTTCAAGAAGAGGCTACTACTTTTGGCGCAAGAAGTCTCCTTGAGATATTGGTTTTGCTATTTTTTTTCGAGCTGAAACAGAACGCTGTGCGGGTGGCTGGATGTTTTCCGGATAGGAGGTCTCAGAAACACTGCTATCTTCCGCTCCGCCCAGTGTTGCCCCACGCGCCATGTTTGCAGGATACGTCTTCGTGTTTGTAGGGTAAGTCTTCGATGTCACGCTTCCATTTTCAGGATAGTCTTTGAGGTTGTACGCGCCGTGTTTGTAGGATAAGTCTTCAATATGACGCTGTGCTTGCAGGATAAGTCGGTGGTGTCGCACCTGACGGTGAGCGAAATCACCGCTTTGGACCAGGGCGACTACACCTGTCACGTGTCCGGCGGCAAAACAAAGACCGTCACCCTCCGCGTCAAAGGTAGCACACTCTTGTCTTAGATGCTCATTGGATGAACATCTCTTCTCATATCGTGTTCTAATGCCAGCGTATGTTGGTGTTCATAGTTTGTATAAACTGTTCTGATGTCCGGCTCGACTCTCCAACGAACTATCAAGTGCTGGTCTTAAATGCCAATTTTCTGTTATATATTAAGGTTTCAGTCATTACAGTTATTATTTTTTAAAATAATATTTTAGATATTCAGATATTGTTATCAGTTATATTCAGTAACTTTTACAGTTATTATGTATAAAGTTCCATATAAGTTGTACATATTAGTTTCCTTGCCCCTATAGACTACCTCTCGCGTCCCTTTATTTCCCGCGTCGATCATATCGGGACTGTGCGTTGACACTCTGTGTAGCCTCTGCATTGGTTTCTACGGCTTTTTTACGTCGAGGGCTAGTCAGAAACTTGCGCTGAAGAATTATGCTAAATAAACTGAAATTGATAGCATTTGCCCCCAGCAGCAACCCCAAGGCTTGTATAGCCAGGCGAGTAACTTCAGATCGCTACGAACTCGGCAGCTGGTCCGGGGCCGCTGTGACCTCGTGTGACCTTGGTAGGTGGTTCGGGGCCGCTGTGACCTCGTGTGACCTTGGCAGTTAGTCCGGGGGGCGCTGTGACCTCGTGTGACCTTGGCAGTTAGTCCGGGGCCGCTGTGACCTCGTGTGACCCTGGCTGTGGATCCGTAGGCTGGCAGTGGGTCCGTAGTTTGGCAGTGGGTTCGGAGCCGGTTTGACCCCGTGTGACCCTGGTAGTGGGTCCGGAGCCGGTGTGACCTCCTGTGACCCTGGCAGTGGGTCTGGAGCCGTTGTCACCTCGTGTGACCTCGGCAGTGGGTCCGGAGCCGGTGTGACCCCTGTGACCCTGGCAGTGGGTCTGGAGCCGTTGTCACCTCGTGTGACCTCGGCAGTGGGTCCGGAGCCGGTGTGACCCCGTGTGGCCTCGGCAGCTGGTCCGGAGCTGGTGTGACCCCGTGTGGCCCTGGCGGGTCCGTAGTTTGGCATGGGTTCGAGCCGGTTTGACCCTGTGGCCCTGGCATGGGTCCGAGCCGGTGTGACCCCGTGTGGCCCTGGCATGGGTCGAGCTGGTGTGATCCCGTGTGACCTGGCAGTGGTCCAGCTGGTGTGACCCCGTGTGACTTCGGCAGCTGGTCCAGCCGTGTGACCCCTTGCCCTTGCTGGTCCGGAGCTGGTGTGACCCCGTGTGACTTCGGCAGCTGGTCCGGAGCTGGTGTCCAGCGGTGGTGCTACGGCGCGTGTGGGCACTGCCGCCACAGTCACCTGTTCCTTCCGCGCCAGTCCGCTGCCGACCATTGACTGGAGCCGGAGCGCTGACAAACTGCCCATTAAGGACGGCACAGACAGGTGAGACACCGACGGTCTTCGAGCTGTGCTCTCGGACCGCCGTGAACACAGTTCCTCTGTGTGCTCTCTGGCCTAACATTGTTTTTACGTAGCCATGTCTGTCCAGTCGTGACACCCTGTTTACGTTTCACCCAATTCATTTCTTCTCCTCACACCTCGCCTGTGGCGTGGCACACAACAAATCTATCACTCGCTGAAAGCTACTTCATACCATTAAATCGGTGATCAAGAAGTACATCACCTCTCGATACGTAGACGGGCAGGCAGAAGTTGTGATTTTAGCCTCGTCTGTCGCGAGGCTCCATCACCGAATATTATCGGTCTGTCTTTCACGTCGACGCGATATCGGCACCCGGGTGTTTCCGGTCTGAAATTGAAGTGACGCGGGGCTGTGTGTCGCATCCGGCCGGACCGGGCTGACGGTAGCAGTGTTCCCGGACATCGCTGACATGCCAGCGTCCAGACCACCCTCCCAGCCGCTGCGTTGCGGTGACGTGGTGTGGAAATCGCAGCACGGTTGAATGTCTGCTTGGCTGTGTTAACGCATAATTGTAATTGGCATGCACTGCGGTTAGATATGTCGGTTATTCAGCATCCTGGAGGAGCCGGACACGTGTTCTAATGCATGCGAAGCTCTCTGTATTTTGTCAGTACCGATAATTCGACGTTTTCCTCTGATGGATATGGTGCTTCGTTTTTTCTAGTGGTCGTAACTCGTGATCAAGGTGCATATCGTCTCATTCATATATTAGACACACTTTCGCACTAAAGAGGTGACTTTTAAAGTGTTGTCGTGATGAGTGTGAAGTGATTACAGCTATGGAAATAGACGGTAAGTTAAGGCTCTCCGACACGGAGGCGGAGAGCCCGCTCACCATCAGTCACGTCACTGTGTCAGCAGGCAGGTGATCTCGGTGCGGAACGTCTCCGACACGGAGGTGGAGAGCCCGCTCACCATCAGTAACGTACTGTCGCAGGCAGGTGATCTCGATGCGGAACGTCTCCGACACGGAGGTGGAAAGCCTGCTCACCATCAGTAACGTCACTGCATCAGCAGGCAGGTGATCTCGGTGCGGAACGTCTCCGACACGGAGGCGGAGAGCCCGCTCACCATCAGTCACGTCACTGTGTCAGCAGGCAGGTGATCTCGGTGCGGAACATCTCCGACACGGAGGTGGAAAGCCTGCTCACCATCAGTAACGTCACCGTGTCACAGGCAGGTGATCTCGGTGCGGAACGTCTCCGACACGGAGGTGGAAAGCCTGCTCACCATCAGTAACGTCACCGTGTCAGCAGGCAGGTGATCTCGGTGCGGAACGTCTCCGACACGGAGGTGGAAAGCCTGCTCACCATCAGTAACGTCACGACCAAGGACGGTGGTCAGCTCACCTGCACGGCGGCGAACGAAGGCGGCAGTGCCAAGCACACCGTCTACATTGTGGTGCAGAGTACGTAGCCAGCGTGACCAGAGTCACGTTGCTTGTGGTATAATCCGTTTTGATGACATGTGATAATTTAGTGGGGGTGAAGTGAATGGTAGCGAATGTAGTGTTCACAGTTTTACTTCGAAACCGGGAATCTTATTTTGCTCTAAATTTTGTTGTCCTACCGTATAGGGGGCAAACCAGAAGTATATGGGTATGTGAAAAAGTGATATATGATGATGAGTACTATATATAGTAAACGCAAGCATATGGGTGCACAGACCCGGCAGCGACTGCTCGGGTAGATTGAACATCTGCAATTTCAGAGAAAACTCCGGATCTGTAAAACATTTGAATCAATCATCATTCTGATAACTTGAGAAATACGCGACACAAGTTGGGAGATCAGTCGAGGTTTGGTAAATTTAGCGTTAGTCCGTCGCGGATAAGGTCCAAAAACAGCGAGAAGAGGAGTACTTGTTTTTTACGATTATGCGATGAACCAGTGTTTCATGTATTATCCTGTGGTGTATTCTCCCATCATGGTGTTATTTGTGTAAATCACAACTTGACTTTTTCCAAGCTTTAAGTGACAATGTTACCGCGCGTACTGTGTTAATGGTGTTTCTGAACAAAAATGGGCCGATTCTGGTGCGACACACCAGATGTGGTCGGCTGAAAATTTCCTGTATAGTATATCGGGATTTTTTCCATTTTCCGTGTCGTCTGATTGTCAGAATACCATCATGGTTTTGAATGCTGCTTTGCGGCAGTTCAATCCTAGCCTCAACGGCAGGAGAGGACTTGTCCTAGCATTGCAATGTTTCTAAATACTCTGAGGTGGCCACTAGATGGTCACTTCATAATCTGAAGTTGATTGGCTCGTTAACTCAGTGGAAATTCATTCCGTAATGTTTGCACGGAGAACGATATTTTCCTCACTCTTTGAATATATGTAGCCAAATTCTATCTTTTAAAATACGCATGGGTACTTCAGGCATCGGCAACGGACGGTAGGTTTCTAAAACTTCGTGTGATGTGGTTTGAAAATGACCATGTGGCATGGTTTGCAAATGATTAGAGTTCAGTACAATGCATGCGATGAGGACGCTCCCTCTCTGCGTGCTGCAGGGGCTCCCGAAGTGAGTATTGTGCACACGGAGGTGGTGGGGCAGCGAATCTTCGTCAACTGGACATCGGACAATGGCAACTCGGCCATCCAGGGCTACAAGCTCGGCTACTCGAAGGTGAGAGACGTAGCCCCAAACCGTGCCATAAAAAATCATCACGGCGGTAATGTTTTAATAGTCTGATCTGTCTCGGAGCAGTTTCCCTATCACGCTAGTGTCTGGTATGGGAGATGACTGAAGCTGCGCGGATTGTGCCGTTGCGACGTGAAAGTCTTCACATTCGGATAAGACTGCTGAGGAACTTAGTTATCAGCTCTGTCACTGCATCCCCGTGAAAACGTCATCCCAGAGGCCTCAGAGTACTGCGTACTATTTCGGCCAGTTACCCGCGGGTTTTCAACGACTGAGACCTTACCCGTTGCTTCTGAACAGGAATTTTTGTTTGATGACCAAAACTATTTGAATAAGTTAAACTGGTTTGAAAGAGAAAGTACCCAAGAATGCGATTATTTTAAAAGAAAGGTTAACAAATATCGAGTCCGGATGGGTCTAAATAAAAGCTGATTCCAAATATCCAATCTCGCACCACTGCTCAAATGTGGTTTGATTTAGACCCGGGTCTATAAAGTGGACCTTCTGAACTTAATGAGCCCACTAGGGACGATTGTCTTCACCCGCTCTGTATTTCCCAACCGAAGCCGGGCGAGGGTTTTCTCGGCTGTTGATATCGTCCTGTCACCTACAGCTAGCTTTGCAACAGCCTGCCGCCGAACTGAGATTTGGTCCTATTTCCATCTCACCATTTCCACGTGTATCCAGTTCCAGCTCAGTGTGATTGAAGATGACGGAGCCGCATGACTGAGCGCAATAACGAGCGTCATGGTGTTGCCTCATTTATTTGTGGGAATCAGGGGCGTAGTCAGGAGTTCGCTCAGGGTGGGGGGGGGGCGCCTCGAAAAGGGCCCCTGCGACAGCGCCAAAAGGGACCTGATGGGTAAAAATGCCCTGCTTGTTTTAGAATAGAGTGCTGAAGAGGGCTTAAAGGGAGATAGGCGAAAAAATGTTATTGGCTATATCAAAAGGTTACAAAAAGTTGTTTCAGAAGTCCTATTCTCATTTTTGCGAATTCGGCCTGCAAATGCCTTAAAATTGCTCTCAAAGTCAACATTTTTAGACGACTTTACCGGTACACCTCATATCGATGTATATGACGTCCACATGGCTAAGGCTATCAATTTCTCTAAGAATTAGGTCATATCTATTCTAAACAGTTATGTAGAACTTTGGACTACTCCAGAAAAAATTACTTTAGAAAAACAACATTCCAAAACTCTTTTGAAACAGAAATATAGGGCTTAAAAGAAATCACAATTAACCAATCAGAAGCCTAGGAATTCTCAAACCGGGGTCACGTGACCTATCTGACGCAAAAGTTTTGTCATCCTGAGCCGGAAGCAGAAAATGGCTCAAGACCCGAGGTACGAAACCGCTGAAGACTTGAGTAATTATGTTTTTTTCCGTTTTTAGGGCAAACTAATTCATTTTGCAGTTTTTGAAAGCTTTTTGAAATTAATTCAAATACAAATACAGGAGGGCAAACATTTGTATTATTAAAACAAACATTTTTCAACTTTAAATAGTTTTCGAAAAGTAAGTGATGGGTATGGGCATGGGTAAGTGATGGGCATTTTATCGAAACTGTTAACCTATTTCGATAATAAGTGAGTGGCCTCCCAAAATTTTGCCGAAGATACAAAAATAGTTGATTGCTTCGTTATCAGGATTTTTCAAATGGCAGGAAACCACAATAATAATTTTTCGCGTATCTCCCTTTAAGAGGGCCCTGTCTGGTATTAAATTTCAAATTTGGCCACAGAGCATAGTGCGGGCGAGCCGCGCTTCGCGCGGCCCGTGTCCTCAGGAGGCCCTTCGGGCCCTCAGGGGGGCGGCTGTCCCTGCCCCCCCCGCTTGGCTACGCCCCTGGTGGGGATCGAGCCTGAACCTCTGAGGCACAATGTTTTGGCACTTGTCGGTTCTATGAATTTGGAACCTTGAAAATTTCAAAGCATCCATCTCTACCCAGTACTAGAATGACTGGGTCAAGCGAGTTTGGCGGTGAGGTACGTCGCCAAAAATCTGGTCGACCGAGTCTGTTTGGAAAAAGCTGTCAACCGAACGGTGGCCCGTCAAGGTCAATGCTCCCTGTCTCATCAGAGATCTATTCTTCTCTGAATTACCTTGTCTCGCCAAATCGGCCGATGGATCTCTGACGTGCCTCGTCCTACCATATTCTCAGAAGTGCGTTGTCTCGTCGTGCCATATTGTCCTATGGGTCTCAGATTTAAAATATGTGCCGTGTCCTACCACATAATTACCCCATGATTCTCAGATGTGACGTAGGTACTGTGTCCTGTCATATTATCCCATGGGGCTGAAATGTGAATGTGCCATATGCAGCCATATTGTCCTATGGCTCTCTGATGTGAGGTATGTACCGTATCCTGTCAAATTTTCCCATGGGTCTAAGATGTGAATGTGCCGTGTCCTGCCATTTATTGTGCTATGTCTCTCTGATGAGCCGTGCCTCATCAGATCGGCGACACCGAGGAGTGGCAGCAGCACTCAAAGCCGTTGCCGGGCAACGCCAGCTCCACCGTGCTGCGGGACCTGGAGTTCAACGCCAGCTACCGGCTGCGGCTGACGGCGCGCAATGGCGTGGGCGAGAGCGCGCCGGCCGAGGTCGGCTCCGATGGTGGGCTGCGCACGGACCTGGCTAGTACGTAGCGGGCTGTCCGTCGCCGGTCGGGTATAGAGGCTCAGACTTGGTGAGGGTGGACAATGACTTGTTCTCTGTAGCGTTGTTTGGTAAATAAACAGTACATGCTCGATTATGTAAGTGTTGTTTGGGGTTGTAACTGACATTTGACTCGAATTCGATTCTCAGCCTATAAAAGTCTAGACTCTTCTGACAGAGATGGCCACCCTCCTCAAACCCCCTTGTAGAAGTTGCTGTGCTGTCGGTGATGACTCATCTCCCGCAGACCCCGTGTATGAGCCAGTGCTGTCGGTGCCAGTCATGACCCCTCTCCCGCAGACCCCGTGTATGAGCCGGTGCTGTCGGTGCCAGTCATGACCCTTCCCGCAGACCCCGGTATGAGCCGTGCTGTCGGTGCCAGTCATGACCCCTCTCCCGCAGACCCCGTGTATGAGCCAGTGCTGTCGTGCCAGTCGTGACCCCTCTCCGCGACCCTGTATGAGCCAGTGCTGTCGGTGCCAGTCATGACCCCTCTCCCGCAGACCCCTGTATGAGCCAGTGCTGTCGGTGCCAGTCATGACCCCTCTCCCGCAGACCCCGAGTATAAGCCGGTGCTGTCGGTGCGCGCCGCCACCACCGAGTCGCTGACGCTGAGCTGGTCCCAGCCGCCCCACAACATCAGCTCCCACATCCAGAGCTACCGGCTGATGCGGGTGGACCCGCATGACGCCGACAACTTCGATGAGGTGGGCATCGACCTGCTCGGATTCTAGCGACTCGCTGCTGCGAAACATCACATATATAATGTTTTATGACCTGGCCTACGAAACATCACATGTAATGTTTTATGACCTGGCCCGCTGCTACTCTGGGTGGGGGGTTTCTCGGAGGATTGCGCGTGGAGACAGTTCTGACCTCTGTGACCCTGCGTGACCAACGCTGACCTTTGACCAGGAGTGACCAGTGCTGACTTCTGTGGCGAGGAGTGACCTGCGCTGATCTCCGTGACCAGGTGTGACCAATGCTGACCTCGTGACCAGGTGTGACTAGCACTGGCCTCTGTGACCAGGAGTGATCAGTGCTAACCTCTGTGACTGGGTGTAACTAGCGCTGACTTTCATGACCTGGCCTGGCGGGCGCCAGGCCGGTCATACCCACCTGGTGTTACCCACCTGGTCGTACCCACCTGGTGTCCGGCTGCGACCCTCTGACCCGGTGTACCTCGGCAGCGGACGGTGCTGCGTCCCCGGACACTGTTCCTGTGGCCGGACCTGCGCGCCGACCGCACCTACACCATCTCGGTCCGCGCCTGCAACGACCTGGTGGACCTGTGCGGGCCCTGGTCCGCTGGCGTCAAGGGTTCTACGCTGCCAGACAGTAAGACGCTGCGGATGCCAGATAGGCGGACATTGAATGTCAGCTACGACTGACAGTTAGGGTGTTTTTGTTCCAAATGCAATATTTCGACGCATATCGATGTTCCCTCAACCTCATCTGCTTAGCTTCTGTGGAATTTCTGTTTTCGATGATATTTGGGTCGCACTTGGACCTTTTTTAATGTATTCAATGTACACATAGCGTAGGACGTCCGAATATTGGGAGGCCAGGTGCATTTGGAGTCATTTTTTCGTAGGCCATGGGGTTAGGGTTAGAATCGGAATATTGGGGGGTTGGCTCTAATCCTACGCCTATGAATGTACACATTTCCCACTGATACTGGTGTGTTTTTTGTTTGTTTTTTTTCCATCTGAAATATTCTTAATTAAGTAAACATTTATTACTGCACAATGACTAGCCTGAGTATAAACCCGACCGATTTCGGGGCATCCCGCCCCATTTTCAGGGAGATGAAGATAACACTATGACATGAACCTAACTAAGCGAAAAACAGAGATGGGTCACTTTGAGGCATCTTGGCTATAAGCATGACGGATCATTTAGAATTATTGCTCTAAACCCGTGTTTTTTATTCACTCTTGTTTGGTGGCGTTTTAAGAGGTCCAAATCCGAAAGATGGTAACTTTACCGTATTTCTTTTATTTTGGTTCCGTGGTGGTTTGGAGTTTTTGGTCGAAATTTAAGTCGTTGTGGCGTTTTGTATAATGATCCTTCTTGAATGATGTTCCGCTTGGCCTCCGCTGTCTTCGTATTGACCTCGATTAGTTTTTGTGGATTTTCGGTGTTGTCTTCCCGGACTTCCATCATCTTTTTTCAAATGTTATTTTTGGGTCATTGTCCATTTTATACTGGGCTGTTTTTGGTTACTTTTGCTTTGGCTTGACCAGTAATTGTTTGATCGTTTGCTGTGGTTAAATGTGTTCTTCGTTGATTTAGAACATTGGTGAATCTGCTGCGATACTCCTTCTACATATGGGAAGGATATTATATCAAATGGGACGCCACAACGACTTTAACTTTCGACTCAGCAAAACAACGGGAAGGGGATCGCCCTCTAGAGGTTCACGGATTCGTCAGGACGGAAGCGAGCGACCTGCTCCGGGTGGTGGAACTCCACGGGGGCTCTCCACCGCACCAGAATCGCCTCTTTCGTGTGTGGTTTTGGGTAAGTGCGCGACCTCTAAATGTCCTTTTATTTTGTTTTAAGGGTGTCATCGATTCGTTTACGTATAGGCTGGGGAAAGTCGATATGACTTCGTTCTAAACAAACAAAATTTACTATAGTGGTGAACCTACTGACAGTTTATAGCGACGTGACAGCCATGTTTGTGTGTTCAAAAGAGAACGATCAGGACTATTTGGATGGCTATTTGATTAGGCTTCATCCCTACGAATTATTGTCGAAGGATACGGGTTAGCCTGGCCTCCACTGACGCGTCCTGCGTTGGTGCAGAGCTGGCGACGCCGCGGGAGGTGCTGCTCCAGTGCAGGCTGGACCGACAGGGCACCTCCGGCACTGTGCTGGTGACCTGGCAGCCGCCGCTCAACACCGCCGGGCTGGACTCCTACACGGTACGCACCTCACCAGCCAAATCTTACCTCACCCCGCCGCGGCAGCCTTACCCGCCGACACAACCACACCCACCAGTTTCTCCAACTCAGCCTGATTTATTCCGTCATCTCAGTCCAATAGATCCCTGACAACATAGCGTAACGTCCTCACGATGGCGTAGTCCGATATGCTCCCGCCAATATAACCTTATAGATCCCCGGCAACATAGCCTAACGTTTTCACGATGGCACAGTCCGATATATTTCCGCCAATACAGTCTTACGTACCCCTGTTGCCACTCATCTTTCCATTACTTTTTTCCCGCCAACAATACTTACGTATGCGTGTCAAGTCAGCTCTAATTTCCGGTACCAATATCGTGAGCACAATCTTAAGTTTATCTGCCAGCTCAGCTTTGTGAACTCTAGTCAACAAAGTTGGGACTTACCGGTTATGGTATTATTCCTTAAAGTCTTGTTTGTCCCGCTGAGTCAGTCTTTTATATTCCCACTGACCCAGCCTTGTGCAAGCCCGGCAACGCTGCCCAACTGGGACTGTTTCACTTTACATACGAGGCGCCGCTGACCGCATAACGTGCTGCCGCCAACGCAGCGGTATTTACCTCCGCTAACCTAAGTCCTACGTGTCACCCTCCCACTCTGCTTGGCTTTCAGAACCGAAGGAAAAGTCAGACTGTGTCCTAGTGCTTAGAGGAGGCCCGTTCCGTAAATGATGCTTTCAGATATATCGAGGTAGGTTTTCTTGTGGAATTATCCCATGGATATTTCCACAAGGCCTTGGGTAGGAAAATGACATTGCGAAGTACTAATTTTGGTGCACTGTTTATATAGTGATGGGCGTTTGCGGCAGGTGATGGCAGGCGGCCGGTTCCAGCTCCTTGGCGATACTGTCCGGCAATAGTGATGGGCGTCTGCCGCGGGTGGTGGCAGGCGGCCAATCCGACCTTTTTAGTGGTAGTGGTTTACCAGAGAGACGGTTGTTTGCCACAGGTGACGGTGAGCGGCCGGTCCGAGTACCTGGGCGTGGACCGCTCCTGGGACACGATGACGTTCGGACCGGACTGGAAGACGGTGCCTGCCACCGAGCAGACCACTTCCTTCTCCGTGCCGCCCAACACCAACTACACTGTCCGCGTGAGCTGCTATGCTTAATGGTTATCCGAATTCCTCTGCTTTCCACGATGTATGCAAAACATGGTTGTAAGTAATGAAATGTGCAACTGCCATGACATTGCAACACTAACCTTGAAAAAATAACGTGAAAAGCCGCGTGCTGTTTGAACATTTTTATCCTGGTAACTGCTTACGCGTCCTGTGGAAACGCTCACCAGTGTTGTCGGGGCAGCTGCTCTCTGTTGCTCCGGACTGACGGTGCGCCCGCTGCCGGCAGGTGTGCGCGGGTCGGCGCGCGGCGGCTGCGGCAGCTGCGGCAGCTGCTCTCTGTTGCTCCGGACTGACGGTGCGCCCGCTGCCGGCAGGTGTGCGCGGGGTCGGTGCGCGGCGGCTGCGGCAGCTGCGGCAGCTGCTCTGTGTTGCTCCGGACTGACGGTGCGCTCGCTGCCGGCAGGTGTGCGCGGGGTCGGCGCGCGGCGGCTGCGGCAGCAGCGGCGCGGCGCACAGCTGCGACGTGGCCGCCGGCCTTCCGGACGCCGCGCAGCTGCGCCGCTACAACTGGTGGCGCGTCAAAAAGAAGGAGCGCTGGCTGCTGCAGCTGCAGGTGGACCGCGTGCCGGAGCGCAACGGACCCATCTGCTGCTACAGGTGCGTCCCCGGCCTCCAGCTGTGGCCGCTGTCGGAGGAGAAGGGTGGGAAGGTGGCGCGGTGTTGGAGGCTACAGCAGGCTGCTGGCCCGGTTGTTGTCTCTGGAGAAGGGTGGGAAGGTGGTGCGGTGTTGGAGGCTACAGCAGGCTGCTGGCCCGGCTGTTGTCTCTGGAGAAGGGTGGGAAGGTGGTGCGGTGTTGGAGGCTACAGCAGGCTGCTGGCCCGGCTGTCGTTTGTGTATGGGAGGAGCAGAGGCGGGATTAGAGAATATATGCGTTAAAAAGCAGCGTTTTGCCTTGTCCCACTCAGTCTGACTCCGTTTTTTTCCGTATACCTGCATCATATCTGACTTTTTACTTTCAGTATCATATAATCAATCGTAGGTTTCACCGTGGTCATCGTCGGGCACATATAACTCTAGCAGCTGGCATGCCTTGAAACTCCACTCATCATTATCATTTTTTCCATCATCCGGTAGCGGCGGCCGGCGCGGGTGCGTGCCTGTGTCGCCGGCACGGGTGCGTGTCTGTGTCGCCGGCACTGGTGCGTGCCTGTGTCGCCGGCGCGGGTGCGTGCCTGTGTCGCCGGCACTGGTGCGTGCCTGTGTCGCCGGCGCGGGTGCGTGCCTGTGTCGCCGGCGCGGGTGCGTGCCTGTGTCACCGGCACTGGTGCGTGTCTGTGTCGCCGGCACTGGTGCGAGCCTGTGTCGCCGGCACTGGTGCGTGCCTGTGTCGCCGGCACTGGTGCGTGCCTGTGTCGCCGGCGCGGGTGCGTGCCTGTGTCGCCGGCGCGGGTGCGTGCCTGTGTCGCCGGCACTGGTGCGTGCCTGTGTTGCCGGCGCGGGTGCGTGCCTGTGTCGCCGGCGCGGGTGCGTGCCTGTGTCGCCGGCGCGGTTTTATGTCTGAGTCGCTGCTGCATCTGACGGACGGGACGTGCCCTGTGACAGGGTGGTGGTGGTGCGGCTCCGCTCCGGCGAGACAGCCGAGTCGCTCCCGCCGCCCAGTAATGTTACTGTGCTCTCCTACGACGAGGTGGAGGAGCAGGGCGGCGGCGCCTACCTCGCCGATGCGTTCGAGCCGTGAGTCCACCCGGACGATAAGTGTTTCGGAGTAGGCAGTGTTCAGATATTGTTTTTGTGCAGAGCGTGATGTAAAATGCAAGGAATAGGGAAGCCAGCATGTAACAGAACAACTTTGATATACCGAAACTGTAAATTTCGTCTAGAAAATAAATGTGTCAGTATATTTGGATTTAATCCGAACGCAGTGACAGTTCAAGTAAAATTCTCAAATGCAGACAAAGTTCCACTGAAATTTTAAGATTTTCTGACAAAGCACACTCCTTTGAAAAGTCTGCAAAGCAATTCAGAATACCATTATAAAGCAGACAGTGTGAAATGTGGGATGTCAAAATTCAAATGTATTTTGTGAAAATTGATTTGTGCCCGGTACAAATTTCTACTTAGAAATGATGGGTTTCTGGTCACGGGATATAGCAATGTAGATATGTCCCCCTTTCGATATAGGACTGAGTATTTATCAGCCCTATCGATGTAGGATTGCGTATATGTCCGGAAGAGGTGTTTTTGATTCCCGGTCGCACTAGATTCTATTTTGTAGGATTTAGAGAAGTGTGAGAAGAGAAGGAATTTCCCAATTTTATGATGGGTTTGGAATGAGATAGAAATTTTGGAGAGCGTGTTGAGAAGCCACTATTGGCGTACTTAATTTCACCTAAAGCTCTCTGCATATAATTTCCGCAAGCTTTAAAGCTCAAAGTAGGACGGCTTACAACCTTATCTCAGACTATGAAAAAGTATTTTTCCATCTGCCAGCGCATGCCAAGTGATACATGTGACAAATGGCATAGTCACGCAACGTTTCACGTTGCAAGCCGCTGCCAGCTGTCAGATTCGTGACTACACGCTATGCTTAGGTCAACCCAGTGGAGTAAAACAAGAGGCGATACCTTTGTCTGGGGCGATATAGGGTGGAAACAAAATGTGGTGTCCTGATTTTCAGACCTATTCTGTCCATAAGTTGTTTCCCTTAAAAGTATTCGTGAGTTTCCTCTTTGTACCTAGTGCCTGAGTACTAAGTTCGTGCTATCATTACTCTTCATTCTTCTGCGATACATTGTCAGAGATGAAGAACTTGGAACAACTCGGACAGCGCTATGTGAGTCATGCTAATCTCAATTTCAGCCCAGCCTCATTCAGTTAACACCCCCCCCTAGCAAGTTTGATTGCACACCAGTGTCTCGGCAACCACCAGTATCAGTATCACTCTCTCCCGCTCTTCTGCAGCGACTTCGACAAGACCAAGTACGTGGAGGTGGGTGACGGCCGTGTGACAGAGGGCGCGCCCTGTCGGCGGTGTCCGCTGCCGGACGGCCGCCGCCGGCGCCACCTGCTGTCGCGGCTGGGCCGCAGGGAGGCGCGCCAGTCGCCGCAGCCGCACGACGGCCCCCTGGCGGCCGACGCCGAGTATGCCGCCTTCGTCCAGCTGGTCGGTACGGAACGCTTGTCTGTGTTGTTGGATCAGAGTGGGGACATGGTCGACCGATCAGCTAATAGTTGGTAAACATATGAATGGGGCGTGTTTGTGACCTCTCGGTATGCCTTTCCGTCTGCAACCCAATGTAATGTGACCGTTGGCTAACTCGTGGCTTATGCCCATATTGTAATTGCCAGAATTGAATTATCCTCCACTAAGATAAGGAGTATCGGTGGGTTTAGATCCAGCTCACAAAAGGTGGAGTGTAAATATACACAACGCCAAATGAAGACTTGAAATCGTCGTCAGGAGACAGCTCGCCTTGTTTGGCCGTGACGTATCTGCTGCGCTGACGCCGCAGTGTGCCTCAGAGTTGACGCTGCAGTGTGCCCCGGCGCTGACGCCGCATTGACGCCTCCCGTGCGCCGCAGTACTGCGCCGGGAGGGTCCGCCGGCGGTGGCGCATACCCAGTACACGGCGCCGCTGACGCCGGCGCCGGCGCCGCCGCCAAAGCGTGCCCTGCTCGGCATCATCCTGGGCATTGTCTGCGCGCTGGTCTTCTGCCTGCTGGTGCTGCTGGCCACGCTGTACGCGCTCAAACGCTACGGCAAGGATGTGGCCGTCTCGCGCGCTCTCAGGTTAGTAGAGCCGCGGCTGATCACCTCCCGGTCGTGGTCCGCTCCAGTTGAATCTGGTGTCTTACCCGCGCTGGGTTTCCTTAACGTCCCACCCTGCTCGAGCGATAGGATCGCGCCGGCTCGGTGCCGCCGGAGCCTGTCGTGACGGGTCGCCTGCGCTGCTGGCAGGGAGATGCTGGGCTCGGTGCGGGGTCAGACGGTGTCGGGCTCGTCGGTGCTGAACCTGCCGCCGGTGGCCCGCAATGACCTGGTGCAGGCGTACCAGGAGCGGCACCGCGACTCCGACCTGGGCTTCCGGCGCGAGTTCGAGTGTCTGCCGCAGCGGCTCCACGACCGCACCACCTACGCCTCCGAGGCTGTCGAGAACTTCAAAAAGAACAGGTGTGCCCGAGGGGACTGGTGACGTGGCCTGAACTCTGGAGGTAGTCTGCCACCAGCTGCGTGGCCATGATGCAGCCTGAAGCAAAGTACAAAGTGCGCCCCTGCAAATATGTATACGAGTACTCGTACAAGTTCGCGAAAAATACTATTGGACAGTTAACATTGCTGCTTTCAGATAATCTGAATAATAAAATATGTGTGCACATTTTTAAAGAAACACTTTATAAAAAAACCCGATACAAAGAAAAGAACACGAGTGTATGGTGCATGTGCGCCCTCCCGTGGCGGACCACCGAACGCCAGTTGTGAGCCGTGACCGGTGCCGCAGGTACCCCGACATCCGGGCCTACGACCAGACCCGAGTCAAACTCAGCCAGATGGACGGCGTCCAGAGCTCAGAGTACATCAACGCAAACTTCGTCTGGGGGTACAAGGAGCGGAAAAAGTTCATCTGCGCGCAAGGTGAAGAGGTGCACTGTTACCTCACCAATTCTGCCGCGGAGCCAGAAGCGGGCCAGATTGCAGTAGTCCGAATTAAATTACGCCCCTGCCAAGATAAAGAGTGGTATCATCGTTTTTGAATCCAACTAGAAAAAACAAGTGGAAATGTACACAACACCTTAGGAAGACTTGAAACGATCGCCAGCGGGACAGGTCGCCTTATCTGTCCGTGATGTATCCGCTGCGCTGATTTTGCAGTGTACCCCAGTGTTGACGCCGGAAGTGCCACATTAATATTATTATATTATGCTTGGCAAAAAACAAAACAATAAAACATCCAGCTGGAGACCAACAGTTACTGAAAAGAGGATTGAACTTTTCTTGAGGAGGCTCTTCAAACGTCGCCATTTGGTTTTCCAATATGCTAGCCTTTGAACCAGTGTTCTTTTGTATGAGTTTATGCAGTATGTGTGAGGAATTGTCCATGCTTTAGAATAGCCTTGGAAGAGTCTTGGCTGACTTAAACTTTGGAAGACTTCGGCTGACCAGGCTTACTGCGCTCAATTATACCCAGGACCGGTGACGGGTGTTTCTTGCAGCGCCTATGAGAGCTTTCATGGCTGTCGGATTAGTGTCACCATGGAACAGCTCTCAGCTTGTTTCATCTGTGTGAACCTGTGAAATGGGGTCGGTGTGGCTTATAGCAAGCGTGTGTTGTTCCAGGCCCGTTGGAAGCCACCATCGTGGACTTTTGGCGGATGGTGTGGGAGCACTGTTGCGAGCTGATGATCATGCTCACCAACCTGGAGGAGGTGGGGCGCACCAAGTGTGCCAAGTACTGGCCGGAGGAGGGTGAGGCCACCTTCGGCGCCATCACCGTCTCCCTCGCCGAGGAGAAACCTTACTCAGGTGAGCTGACGCTGTGCAGATGCTACTGAAGTACGGATATGATGAACGCTGCACGGATATTAGTGAAGTGGTAGTCACCTTCTGGCTGTGTGAGAGACGACGTTAGTAACTGCTTTCAATGTTTTTGGAGGAATTTTTAAGAATGTGCGGGAGACTGCCACGCTCAGGGTGTTGTGTGCTCGCGGCTGGCTGCCACACTCAGGGTGTTGTGTGCGTGTGGCAGACTGCCATGTTCAGGGTGTTGTGTGCGTGCGGCAGACTACATCCAGCGGGTGTTGAGCCTGCGGCGGCCGCGTGCCGATGGCACGGTGGAGGTGCGCCGCATCACACACATGCACTACCTGGTCTGGAAGGACTTCATGGCACCCGAATACCCCACCGGCATACTGCGCTTCATCAAACGCATCAACGAGATGTACACTCTCGAAATGGGACCCATACTCGTGCACTGCAGGTAAGTACAGTCTCCAAATAGCGCTCACGTAAGGGTTTCAAATCGGAATTGATAGGCCCAGGTGTTCCTGTGGAAGAGGCTGTAAGTGTTTGTGGAAAAGTGCACATTCGTGGTGGTCGATCGATGCGTTATAAAAGAGCAGCTGAGTGAGCTGATGCCGAAAATTGGGCAAAGCGGAGCCCCTGATGGATCCGTCTGTAATATATTTTTCAGCTAAACTCCTACATTCTCCATTGCTATTTTTTCGGCGTTTTATACACAGTTGTGTATACATGCAGTTTAAAAACACCTGGATTACCCTTTCCATCCGCCTGGTTGGTGTCCCCCGGCCATGGTCGAGCGGTGAGCGCGGCAGTGGGCGGCAGTGACAGTGTCTGACGCGCCGGCAGCGCCGGCGTGGGTCGCACCGGCACCCTGGTGGCCATCGACTCGCTGCTGCAGGAGATGGACGAACAGGGCGAGGTCACCATCTTCAACACCATCTGCGACCTGCGCCACCAGCGCAACTACATGGTGCAGTCGCTGGTGAGTGAAGGTGCCGGCAGGCGTCCGCCCTCATGTGGCGTGGCTGCTGTAGCAAAGTCAGATGTTCTGGGAGATATGGCACGCTTTACCTACATTACTGGCTCTGAGTGGTTTCACGTTACTAATGTTGCGAATATCATAGGCTAGAATTTTCAATTGTTGGCTTGATATTTAGGAAAAATGTAAATTCGGAGTGGATGAGAAATGTCGTTGATCTTAAGCCGTAAGCTCCCTCTAGGTGGAAAGGCAGGGCTAAATTATTTATTTTTATATTCTTTTGACCGCCTAACTTATATTGGCACATTCGCCTATTTTGACTGAATGCGTTAGGCGGAGTGATAGTGCGCGGAATCTGCTCCTCGTCTCCGTTGAACGCTCTGGCCGAGCGAGGCGTGACGCGGTGGCTGCCGTCCACAGAAGCAGTACGTGTTCGTGTACCGGGCCCTGATGGAGTTCTCGCAGTTCGGCGACACGGAGATCCCGGCCGACAAGCTGTCGGCGGTGTACGCCAAGCTGGGCGGCACCGACCCGGGCCGGCCGCGCTGCCGCCTGGAGGACGAGTTCAGGGTGGGTGCTCCGCCCGCCGCAGCAACCGCCGTCTCGGGATTGTGGAGGGCAGGTCCTCGGTAGACTGGGCTTAACAGGCTATGCTGAAGGTTCATTCTTCTCGGATGATCCAAATCATGCAATGTGTCATGTTGCAATATTGTATCACGTTCTTGTGCCTGCCACGGAGGGTGTGAAATGTTGCGGCCTGGCGCGTCTTGTGTCAGGTACTTGCCTTCACTCCTTCTCTGACTTGCGCTCTCTGCCATCGCTGTGACTGGGTGCCACACCTATTCCTGTGTTCGCTACTGTCACTGACGCTTTGATGCATCTCCCTTCTCACGATCTCTGGCCTGTGCCCAGTTACTTTTCACTTTGCAGCAGCTGTGCGCCTCGTCTCTTCTCGTCCTCTCTGACCTTTACCTCCTCATCCACCGCTGCGGCGGCTGGGCGCCTCATCTCTTCTCGCCCTCTGATCGGCGATAACCACTCGCCTTCCCCGCAGCGGCTGGGTGAGGTGCTGGAGGAGCGAAAGGCCTTCGCTGTCGGCAGCAGCGAAGAGAACCGCGACAAGAACCGGTTGGACTACATCGTGCCGTACGACGTCAACCGTGTGATATTGGCGCCGCTGCCCAGCCGCCCCCTCGACACCTACATCAACGCCTCCTTCATACAGGTCCGGCCAGCGCCTTCAATGCCTTGAATTATTTGAACTGGCGGTGGTAGAAGCTCCTGTTGACTGATATTTTCAAAGACTGGAAAAGGTTGGCTTTTGTGTCCCACGTACTGGGTGTGTCAAGAGAGAGTAGTACTCTTGCAAAGATATGTATTGCTTCGCTTTGCCTGTATACATTCATATACCCTGAAAATCACAGCGCAGTACTATTGTGAGGAGCGGACAGATTTTCCATTACTTTGAGCTCCCCTTCCTGTGTGCCCTGGCTCGTGGAAGAGCTGCTGTCTCGAGTATAGAGGCTCTTCTGGCTCATGACGTGCACCGTGCGTTCTCAGGACTGTGACGTGCACTGTGCGTCCTCAGGACTGTGACGTGCACTGGCTTCAGGACTGACGTGCACTGTGCGTCCTCAGGACTGTTTCGTGCACTGTGCGTCCTCAGGACTGTGACGTGCACTGTGCGTCCTCAGGACTGTGACGTGCACTGTGCGTCCTCAGGACTGTGACGTGCACTGTGCGTCCTCAGGACTGTGACGTGCACTGTGGGTCCTCAGGACTGTGACGTGCACTGTGCGTCCGCAGCCATAGGACACCTACCGTGCGTCGGCAGGGCTATGACGTCTCCGAGACGTACATCATCACCCAGGAGCCGCTGGTGCGGACGCGCGCCGACTTCTGGCGCATGGTGTTGGACCTGGAGGTGTCAGCCATCGTCATGCTCTCCGCGGTGAGTCGCGGTGTTCTCAATTCAGTCCTGGTGACGTAGTCGCCAGGGCCTGATGGTTAACTCGGAAGGAGTATTATGCATTGCTTGTTCGTGTGAGGCATCGCTATCTCTTGTCTGAACATTGGTGCCTGCAGTCAGGCAGAAGGACTGGCTCCATGCCGAACAAAGTTACATTGTTTTGTATTATTTTCAGCTCTTTATTCTTGTTGTCATCCCTCAATGTCAACAGTGTGCACGCTTCTGTTGTGGCAGCCTGCCACCAGAAAAAAATCGTGACCTCATATATATCCAAGTATCATGCAGATAAGAACAACCGCTGCAATTCAGACTTGCCTTTTGCGGAAATTGTTAAAAGTAAAACCTGCTTAAGATATTGATGGAATATCTTGATAAGCAACTAGACCCTATGCTTAATCTTCAAAATGCAACAGGTATTTCATGCCAATGCATTTTTTCGGGAAAGTCAAAGTTGGCAAAAGTCTGTCTCCTTCGGTCGCAATCCTCTTCTTGTCTTAATGCTGCGGAAAGGCTTTCCTTTTCCCGATAATATGGTAGGGACCAAGCTAAGAATAAAAAGACGCGCTATTTTGCCAATTGCGAGAACGTATCAGCCCTAAGGTCAAATGTTTTGCCTTTGTTTGATGCGGACTATATGGTCATTGTGAGTAGGAGGGATGATTTTTCAATCATAGCAGAGTCATCTTCTGGGAAGTATGAGTTGATTTTCTCTCCCGTATTTTGATTTCTGCCCGTAAATATGGTCGCATTCCCAGGGTTTTTATATTGTGACCATGCTTTCATTCGGTCGGCAATGTTTTGGTGGTGGGGCTAGGGACAACGGACAACAGCAGCTGAACGAAGGAGGGGAGGACTGTCCGCGATCAAATTATTTGTTCTTCAAATGAAATTTCGAAATTTGTGTTGTCCTTGTTTTCTTTCTCTGCACTCCTTTTTCAAGATGGGCCAAAACTGGCTGCTGGGAATATATACAGTCCAAGAAACATATGCCTGGTTTTCACTTGCAGGTTTGAATCTAAGGAGACTGAGGGTATCCCTCACTCTCAGTAGTCCCATGTACCTCCCCCCCGGGGGTTGTCTGAAATCCCTCACTACCGTAGTCTGACATCCGTTTCTGTCAATAGTAGGATACTCGTCTCTCTTAGCGGTCTGGCGCCCCACTGCTGAGAATTTGGCATCTCTCACACACAACAGTGTGGCACCCCTGTCTGCCGGGAGTCTGACGCCCCACTGCCGAGAGTTTGGCACCTCTCACAGTGACCAGTGTGCCCCCCCCGTCTGCCGAGAGTCTGACACGTGCCGGCCTGCAGGAGCCGGGCGCGCCGCCGGGTCCGTCATCGGAGTTGCCTGAGGATGAGCAGCCGGCGGCGGCGGAGGAGCAGGGCGCCTACTGGCCGGAGCTGGAGCACACCGACACGCACGACCACATCGCCGTCAAGTGCACCGGCGACACGGCCACGGCCGGCGCCTACAGCTGGCGCACCTTCACTGTCGCCAGCCTCAAGGTCGGCGGCGTGGAAGCGTGACAAGGAGGCTGCCGGAGGGGAGGGGGCAGTGTAGATGCTGATGTGGAAATCGTCGTGCAGAATCTGCGGATGTTTGATGCAACGCGGCATTTGTATTCAAGATGCGTGACATTGATTCATTTTTAGCCTTTACGAGACCATGCCATTTCGTCCAAAAGAGGAAGCCGTGTGGTTCACAATTGGGAGTGTTCAAGAGTAAGTGTTTTATTTGAATAAAAAAGTCTGACCACTTAGTAGCCAAATATTCTGGCCAGCAGCTATAATTGGTTTAGCTAAGACACTATCACTGAAGGTGTGCTCTCCTGTCTATAGTGCGACCTCAGCCGTGTTCTTCGGCAGGGCGCGGACTCGGTAACCACGGCGCAGCTGCAGCTGGCGGGCTGGCCGCCGGCGCCGGCGGCCGCGCAGCAGCTGGTGCAGCCGCTGCTGCAGCTGCTCACCCGGCTGGACGAGCTGCAGGACGCCTGCCTCAACCCCGGACCTGTGGTCGTCCACTGCAAGTCAGTCCTTGGCGATGCTGGTGACTGAGTGTTGTTCTCTCCGATTCTCGGCCGATCGGTGTTATTGCAATGCTGCATGTATTTGGAATCTTCCATGGCAACGTTGGTTTTGTGAATTTTTGCCGATGCTACACACGAGATCGGGAGATCGTGACTAAATAGGGCCTGTGCAAATGCCTGACTAGTATCTTCCGTGAAACCAGCCAAATCTGTTGTTGGTAAGTGATGACCCAGCCTGCACACAGCAGACTTCAATGAAAATGTGCGTTATCGTTATTTCGTATTTCGCCTCAATCAAGCGCTTCAAAACCCAAGTAGCTGTGAAACCATCAGCTTCGAGGTTTGAAAGCTTCGGCAGCGAGAAAGCTGAGACCCGCCCGAAGTTTTGGATGGGTCTCGAGAAGCAAGCTACCCACAGCTTGCCTCTGATCAGCTGTGCGCCGTCGCCGTTGTACACTGACGGCGGTGCTGGTGCCGTTGTAGTGGCAGTCCTCGGTGTTCTTTGCTACAGTGACTGTCGCTTGTCACAGCAAAGGTACCGCTATTACACTGAAGGTGCCTCTATTATAGGGACGTTTCTTCTGTTACAGTGACGATCCCCTGTCATAGCGAAAGTATCTATGTAATAGTGAAGGTGTCCCTATTACAGTGATGGTGCCTCTGTTGCAGCGAAGGCGCCCAGCGAAAGCGCCTCTGTTGCTGTGAGGGAAGGCTACTGTGACAGCGATGGTGTACCTGTTACAGCAGCGCCTGCTTCTCTGTTACAGTGACGGCGGCGCCGGCGCCAGTGTGGTGGTAGCGCTCGGCATCCTGATGCACCAGATGCAGCGGGAGCGCAGGGTGGACGTGTTCCAGACTGTGCGGAAACTGCGCTCCCAGCGACAGGGCATGGTTCAACACCTGGTGAGTCTCTCTCTCTCTCTCTCTCTCTCTCTCTCTCTCTCTCTCTCTCTCTCTCTCTCTCTCTCTCTCTCTCTCTCTCTCTCTCTCTCTCTCTCTCTCTCTCTCTCTCTCTCTCTCTCTCTCTCTCTCTCTCTCTCTCTCTCTCTCTCTCTCTCTCTCTCTCTCTCTCTCTCTCTCTCTCTCTCTCTCTCTCTCTCTCTCTCTCTCTCTCTCTCTCTCTCTCTCTCTCTCTCTCTCTCTCTCTCTCTCTCTCTCTCTCTCTCTCTCTCTCTCTCTCTCTCTCTCTCTCTCTCTCTCTCTCTCTCTCTCTCTCTCTCTCTCTCTCTCTCTCTCTCTCTCTCTCTCTCTCTCTCTCTCTCTCTCTCTCTCTCTCTCTCTCTCTCTCTCTCTCTCTCTCTCTCTCTCTCTCTCTCTCTCTCTCTCTCCCTTTTTTTCTTTCTGTCTCTCTGTCTCTCTGTCTCTCTGTCTTTTTCTCTCTCTCTCTCTCTCTCTCTCTCTCCAAAGGAGTGGCAGATGTCTCCGTTGTATCCCCAGCGTTCGCCCCGAGCTGCTAGCTTACGCAATCCATTGAAGAAGCTCGGGGCGGGCCGGTGTAAGTAATCGCGATAGTTCAGGGTTGCAGTGTTGCAAGCCTGCGTTCCATCGCCGTCTTTGTTGGCGTGGTGTCTGGCTGGTCGTGAGATCGCTATCAACTCCGGGCATTATTAATGAGATTATTCGCATGGTGTGAGATAGGGTGCGTCCATCATGGTTGTGTAACCGGCGTCTGCTGGGGGCGCGGCGCTGAGACCAGAAGAGCCGCCGATACTGTGGTGACAGGGCAGTAGCGGACTGCTGGTACGGTGCATCGATCCAACAACGTGTGCTAGAGGTTGATCTCATTGCTGAAGCGGCTTTTCTCACATATCGTTCCCGTGCACAGATACAGGTGCTAAGGTCGGAACCTTAGAAAAACATCCCTGTCTTTTTCTAGTATTGCAAATAGGAGTTTACTGTTTTTTCGCCGACATTATTTGTCAGGAACTGTTTTAATCTCTTTTTATGGGCATTTCAGCTTCAAGCGTCATTGTCCGTGCGTATACCCTTCGTGCAGGAATACTGCGCATAAATTGCGCAAACATACCAGCCTTACGAGGAGGTGGCGATGAGAGATGGCAGTGGGTGCGGCATAAGCTGCGCACCTCGAACTGATCCAAAAAGCTGCGCATCTCGAACCTGCGACCCTACCTTTAGTACATTGAACAAATATCGTGATCTTGTGAGCTGTTCTTTTTGATATTGTTTAAGGGGTCTCATTAGCGTCGCCGAATATTTGGAAAAGTCGAAAGACATTCAGAACATCTATCGCATCGAGAGAAGGCGTTCACCATTAAAGTGATAAGCGCAATGGTCTGACTAAAACCAAGAACTGAGAGTAAATAGCGAAACGAAGCCCATACTTCTCTTTTGCAGCGCTCTGCTGTGAATGCTCGCAAAGCTGACCCAGCAGAGGGACCCGGGGACCTAAGGCAAGAAGCCTGCCGACATGGGATACAAGTGTTTTTCCGAGTACAAACTTAGTTTTAAAACTCTAAAAGTCGATGAATGGCGTGAGGTGGGAAATGCACTTCTGAACAAGGATATTCTCAGTGATTGTGGTTATTTTCCTCTGGATGTGTTGGATGTAAGATTATGCTTCTGGGACAGAAAGTCAAGCAAGGTCAAATGCTCTGTTTACAGGCTGTGCTGAATAATGGCGCCAATTAGAGCAAAGATATGAGTTGCTAGGGACCAGGGTGAGGTGCATGTTTTCATAAAACGGATGTTGTCGCACGGACGCCACTTTAAGCACGCCCCGCGGGGCTGTCAACTTGTACCGATTGTCACGAACGGCGGCGTTTTCCTGTAGGCCCATCCTCTGTTCCAAAGGCTTCCACCACGTTTTTACGTATTTTTCCTGCAAATCCATTCTTAGATGTGCGGCGGTAACGAAACATTTGCACCGAGCACAAAGCTGGGGATTTTGTTTGAGCTTTCTTAGTGGAGAGTGACATTGGGACGTTACTGTTTTACTCCGAGCCGTGTATCAAGGCGCCTTTGGTGTATTACCAGTGTGAGCCCATCAGTTGGACAAACCATCGGCATGACAGCAGTTACCGCCATCCTCCTCCTTTGCCCAGCTGACTCATGAAGACGGCATTCATGGACTCTTCCTTCCGCCAATGGTCTCCAATATAGCAAAGGCGGCAGCGGAGCCGCACCTTCCGCGTTCATGTAATGTGTTCGGTGTGCCTCCTTATTTCGGCAGGTATCCAATGAGCCAGGATCCGAGACTGTATATATAATGCGCCCGACGTGTGCCCCAAACATTATTTTTTCGTGTAAAAAACAATTGGTAAAACAAAATAGTTTTGGATGTTGCGGGTGTTGATGTTCGATCCTCCGTAACCCGCTTATCTCCGGTTATCTTTCGACCTGCCTTCCGGTGGATGACGTGTAAATAGTGAAGGAAGGTGGATACTTTTCCCGATACAGGTATCCTTTCGACCTGTCTTTCCGTTGACGAGGTGAAAATGATGCGCCGACGTGGCGGCTACTTTCCTCCAATACACTTACTCTTTCGAGCTGCCTTCCTGCGAACCAGTTGTGAATAAGGAGTGGTAGATCAGTTATCTAGTAACTGGCATTAGTTCCATGGCCTTAGTGAACGTGGTTGTTCCCAGTTGCTGAGTACTTATTACCCTGATAACAACTTCTCTGATATCTGACCAGACAATGGGGAGGGGAAGTGGAGGTTTAAACGTCCAGGTTGTATGTATATTCTCAAGCATGTACCATTGTACATGCTTGAGAATCGTCCGCTGTGTCTAATCCTTAGGCTTCTTCCATGCATATGTTGACTTGACAGTCAACTTGATAAACGTGACGGCCATTTTGTGAATGCTACTTCGACCACCGATGTGTGGTTGGTAAGCAGCTGTGGCTGGTCGGTGACCGATGGGTTGACCTGACCTGACCCCGCGGCAGGAGCACTACGACCTGCTGTACCGGATGGCGGTGGAGTACGCCTCGCGCTCCCAGACCCGTGGCAATGGCCACCTGTGATGGCGCTCTGTCGGCCAGAGAGTTGCCGCTGCCGCTGTCGCTGCACCTAGTCAGTGTCCCGCCGCGCGTGTCCGCCGCCAGGGTTGGCCGCACAGTGGACTCGGCCGCGCCGGCCACGGCGTGGGGGAGAGCTAGTGGTGGAATCGCACGCGGCCGCCACCGCCGGGCCGCACACCCACCAGAGCTTTGCGCGCCTCTTTATACGAGCTGTTTTATATATGGTTTTGTTGCGTCGTGCAGGTGAGTATTCTGTGTCAGGCGTAGCTCCGCTGTCAGTACGTGACCCTCGCCGCCATGAGGGTCGGTGGCAGGCGGGCGTGCACTCACAGTCATGTTTATAAGCATATTGTGGATTACGTTTTATTTCTGATCAAATGAAGTGGGCGCCGTCGTGTTGTGCTGCTTCCATGTGTGTCACCTGCTGATGACGCTAGGGTCGCGCCGTAAGCGGCTGATAGAGAGCATTTCAACGGCAGAGGTGGAGGCCTGGCTCTTTCGTAGCTTTTTTAATTACCGATCAGGCTGTTGCTACATTGAAAACGCAATCTCAGGTTCCGAGTGCATCGAGTTGGTGAACTCCGGAAACGTGATTCAGCCAAATCGCTTTTTTAATATCATTTTATAACACCGCAATTAATATGCAATCAAGACTTAGTTGAAAGGGCGTATGGTGAATTAATTGTTCTCAGGACCCGGGTTTAGTTCGCTGTGGAATTGCGTTCGTCCCGGTTAGGGTGGTGGCGCCGCCTCACCTGCGCTGCTCGCCAGGCGGTTCGAATTCTGCCGTCGGTGATATCTCCTGCTCATGAACATTGAACAGTCCCGCGCATCAGTGTGATGTGGTGGGCCGCACGTGCCATACGCGCAGGAGCCGACTCTGAGCGTTCTCTCTCCGTTGTGGTGTTAACTCAGTCTCTTAAGGTCTACAGTGGAGGTGCGTCGGGTTGTGACCTGCAGCTTCCAGGCAGAACTAACCTCCACCCGGAGCGGCCGCTCGCCGACGGTACGGTTTTTTAAGCACACATGTCGAGTGCCGATCAGCATGCGACGTGACCGGCGACCGGTGGCTCTGTCCGTGGACTCGCTGTCGACCCGGCACTGTCGTCAGTGTGGTCTGTGGCGTCAATGTTATCAGTGAAGTCTGTATGATCTGCGACGTCAGCGTGCAGCCTTGTGTGACTGCACGGACTGGAGCCGGCCGGCTGCGGTCTGCCTCAGCGCTGCTTCTCTCCACTAACCGGTCGCTGTGACGTATCTCCTTATCTGTCGCGGGCGGCCCTGTCAGCACTGTACAAACTGAGGTCACGCCTGCCGGCCGCTCTGTCTTCTCGGCGCCACAGCTGGTGGCGATATTACATGGCTACGAGACAACCGCTGTGTGTACGTGTGTCTGCGGGCCCGCTGAAAGGGTTGGAAGTGAGCAGTCCGAGTTGGTGCCGCCCACTGGCCGGGCTCACTGTAGGCGCGGGGCTGATGTCCGCAGCCTGGACGGTGCCTTACGTGAATTGTCATTACGATTTGTTTTTTTAGGTAGTCAAGATAAACACCCGGATGCGAATATCGAAGGCTTTGTTTTGTGTTTTTTCTTTATTTGCAGTTCTGTGGTATCTATGTTGTTCTGGTTTTTGTTTTCTTATTCAGTTTAAACGTAACTTTCTACAGGTGGCTTAACGCGGTTGAGCGTCTGGGACGATCGAGAAACACGCTATACTTCCATATGTTTAAAAATATATATTTACACACAACAACTGGGACATCGCACAGCGAATTAGTTGGCGCGGCGAGTTGGCCGCCGGGGACGCGCCCGTGCGACGCCCCTATCACGGCGGGCGTCACACATCAACAACACACTCACGCTCCTCTTGGGACCTAGATGGCACTGCGGTGGCTGGCCGGACTGTTCACAGCCGGCGCTCTGTTAGACGACAGCCGGCGCGCACGTGGCCGTGGCTGGCCGTGAACTCCGAGCCGTCGCCGGCGGCAGGGGCAGCGCCAGCCGCTCCGGCCCTGCAGCGCTAGCCTCACTCTCCACCCGCCCGTTAGCACTAGTCTGGTCCCGGCCCGGGTCGTCGGACCCCGTACAACACGCCGTATCAAAAGGGCAGCCTCGTGCTAGCCGCGAGCCGGCTTCGGCTAGCTTGTGTAGCTGGAGGTGGCCGGCGTGGCCGGCGTGGCCGCCGCCGCTGCCGCCGCTGAAGACGACGCCCTGATGGACACGACGGTGTCGTGCACGGTAGGGAAGAATCGCTCGGCGCCCAGCGGGCAGCCCACGCTCCGAAGAATACGCAGTACGGACTCTGCGGAGCGGGGAAGCCGGGTTAGTGGCGGCTAAAACACAGCGCAATAACTCCGTCTGAGTCTGATTGATAGCGCCGAAACTTTCGCCAAAGGTTCACCAGGCCTCGAAGAACGGGCACATATAAGCCTTTGTAGCTGCGGTGTCCTAAAACTCCAATAATCATCAGAACTGACCGGGATCCGGGTTGAACGGGTATTAACAAATCAGCGACGGCGCACGTGACAACATTTTATCACTCCTGAAAAGGCCACAAGACAACACTGTTTTCCTCGTGTTAATTTGTCGTAAGTTATTAGTTAACATGGCATCAGTGCCTGACATCAGAGGGAGGCGCCACTGACCGTTGCAGCCGACCAGGTAGCACGCCACGTCGATAGCCTCGTACTCCTTGAGCAGCGAGATGAGGCTGCGCGTGGAGGCGGTGTCGGTGAAGCCCACGCTGGTCATGTCCAGCACCAGGTGTGAGAACTGCGCGGGAGAGACGGTGTCAGACGCACCAACTAGTCACGTGACACAGGACAGACTACCGCGTCCGAGAGGGAGATGTGCAGCGACACAGCCGACCGGGGCATAGATTAGCGCGTGGGCGAGATATCCAGCAGAGGCGCAAACACTGTCAGCAGATATCCGGTGGAGAGGCGGCAGATGCAGATGCTCACTGCCGGTATGTTTGATTCTATATTGAGATAGTTTGAAATAAGGGAAAATTACCCTCATCGGCCGTGCCAATTGAATTGTTTATGTAAGTATTTTTGCGGATACCTTATCGTCAATGTCATTTGCTCGAAAAATTGTTCGAGTGGTCAGGATCCGCCGCCAGTGTGCACCAGGGTATGGAATCGGGCTCCGTACGGCGCAGTTTCGAATAGCGTCTTAAGGAGGCAGTGCAATGGAATGATGTGACTGGCGTGACTTAAAGTATTAGCTCTTCCATCAGATAAATACAATCCCTACGGTTCGGCGGGGAAGCGGAAATGTCATCCATTGATGATGATGAGATCGGAGCCAACAGCGAAATCCCGAAAACAAACGTAAAACATAATTGAAACCAGGTAAGTTGAGCTCCGGATAATGACATATGTTGCATGTGCAGCTACCAGCCTGCTGTGGTTGGCTTCATGTCTCACGGCAGCGACTTACCATCATGTTGACGCGAACTTCCTGCTTGATGACGGCTGGCTCTTTGCTCTCCTGAAACGGGAGTGGTGCGGAGTTAAGAGAAGGCTCCAGTGGCTTGGTGCTTATTTCACAAATTGAAACTTTTGCTCCGCTGTGTTAATTAATTGTTTCTCAAGTTTCAGGTAAAGCTTATCAAAACAACTACCATTAGTGAAAGCAAAAATGGCGACCGACAAAAGGATCAACAGAATCATTTGGGTGTAAGTGGCTACTCTGCAGTCTATAACGGTGGCGAGCACTGACAGGAATGTCATGTTTCACTGGTCAGTATTTGGTCCAGAAATGTATGACGCGAAAGTTCGAGCGCTGGAATTCCATTTTCTCGAAGTGAACCGGCTCGTGCATTTAGACGCTTGCGAAACATTATTTCCGGAATTCGATAGCTGGAAAAAGGTTGTTAGGTAGAAGCAAGCTGTCAAAGCAACTGTTAAGGTTCATTAATCATGAGAATGCAATGCCAGAGATGTTGGATTTCTGGTATACCTGCGCAGTGGTTAATACTGTGGGCCTTATAAAGATACAGTAAGGAATGTTCTGGCCACATTCAACCAACCATTGAAGCCCTAGCGAGAAATTCATCAGTCTGTTCCATGTTCTGTTTACGCGCTGCCCATAATGAGAAGAAGGCGCTTCATGACCATAAAGGCTGGCGCGCCCCTAAGCCCGAATAATCAATCCCATAAAGAGAAGGTACCGTTGTTGGCTGCGGTGAGTGATGCTTAATCTCTGCTGAGACGCACTATACCTGCCGGCTGCTCCGGCTGCACGAAACTTAGAACGGTATCTCCATAAATACCTAAAATTTCTACTTATCGTTGAAATGCAGATACGTGCAACATATAATCTGACAGGCGTTAGGCCTAAACTACTTATCTACCGCACGCTCGCTGGGTACTTCACCACAAAAGCACAAGTATCGAAGTCGTGGCGGTTTTGGCAGGCGATCCGGTTTAGTCCAGGGTTCTGAATTATTCTTCTTTCGGTTCATTGGAAACTACATCCGAGCTGGCCAGGCCTGAATGCTAATTATGTGTTCACTTTGTAACATAGCGGGTGTCTTTTGAATTAGGGATGAACAAAATCAGATGTTTAGAGTTATTTCACTGTTTCATCTGAATATATTTACATTTGGCACAGTATTTACCCTCGCCTGTTCATTCATGCATCGAACGGTCTTCTATGTCAGTCACTGTTGTCCACAGCAGACTCCCTGAAGCCGACAAAAGTTCTCACATGCACGTCAAGTGAAGCAGGCCATGCAGCGGAGACCATGCCTACAATGCTGAAAAGCTCGCTAAATCCTACCACAAAACCTGGCTAACAGGTTCCCTCGGAAAAATTCGAACCTCAGTTCTATTTTGATTATATCATACACAATCCGGGAAAGGTATCTCTGTGGATGGCTTAAATCCAAATGGGTATCACGTGGGGAGGGGATTATCCTGGCCAGGACGCCCCTCCCCCTCCCGCCCCCACACAGGGAGTGGCTGCCACTCACAGGCGCTGCTTCGCCGCCGAGCCTGCGACGGGTTTGCTTCTGCATGTCCATGCTACCGTAGTAGCCCTCGTCCTTCGCAGCTGCGAGCGGCTGGGTGACGGGACGCGGCGTTAGTTTGGGAATCAAGCGGTATTCTCTCAAGGTAGGTCTTTGGCTGCCACCAGGTTAGTTATATCATGCGGGACAAGGTGATATAAATGACTGAAAAGTCAGTTTCAGGATGCAGCACAAGCTCGTTAGATTACGAGTTCTCTCGTTGTTAGTAAAACGAACAAGGGACTGTCCAGGCCCGAAGGACGGCAGTTGCCGTCCAAAGTCGACAACATCTACCCACCTCTTTGCCGTTAGCCTCTGCCTCAAAGGCCGTGTTGGTGATGCCGTTCTTTTGGGCGCGCTTCTGTGCCGACTCTGGCTTCTCCACGCTCGGGTCCAACTTCGTCTCTGCGAAGAACGTGCCGTTCGCCTTTTGCTGCTTTGCGGCCTTCTGCGAATGAACAGAACATAAAGGGCTTATGTTACGGCCATCACCTTGTATGAACAGTAAGCGGGTTATCTTATTCAGAAAATGCATGTCTTTTACTTCCAAAGGAGGGCTCTATTTGCAATGATGCAAACGAGGGAGTGTCACTTCCTGTTTTATTTTTTGTGTTGGATTACTGAAGAACGTCAACATTGTAACAGTAGAAATTGGAGCCTAACGGTGATAGTTTGGCTTTATAGATTGTATCCTCTTAAAGCAAGATGACTAGCACGAAAGCACAAGTTTGCTTGATGTGGTTTTGTATTTTTCTTCTTTAAGATGTTACATTTGTTTTCAACAGGGGTGGCCGCCGTCATTCGGTCCACATTAGTGATATGATAGTGGTGTACAATCTACGTATGTGCATAACTGAACACGGATAAATGCTATTGAGAAGAGAGAAAGCATTGATAGTCGAGTTGTTACTGAGGCATGGGCTTGGTACCACTGAACTGTTCCGTTTTCTAGTTCTAGCAATTGGTCGCGAAAATTCGCCCTGCAGTTCTTGCAGGATATCCGCATCAATCGATGCCATTCGGTTCAAACTAGAACCAAATCTGCGCCCCTGCTTTCAATTGAGCAGTCTCCCACAGAAAACTAAAGATAAGACTTTGAATTCGCTCTCTCTCTCTCTCCCGTGATGCTGCCGGAGCAGCGGCGTACCTGGGGGTTGCGTCTGGCCTTCCTGATCCTAAGCTGCTCCTTGATGGCGGCCGCGCGACTCTGGGCCTCCAGGCGCGCCACGAACGCCTTGTACTGGATCGGGTCCAGCCCGGTCAGCTGGATCACCTGGTTGCGGAAGAAGTCGCGGTTGCAGAAGTGAAGCGGCCCGCCGAACTGGAATATCTTGATCTCCAGCACCTCCTCGGCCTGCAGGAAGAGAATAATAAGACAAAAATAATAGTGGAACGTGGACATATCTGCAGCTTGCGCATTCAATGTCCATGCAAAACAAAGCGATACACCAGGAAACCATAAGATTGATGTCAGCCTTAGAATGCATGTGTTAGGGCTATAGGAAAAAAATCCGTTTTGGTTTGGCTTTACAGGTGACGAATTGCACACAAAATATTCTGGCTTTAGCCCTTTCTTTAACAATCGCACCTAAAACATCTCAGAAATAAGACTTACCAACTTATACTTGGAGATGTCCAGATAGATATCGGTGCCGCGGACGTTACCCAGGAGAGCTGTGCTCGGCTTCTGGTTGCGTAGCAACAGCACGATAATGGAAACGAGGACGCCGACGGCGAGGCCGATGTCGATGTCGAGGCCGACAACGGCGACGAAGGCGGCGAACCAGATGATGGCGTCGGCGCGTGAGGTGCGCCACACTTGCTTCAGGTCGTGGAACTGCATGAACATGCCTTTCAGGCTCACCACGATGATGGAGCTAAGTACGCACTGTCGGAGAGAGGATGGCCAGCGTCAATAACAGGTAGGGGTGCACGATAAATAATCACCGTGGTGGCTTCTGACAGATTCCCCGGAAAGCAGTAATCGGGTCCGTGCATTTACTCCTAACTTGCCGGCCCAGAGTTGATAACGCTAGATAACCATACCTGTTGCTTCTGGTGTTCTGTTAAAACCCAATAACCTCTATTGGGGAGGCAGTTTTCTTCAAATATGAATACGTAAATTTTACCTCACAGTTTAAGTCTTCTAAGCTAACTCGAGCCACCTCGTGTCTTAAGCACGCCGCTCTTATGTCTAAAGCTAAGCTAAAAAACATCGAAATATCAGAAGTGATTTGTTGCGGCGGGAAAATTAGTAATACAAAAATATTTAAATAACCAATAAAAATCTTTGATAACTAAGCATGGAAGACATGTCCGGGGCAGTGGCGGATCCAGGGGGGGCAAAAAGGCAAATGCCCCCCCAAACGGAAAAGCTCGGGGCAAAACTATGTTTTTGCCCCCCCCAAAGCGATCGACCTTCTTTTTCCCCGACTCCTTTTTAGCTTGTAAGCAAGATTTTGGTGCTTCAATTCTCAACTTCGAACAGAATTAGTGAAGTTCAGTGTAAATATTGGGGCTTGGGTAGGAAAAAAGTATCTTGAGTCCATATTTTTCACCTCGTGTCGTCTTTTTTTGCTTTTCGTCTCCAGTTCCCAAAATCCTACCGAAAAGGCATATTGTAACGCAATTTTTCACTGCGCGACGTTTTTTTGCTTTTCGACTTTGGTTTGCCCCTCCCAAACCACCCGGCTAGATCCGCCACTGGTTCGGGGAGGATCTTAAGCCATGTTTAACGAAACATTTACGCAAAATAGGAGATTAGCTGAAAATCCCACTCCCAGCTCAGGGAAACGTGGGCGATTGCCCCACTCCCCTCCGAGCACCTGGTAAAACTCGAGCGTGCCAGCAGCTGAATTTACCCACGGACCTTGCCTGTAAATGTGATTTCGTGAAATAGTGAATCAGACTTTGTCCTCGTCCTTGTATATTTTTAGATTTTTTCGCTCATCCTGAATTTTTACTCATCCTGATACAGATGCGCAAAACGTGGAGTCCTTGAACCACGCACAACACGGATTATGCTGGTTTCCAGAGCCTGAGAAATGCTGTCACCATGAACATCGCATTTTATGATGATTGATGTCTAACAGAGCCAGTGATAAGTGTCACGTGTTCATACAGCTATTTCATTTTTGTAGACACCGTTAGCGTAACAACTAAATTAGCATTGTATTAATGAGGATGCTTAGGCCAGTGAAAAAGGGCCCTAGCTGTACAAAATTTGAGCCTGTGGCGATAAGTGCAGATGATTCTCGCGAATCCGTCTCCTACCAGCGACACATGATCCAGTTCCGGTCCGAAGGGAGTACGAGGCCCGGAGACTCACCTTTGGAAGCACCTCGAACACAGGTCCGAGCCAGAGGAGCACCACGAGCAGCAAGCCGGAGGTGATGATTCCCGACGCCTGCGTCTTGCCACCCACGTTCTCCATGATGAGTGAGCGCGAGAGCGAGGCGGCCATCGGCGCGCAGGCGAAGAAGGAGGAGGCGATGTTGCCGACACCCTGTCGAGTGGGTACACCGTGATCAGGATGGTGAACGTGATGGACGTGATGTGAGAAGAGTGAGACTTGAGCAGGTGGGTGAGCTATTCAATGTGCTCGTTAAGTGTCTAGAAAAAGAAGAAAAAACATTCCGTCTTGAGTGTAAAGTGTGTTAAATCTCATAACTCACGTCATGACAGCCCAGTCTTGACTTAGAAGCCAGCTCACATCTGGCAGAATCTACCAATATTTCTTGCGGCCAACCCTTTAAAAGCACGCGACGAGGTCTTTGTCGTTAGGATCTTGGCCGATTCTGTCGCGTATTCTGTCAGGCGTGGGTCTCTGTTCCGTTAGAATGGGCCTCAAAACCAGAAAGTAGGGCTAGTTGCATTCTTTGTCTCCATTTGGTTTATAGAAGGTCAAGGAGGTGTCGAGAAGGTCGTTGGGGAGGCGAAAACGTTACTTCCAAAGGGCCGGTATGCGTGAGGTAAGCATCAGTAACGATTATGTTTGGCTGCACTCAATTTTGGCATTGGAATGTATTTTTTTAAATAGGCTAGCTTGGAGAAGCTTGCTTATTTATGCGATAGTTGTGACCTTATATCCGATCACATTGCGGATGTTCGGATAAAATTCAACCAATCAGTTTGCCAATGAGTATGCTGGCAGGCTCATGGGTCAGGTGATATTGCGTGTCCAGCACTTTTCCAACACAGGCACGCTAACGGGTTATGGGCGTGACCCAATCAGCCGAAATCGGTCCAATTCGGCCTTGACAACGGGAACTATTGTAAGCGACCTACTGTCAGCTACTACATCGCAACCCTGGTGTAACACCAATCAGGCAACTCACAGAATCGTTTGTCTGTGCTTCGCTGACCCCATCAGTCTCAGCTATGGTGCCCCCGTTTAGCAAGACTGTGGCCCAAAATGATTAAAGTGCCGCTGACCGAACCCGACAGCGACAGTGCGCAAAGGCCTTCGCCTTAATACTGCAAGTCATTGATCTACCCTTATTGGCAAAGTTTAGCCGCTGCTTAACCAACCCCAAACAACGCTCTTAATCACACACTGGTTTTCCTTTACTCACGCCTGCCGTGCTTTACTCGTCACCCCCCAATGCGTGCAACCTTTCGATACGTCCTCGATTGTGCCGAGTGTACCTGTCACCGAAGCTAGCATTTTCCTCGTCCCCAAGCTTGTGAACCTTTACATATATGGCAACTGAAGGTTGCCAGCAAAATGACGCGAAATCACTTGCGAAATAGCAGTTCTTTCCTGAAGGCGAACCAATCGATTGATCGCAGGGGGCCGTCTTCGGTAACACACCGTGCCGAAGAAGCACGACATCGGTTCTGGTACCATCCGCCTCCCACCCGGAACTGGACGGCGGCGAACACCACCGTCACTACTCGAAACACTGGGCCTGTCGTCTTCCCGCGGTGACAGGAAAGTGTGCTTTCCAAGTTTGAACGTATGGGAAAGCAAGGTGTTGCCACATTTGTTTTTTTCGGGGAGGGAGGACTTAAGCTGTTATCGACATTGCGGCCAGATGGGAAAGAAAAGCAAGAAAAATATTTGGCGCAAAAAACAGAGTTCAAGACACGCAGTGATATGAAAAGAAAACATTTGGTCCATAATTGTTTTTTAACTATTCCAGTGCAAAAACATTTTTCACAAAATAGTTGGGCAGCTAAAAAGGGGGAGAGCTTCTACTTTTCCAGGGCCAGGGAGGGGCCCATTGCCTCGTGATGGCATCCTTGATGGAAAATTAGCGAAATATCTTAAACGTATTAACAGGAAGCTCGACCACAGCCGCCAGAATTGCTTCAATATTTCTTGAAAAATAAAAAGTTTGAGTTTGCCTGCAACTGTTTTGCCATAGAATAAAGACACCTTTATTGTCTTCATCTTTATTCCGTGGTTTGTTGTTAATATTCAGCCATGTGGTGAAATATTATTAACAGTATTATGATGACTTTTACTACTATTTTCATTATTAATGCCATTATTATAATTATTATTGTTGAATACACCGGACTTTAAATGATTTAGCCACCTGGCCCCGAAAACTAACTTCTCATCTGGAAATGTAAGAAGTGACCTTTCGAATTACACATCGCTCCCTGCCAGACGTCTGAACGAGGAAAGGTTTTAGAGTGCGGCTGCTGACAATTACCTACTGTTACCTACTGGATACCCTAAAAGGTCTTAAGTGACTTTCTATGATCCAGAATTTCCTAGTTTAAGCAGTCAAGAACAGTCAAAGACGGGCTGTTAACCAT
Source organism: Lepas anatifera (assembly GCA_034440635.1). NCBI lineage: Eukaryota > Metazoa > Arthropoda > Thecostraca > Lepadidae > Lepas > Lepas anatifera. The sequence goes on from JAOTON010000441.1 coordinate 1,935,085, forward strand.
AATCTGGAGACAAATTAAGCTGGTACAAATCCTCGTGGGTATATCTGGGAGCCAGACATTCATTTATTTGCTTGACGTGATATTGGGTGGTCCAGTCCATGTTGAGCCTCTTATCACAGAGCAAAGCTGGCTTTATGGCATAAGATCTATTGCCTTCGAAGTCATGTACTCTGATGCACGGAAGGGCAGGATACTTTGAATAACGTTTGGGAGAATTTCTATTATCCCCCGCTCAGTAGAACTGATAAGACGTGAAATGCAAACTTGACCTAAATGTCCCACAACTCCCATCATGACTGGATCCAGGGGGGGGGGCAAGGGAGGGCACTTTCCTCCCCGCGATCGAACCTCGGTACCCCCTAGAATGATCACGGTGCCTTCCTGAAAGGTCGATGGCGCGCCCTGAAATGTCACTTCCCATCCCTTTCCATGATGCAAGTATCGGTGCCCTCGCGATATGATTTGGCGCCCACCTGATATGTTTTGCCGTCCAAAAGTGGCGTCACCCTGCTCCGGATGGCACCCCCAACCATGTGGCCTTATCCCAGATCGGAAATCGTCATCCTGCCTTTGTCTCCCATAGCCTTCTCCATGAAACAATATCTTATATTTTAACTTGATCTGTAGGTCAGATCATCGTCCTGTTACGTACATACGTCATGCCTCCCATAACTTTTTCCTTCTGAATGATATCTAGCTTATAGCTTGATCGATAGGTCAGATCATCGTCATGTTGCATGCGTCACGTCTTCCACAATCTCCTACCGACTAATCTTTCAGTTATTGACTGGATCTGTCAGTTGGTTCATTGCCCTGCTGATCATCTCGACAGATAACAGTAGACTGTTAGGTGTGCCATATCCTAACTTGGTACAACACAGCTTGCTCATGCAGAACATTGCCATTTTGTAATTGTTGTTGGTCTCCTCACACATATAACTTAGTCAAATCATTTTTATTATCTTAGTTTTAATCATTTCTAAATCATTTTTATTTTATTATTCAACAGTAAGATGAGGAGGCCCAGAAAAATATTATCTTTTTGCGCATATAATATAAACAGAAAGCTACGAATATAACCACACGACCTATGCATACAACTTACGTATGCGATCAGCTCCTGGTTCGGGTCGATGGTGTACTCGTGTTTCTTGGCGAAGAGCTGAGCCATGGAGAGCGACACCGAGTAGGCGATGATGGCGATGATGACGGCGTCCAGCAGGATGTGCGGAATGAGAGAGTACACCGGACTTGTCGGCCGCGGCAGGCTGCGAACGTGAGATCCCGGTATAATCAGACGTACTAATGATAGGAATCAACTTATGCCGAAAACTGCACCCGGGCGCTTGCAGGAAGCGAGCAATATGTCAAAGCTGTGTGCTAATGGTGTGGAAGTTGTTATGCCGGATTATACGCAGCAACGCGCCACTGAGATTGTTGAGCAATCCAGCTGGTACCATAAAATTGGACCTTATATGATAGTGATCTGCACGAATAGCGTTGACTAGTGTAGCTCAGGAAAGAAATATGATGGTTATAATATTCGGGTTAAATAGCCAAAGTATAGGACGGAGGAAAACGGCTTCTATTATCTAGTCTTATTGCTACGGACCCAGTCAATTGGAGGAAGCCTAACGGGGCAAACACAGAAGTATGATTCACGGACGGCACTCACGTAACTGATGATCCACACATAGCTGGATCAAAGTGTGCTAGTTTCATCTTTCCATGTCACACATGGTTGCCCCTGCTGTCTAAGCACAGCGCCACATGCTATAGGTGGTCATATCGCACCCACTCACCCGGTGGTGACGTTGCCGATAATCTGAACGTTGTAGTTGCCTTCCAAGTCGCCGAAATACGAGGCCACCGTGCCAATGACTACCACAATCAGCTCGATTGGGATAGGAAACTTGGTCCGCTTGGCCACCTTCGGCTGCACAGAAAAGAAATCGGCGTCAGGGAAAATGCAAGAAAGCAGTGGGCTACTGACATCCTATTCGACGCGATGTACTTGCTGAAATAGGGGAAGTCCGTGCAAGAGTACGCACTTAACTTTCTAAAGGCTCTCACTTTTCTCCTATAAGTCTAACAGCTAAAATTTTTATGTGGTTGTTTAGCCTGAAGAATTGTCTATGCATGGTCCATGTTTCAACTCGATGTCTCTGAAAGGAATTCGCCACGAGCCCATAAAAATAAAGTCACGTGCGTACTCTTCCCGGAGTGGGTCGGTAAGAGTACGCAAGAGAGGCGGCTGGAGTACGCATTGATGCCCCGCTGTGCTTTAGGTGCATAGGCCATGTCGCGAAGTTTTTTTGTCGCCAAACTAGGCGATTGTATGATTGTATATCGTTCTGGATATACAAGAACTATGTTGCAACGTGTGGTTTTCAAAATATGAATTGCGGACTCTGTCCCGAGCTAAAATTAAATTTTCCTATCTCTTAAGCATGCGCACTCTTGCCCAATGGTCTACTGCGTACTCTTGCCGGACATGCTCCCTTGGGAAGAAAGTCTTCATAAACATGTTGGCAGGCATTTTAGCGTGAGCTTCTGTCCTGGAGCATACTCCCAGCTCAGTTTTCTTACTGATGACAGACCGCAATACAATACTTTTGGTATTAGAGGCATGGTCTACAAGTTTACCCAGTTAAGAAATATTACTTCAAGGGTGCCCAGAAACTTATTTTGCTCTGTACTCTCGCGGGAAGAACAGGAGCACGTTGAATTTTGGTGTGCAGCCTAGACACTGACCTTGCTTTTTTATACCTGGGTATTCACCATCTCAGTGGCTGCTAAGTAACCAAAACAGCTGCTGCATACTCTTATCTCCTGCGTACTCTTACCCGCCCTTACCCTACTGAATATTTCTGTTAGATGTTAAACTGAATAATGTACCCAAAACGTTCATTTGAAAAATATGTCTGGTGAAATACATGTGCGCTGAGGTCCTGATCTATGAAGTATCATTTCGTTTCGTTTCCGGTGTCTTCCCATTATAGCTAACTTCAAAAGTCACCTCTAACCACGTGACGTTCTTCGCCGACAAAGGCATGCCACGTACCCAGTGAAGGTCGAGGGAACTTCGACCTGCCCGCAGGCACTGCTGCGTTTGTTTGTGATCTGATTCATCGGACGACCGTCTAAATTGGCCGCCTCTGTCATGGCATCCGTCTTCTTTGCCTCTTCGAACCAGTGGATTTTTAGAGGAAAATATGCAAACAATGATTCCAACCGGCTCAGTTCTGTGACTGCCCGGCAACCACAATACCGGTTATGCTATAGAGCGTAGGCGCCGAAAATCGACAAGGTCAGTTTTTACGTGAACGAGGGAGCCCGACAAGATCTCAGGCATTTATCGGCTATACAGATGGCCAGAGAAATCACGATGCTTCCAGGAAAGGCTGCAGATTTTGAAGGAGTGTCTGAGTTTTTGCGGTCGTTCGACAGAGGCCCCTGGCATGACACGTGAGTTTCGAGGGCTGACGAACGACAAGCCTCACCTTCCTCAATTCCTGAATTCTTCAACTGACATTAAAACCAGGAACCACTCCAAATAGAGCATACCAAGATAAATCAAGTCGGCCAAATCTTTCATTGCTACACCCAAATACATTCAGATGTTCGTGGGAGCTCTCGGGACACGGATTATTCTTTGTACCAAGGCTGGCGGTCCAGTGACCGATGGTGAGTCCTTCCTAGAAAGGATGGCTCGCACCTGCATCGATCAGGGCTCAGACAGCGGGACTGAGCCGGTTACCTTGAGGTACTCGTTGTTGAGCACGAGCACGCCGATGGAGACGCCGGAGATGACCATGGCGGCTGGGTTGGCACTGAAGGCGTTCCTCAAGATGGCCACAAACGACTACCGGAATAGGTCAGCACGTTAGTACTTGGGCTAGAGGAAACAGATTAAAACAAACAAACAAATTGAACATGGTCATACATCAGCGCTTCAGCATCGGGACTAGCGGGAAAATAATTAATAATTGAACAAAGGCACAGGAGATATGGGGCTGCTGCCAAAAAATGTTGCATGCTGGCATGCTGAGCCAGAGGAGTGGTCTGATGATATCAGTTCGTCTATAAAACTCACGGTAGATGTGCTATCATCTAATTGACCTTGTATTTACCTATGCAGCATGGAGCAAACAAAGAAGGTGCCATGGAAGTCTCAATCTTAAAATTTAGCTCGTCTTTGATGTGGCCTGATCGCCGGTAGTTAGATCTGAAACGCATGCTACTTTTTTAAGTCTACCATTAGGATGTCCGTCCTATAAACTGCTGCCCAGGGTAAAACACCCAAAACACAACAACCATGCGGATGTATCTGTTTATCTTCCAGGATCAGAGGCCCGTCGATTACCCGTGCTCCAACCCAGGTAGCTGTTTTCCTTCGAGACCGCCATCCATCATACCCGCTAGGGATCCCTAATTGCCGTCGAACGTGACTTCGGGAAACAGCGACCGGTAAATAATAGTCCCGCGCCGACGGCGCCGTTCCCACGACGTTAGCAAACCTGACGTCACCGTTCCAAACGTCCTTGTCAGCGCTATTCCGCCCGCAAACAGGCGTGCCAAGCGGCGTGTTAGATGGTCATTACGCTTCTCCGAACTTCCCCACGGGTAGCTCCGGGGGGGGCTGGACAGGTGGGGTGAGACGCGTTGATGACCGATACAGGCGCGCACACGGCGGTGGCGAGCTTCCGCACAGGCAGCGGACCTACCTTGATGAGTTTTCCGGGCCCGGAGTAGCGCGGTAGAGTGAGGCCGAACAGTGACTTGACCTGCGACATCAGCACGTGAACGGCGGCCCCGGTGGTGAAGCCTTTCACCAGCATGTCCGACAGGATCACCGTCAACGCGCCGATTCGCAGCACGAACATCACGATCTGGCGAAGCAGAGTGGAGGACAGTCAGTCGGGACTCGGGAATTGTGGGAGAGAACAGCAAGACTCTGAAGAGTATTGCTGTTCTCAGTGTCCGTCAGACGGATGTATTTATTCCATATAATATTTGACGCTGCGACGAAACACAGTGATAGCTCTCATGCCGATGCAGGGCTGGATGTTTGAGAGCGAGATGAGGAGGTGCTTGTTGCAAGGAAATTAATGAATAGTTGATATTTTTCTAACTTCTATATCCTATTGATTAATTTTTGGCGTAAAAACGTGTCATCTTAAACCTTTGAGAACAAAGAAAACTGCAGATGGACTACAAAAAGTCAAATAGACAAGACAGCATTCAATTTGTTATTATGCAGGCACGGCGGATTCCAGGGAAAACTGAGGGTGTGCAAAAGTATCCTTTTGCGCAGTCTCTCTTTGTCAATAATATTGCAGGAAATTATGATAAAGCTTATTACGTATGGATTACTATTAAGTTTCGATTACTATTGCAAATTGATCAATAAGCATATTGACTATTCTAGGGCAGATGGTGACCTTGAACTGACCTTAAGTCATGTCATTTTTAGGTTTTGACCTAGTATAGTCATATCATGTCATTTTTAGGTTTTGACCTAGTATAGTCATATCATACACCACTCGAATTACTGTAATAAGAAAAAGTGAATGATGACTAAAGAAATTATTCTATCTCAACTCTGTCAGATGCTTCAGCGCAGCAACTCTTCTCTAATATGCCACCTTCTTTGACTTAACCTCAATACTGAACTGAGCCAAGAAAATGACAATTGCAGCTATCCCGTATAGGAACTGAGCTCGAGGATGAGGGGTGTTTGAAGACCCCCACCGGGGCGAAGGTGGCCCGGAAGCCCATCGGGCGGGCGTTTTAATTATTTTTTGTCTTAGTGGGATGGCAATTCCTTTCCCAGCCCCGACCATCTAAAAATGTTTTCCCTGACCGCACGCACCACTATAAAGGGATTCCTGACGTGTGGGGAAAAGTCCAAACATAACAGTATGTCATGCTGCCCGCATTTGGAAAAAACACTCCTTTGCAAGACCTGTCTACCTCTCTTAACAGTCGTGGTCTAAAAATCCTAATCATTTTCATTAAGTAATGAAAATGATTAGGATTTTAGACCAAAAATAAAAATGAGCATGCTGAGCAAAATTCACGAGATTACCATAGGTCAAGTTTAAACACATTTAAAAATACCACAAGAGATTAACAAAGGCTATACAAGCTGAACTGAGGTCATAACATGTTGTAAATTCAAGCTACGTCCGGGGGAACGCGACACAAAGCCTCAAATTCCAAAAATCTTCCTTAACCCTCGCCCCACCTAGAATAATGAAATCGATGGCCCTCTAAGGTATTTTTTTAAAACAACAGGCAAACAACGAGGGGTAGCACCATGGTTGAGGGTTCTACCTCTTACCCCATTATTTTCCCATCATCCCTGAAATTTATTACCCCGGGTCACCCTAGGTCAGGTCACCAGGCGAGGTCAACCAAAGTCACCTCGCTTTAACTTTTGAGCTCTACCATAGCTACATTTCTAAGCCGATCGATTTAAAACTTTCGACACTTAATGACCCCTCCGGAGTCTACAAAACTTATCTTTGGGATTCTTCGATTTGGTGACATGAGGTCAGGTCACCCGGTAACCTCTTCCATAGAACAAAACATGGGAAAAGCTGTCTTATGAGCTAAAAGTCACAAAATAATCGTAAATGCTCAATTTGCTCAGACAAGCGTTCTTGGACACCCTTTCATGGATCCCAGGGGCGATATTGCCCTTTGACCTATCTGAGATCATCAGAGGTCACCAGAGGTCAAAAACAGCATTTTGACGAAATTTGTTTGACCTAATTAAGCTACAACACTGAATCAAAGGTCATCGTGTATGTCTCGTCACCAGTTTTCATTTGATATACAATACGATCACTTTCTTACCTTTCGAGACCTCCGGTCATATTAAGTCCGAGGTACCCTCTGGAGGTCAAACCACTGGCGGGAGGCCATTATGTTCCACATAGCAGAGAAATCTCTGGCATTTTCCTATCAAATTATTCTTGCTAGATCTCAATAGCTCTAATGGCTATGCTCAGGTTTCTTAAGGATTACATGTTTTACAGGAAATAGCCTATCGTGACATAACTTGACCTCTGGAGGTCAAAACATGGACCTGAGCGCTTAAACGTGTTAGAAAAATCGTGCTGAATTCACATGGGCTTTCTAATGCCTTTTGCAGCTTTGCCTAACTTCCATATTTTCGGAGTTAGGGGGTCATTGATGCCCCCAGTGGGGCGAAGGTGGCGCCGGACCCCGGTGGGGCAAGGGTTAAATGCTTCTGGAAATGACATCATAGTTCGGTGATTCAGTGTGACGGGAACACATTCATTTTCAAAGATCTACAATGATTCAAACAACCATACATGACATTTACAACAGCTAAGTTCATTCTCAAAGGGATAATAATGTTAATTCAAAATAGGGGATGGTAACCCGTATTCCTGTGCTTGTGTTAAAATGCTTCAACTCTAGGTTGACTGCTTGATTTTGATTCTTCAAATGTTTTTATTTCAAAGTTGCAAGTCAATTAGAACATGAGTTACGATAGCATAGCTCCACAGTAGCCTCCACAGTGACACCTAGTGTTATATATATATGAAGCTAAAAGTAGTATATGAATTTCGAAAGCCATTTTTTCTTTATTTGATATGAAAGAATACTACCATATGTCAAAACGCTTTCAAGAGAATTTTTGAATTTCACTGTACTACGGGTCAAGGTCACCGTTATAAAACTAGGTCATGGGTCACCAAACATTTTTGTTTAAATTTCCAAATTGAAGATAGCCAAAGTGTTGCCCGTAAAATTTACATCCTAAATCTATAAAATTTTTAGAAATCACATGAAAACTTTTGGAGCTATAGGTATTCTAAACAATGCCTGTATAATGACCTTCAGAAATTTCCGGAGGCCATTTTTCTCAAACAAATTTCTAAATAATTTTTTGGGTGCCATGGGTGGATTCTACGCCCTTGTGAGTCCCCATATACCCATTTTGGAGGAAATTAAAAATAGAAGGGTTTTATGCCTTGGTCGATTTATGGTGGAATGACCCTACTAAGACTTAATTTTTCAAAGAATTCAAAGGGAAAAAAGAATATGCAATAAAATCATCAGTCTTGCTGATAATACAGCACGATACGACAAAAGTACAGCGCGACAAAAAGCGTGCTGTGCGCCCGTGTTATTGCGAAGTTTTTAGGTTTTGTTATGCTTGTAACAAACACTCTTGGAGGCAACAACTAGCATTCTTCCACGAGTGAGTACGGGGCTGGTTACATCCACAAGCCACTATTTTTCACAGCAAGCCTGCCGGAGCGAACAGTAAATGTAAGATTAATCCCCCTGTGGCTCACACAGGTGGTCCACATTGAAGAAACGATGGAAAGGTGAATAGGAGGCCTGACGATGATGAGGCCCCATGTTTTTTTTAAATGAGGCCAAATAACACACACCTCTGGCTTGCAAAATTGATGTCCTTCCGTCCGCATGCAAATCAAAACTTGTTGGATTTAGTACCATTTAAATGTCTCCCCACACACTTAATAACATTCATACGGAATACATTCATACCGAAACATTCATACACAACAGTCCTAGCTGTCGACAGTGTTCTAACGGAGCCCGCGGTTGGGACATTATTCAAATATTCGACTTATTTGAAGTTGAGTCTGATGTTTACAACTAGTGATAAAATGATCAGTGTCAGAAAATGCAAAAATGAAGAGGCAGAAATAAAGACTGCGTGACAAAAAACATGTGTGAAATAAATACACTTCAATGTATGAATGGCGACCCCTGGCATCAAAGTCGCCCAATGGAGAGAAAATAGGCGCCCCAGGAGAGAAAAGGCGCCCCTCTTGATTGTATTAGCTCGCTTGGATAGCAAAGGCGCCCCCTGAACAACAAAAGGTGCCCCCTCCTTAGAAGAGTAATGTCGCCTCTGGATAGCATAGGCACCCCCTGGCTAGCACAGCCGACCCCTGGACAGCAAACGGCTCTATCCCTCCACAGAGCAAAGGCGCCTCCTCTGAATAGCATATGTGCCCTTGGACAGCAAAGGCGCCCCTGTATGGCAGATTCGCATTTGCTATTTATGGAGAGGAAGGCGCCCCCTCTCAAAAATCTTCTAAACCCGCTCGAAAATGCAATCCGCCGTCCCTTTTCTTATGACTTTGCCAGGTAGTTCCTGCCCCGTAGCTGGCATACATATAAACGCAGACTAAAATAATGATCAGTAAATTTACAAAGAAATTTGGGTATAATTAGATGTGGCTGCCAAATGGCGGGTACCGTTTCTCACTACTCCCGGGAGAAAATGAGTTCAAGGAGGAAGGGAGATGTGGAATTGCCTCACTCAATGACAATTGTTTTGCCTGAGTAAATGCCAATGTTATGAGCCAAGGGTGATATCGACGATCTAAGGTCAGGTATAATCCATGGCTCATACCTGACCTCTCCATTGGAAATACATGGGAGAATGGTTTTAACTGAATAACTTAGTAACGGATGGGTATATAGCGTTTATTTTAGCTGCATTATATTCGCCTTGTCTCTATGGTTCTAATGATATGCATTTTATCTAATTTGACCTTGACCTGACCTCAGGTCAGGTAAAATCCTTGATTTGACCCAGCAAGACCATATTATATATAATTCGATTCGGCTTGCTGCAAGGATTCATAAAGTTCCAGGCCTTTTACTCTATCTTTACTCTTTACTTGTTCAAATGTAAAAACCTTAATTTACATGTTATCCCTATGGTGGCGTGTTTTGACCTATATTGACCTTAAATGTAACCTGACAATAAATTGTACCAATATTTTCAATGGAGAAGTGGATGAGCTACCCAACGCCATTTATCGTTTTTCGCTACCTAGCGTGGTTCTCGAAATCACATGGGGGGCGGGTACCCGCCACCCCCCGTCAAAGCGAAGGTAGCTCAGACCCCCGCCAATGCGCGTGTTAATGGCATTAGCAAGAGATATAGACGGAGCTTGGGCCTGCAAGTTTGCAATCAGCATTCATCCTGTTATCAGCGGCATCATCAGCAGTCGCATGCTCTTCTACAGGTCCGCAGCCGGACTCCAGACCGGGCTTCTCACCAGCTGTCAGCGGCATATGCTCGCCCGCGACACTCAACTTTCCTACTCTTTCATAAACATAAACCTTGCTGTCGTTGATAAGCTTCCATATCTTACTGGGCAGGAATGTTCCATCATGCAATCACTTAGCATTAGGGGGATGCTATCATTAGCAGACTGGTAATAAACCCACTAAGTAGAACGTAAGGGTATTTAAATTTATAATTTCTAGTTAAACGGTGAAAAAAAAACATGCAAAGAAGAGACCAGAGAAGCGTACGGAAACCTTAGCTGACGCAGTAGTCAGCCGATTCCAGTATCATTTTATAGCAACTGGCAGCCTCATACAGGATGTTGGACTCCGTAGAGCTTGCCGCGCGTCAGTGCATCAACATGGCCGCCCGCGTCCCTGATAAGGTAAGCAGGAAAACATCACGACCAGAGGCAGCGTGGCCGGCTCGTCAGGGCCGTCGGCTGGCCTGACACGCCCCTCGCCGTGGTGGTAGCGGCCGCGGCGGGCCAGCGCGCCGCCGTGCCAGGCGGTGTCGGCCGCCGCAGCCGCCGCTGCTGCCGCTGCCGAGGTCGCCTCCGCCGCTCCCCCTCTCTCCTTCACACTCCAGCTCTGTCTCTCTCATTCTTTCTCTTCTTTTATCTTTTTCTCTTTTGCCCCGGCTCTCTCTCTCTCTCCCTCTCTCTCTCCCTCTCTCTCTCTCTCTCTCTCTCTCTCTCTCTCTCTCTCTCTCTCTCTGTGTCTGTCCCTCTATCCTTATAATTGTTTCCGTATACTTCGCATGTTTTGGATCTTCAGCTCTCTTTCATTTTTTATCTTTGCATGTATACCTAAAGGTACTAGGACACTAGCTCCACCCTTAACGTAAAAATATCAAAGGGCGAATCCAGAAGCTAATTTTCAGAAAAGAAAGTAGTCGAAGCGCCCTAAGCCCCCAAACAAAAACAAACAAAAATTTTCAGGAAGGGCTAAGAGGTAGTTATTTTCTCTTGGCTATTGGGAAGGAAGGCGCCGTTTTGATTCTTTCTGGTCACTGAAGTGAATGCAATACAATACAAATACAAATATAATACAATGCTGCCGATGTCCTCCGGTGGTCCGACATCAGTGTCTGACTGGGTGCTGTCGGATACCCCAGGTGTACCAATGCGCGTTACTTTGACACCGCCCACCAAACGTGGTCACCTGCTTTACTTCAGCCAGGTCAGACCGCAAGCCTGGTGCTTATCGGCCGGCGGCGGCTCAGAATCGGCGCCTTGAAGTTGGACCGCAGACAGGTGCCGCGCCCACCTAAATACTGACCACCTGGCCATGGGCGGATATCCTGGACGGGGGCGGGGGCGGCGCCTGACTTTGGACTTTGGACCCAGCTCAGCTGGTTCGTTTTTATGTAGCGTGAAAAAAACATTAATAGGTAGTTACTAATATAGGACTTTTCAGTTCGGTTAGATGATAGTTTCGGCATTCGATGATAGTTTCGAACCTCAACATGAGAAGACCCAGTCTGTCAGATGATTTCCTCGCGCGCGCGGTAAGTGTCGAGCTTCATAGGCGGATCCAGGGGGAGGGGGCACGTGCCCCCCAATCGACCCTCGGCGCCCCCTGAAATGGTCACAGCGCCACCTGATAGGTCAATGGCGCCCCCTGAAATGTCGCTTTCCACCCCCCAGGATACGAAAATCGGCGCCCTCCGATAGGATTTTACGTCCACCTGATAGGTTTTGCTGGTCAAAAGTGGCGCCCCCTGGTCCGGATGCCCCCGTAAGGTGTCCCCCGATCGGCAATCCTGGATCCGCCTATGTTGAGATGCCTCCAGCTAAAAAGTTTGGAAACGGGGACTGTCGGTGAATTTCAAACTCTCTTCTGACAGAAAACCACCCTGTTTAAGACCACATACTCTTTAGATTTTAATCTCCTCGTTGCGGTAGCTCGTTCTGGTTCCGGAACTTAATTCTCAGTTTGGCTGGAGTCTGGACATTTCGTACGCTAAGTGCCTCTGTTCCGACGTCTCCGTGCACAGTCACATGCGGAATATGGAGGCTGTAAAGACTGCACTGTCTTTATTGTAATTGCCAAGACAACCAGTTCAATAAGAAAACCTGAATGTAGTTAAGCTGATTTCCGTTGTGCCACATGTGCGGTTTCAGTCATTTGACGTATGGTTTGGCGCTGCCAGACGAGCAGGGTCACCATGACAAAGGGCGAGCCAGTCGGTTAAACGTGTCGATGACCCCCTGCAACAGCTGCAGCTTATCTCTTCATACACTTGTGTTCATGCCTTCGACTGCATAGGCGGATCAGTGATTTCTGACGGGAGGAAACATGGTCAGGGACACCATTTGGGTCGAGAGGGGCACCATTTGAGCCTGGGGACGCCATTTTGGCCAGGGGCGCCAATTGTTAAGGTGGAACTCATCAGAGGGGAGCCAAATTGCATCATAGGGATGCACCATCCCACCCTAAGTAGGAGTGCGAGGTTGGGAAGCGATGTTGCAAGGAGGCACCAGGGAGCAGCCGGGGCGGGGGCACCGGGTGGGTCGACTGGGGAGGAGGAAATGCTCCCCTTTGACCCCAGAACCCGCCGATGTACTGCTGTGCTTTCAAGGGCGTAATAAGAACAAAGAACAGGAAGCAAAAACACAAGTGTTCGCCTGTGGAGATCTGCACGAATCAACTGAATACCAAAAGGTGAAAACCATGCGACTAGCAAGCGGATTGGAGGGCCAGTTGCAAAAATTTAATGCATAGCTTTGACTTGGCTACACCATTTCTTGAGAATCTTGATGAAAAATTATAGATATGATTTGAATTATAAATGCTTTATTTGAGCCCGTGCATCAAACAGTATAGAATCTCGTTCATTTGTCCAAAGACCAAAAGCTAAGAAAATGTTTTTCTATAGTCAATAGCGTTGAAGTAATGTATATTTGTAAACACCAGACTCTTTTTTTGGCAGAGCATTCAGTAAGCTAGAAGTTCATCTCCAGACGGGGGATGCGTGGCTCAGTGGTACGGCACCTGCCTTCTGAGCCGCAGGTCCCGGGTTCAAGTCCCGGCACAGCCTCTGAATAAATTGATCAGATCCCCCAAATCCCTCCCAACAGGATGAGAGCTGACGACTCCGTACAGCTGTGGCAGTTGGTACGTCGTTAAACCTCAACAACTAATCGCGAGATCCAGAACAAACGTTGCAGTCAGATCCATTGTGGCTTTCAGGCTTTCTACGACGTGGATTGTGGTAAGTAACGTGTAAAACTTATCACGAAAGGGCGTGTGGTATAAGCCTAAACCCATGCAACTTAAAGCAACGCCTCCACGAAAGCGGCCTGTTTACGGCTGCTGGCTTATAACAGGCTGGGAGGGAGAGAACGCCGCTCCCAAGGCCAAGCCAACACACGCGGCCCCAATCGCCCTCGCTACAAAGGAATTGAAGCTGGTGTTGGATAGATGGGCTGAAACTGCACCTGTACCATGGGATGCCCGCAGCTGATGCAGCATCAATTCTTTTGTTTCGAGCCTAGCCTTGCGGGGGTGAACCCAGTATATGAAACCAGGTTTAAGCTGTAGCAGGAGTGTGTACTAAGTTTCCCGTAGCAACAATTCTGGTAAAAATGTCGTCGGAGTGCTAGTCTCCGTTCCGTTTTAAGCAGAGTTTGAAAATAAAACATTCCTCCGTAATCTTAGGTATAAAATCGACCCACGCAAACCTGGTGACAATCTGGCCCGTTTTCCCGTGTGTGACGTCACGGACCAGGTAATGGTGCTGGCCTCTACAGAGGGGCTTTCCCAGCCCGGTGTAACGCTGCCCACAGCTGGAGGGGTCACTCTGAACCATCGAACCCCTCTTGTCCAAGATCATGCATCTCTCGCTGCCATAGCTCCCGCTCACGTCAGTCGCTGTGCAGGTGAGCCGGCCGTACTGGCCGATTGTTCCTTCCCGTGACGTAATACCGTCCCAGTTGTGTGAGTTGGGTATGTGTATCCGTCGCAAGGAGCCAATAAAGAGGGCAGCCGCAGGTTCGCATTGCCTTTATCCGGGGTAGACAAAAACATGGGTTAACATCGAGGTCTATACAATTGTAATCCCCTGTAATATAAAGATTGTTCTCCAAACGTGTTTTATGAGTTCGCGGAAAAAAGCGTGTCGATTTCCTAGACAGTGATATTGATCCCTGATTTCTAATTCAAGGATTTTGCATGATATTGCAACCAAAAACTGTCATGAGGTGATTTATCCGAATATATAATCACTTTGCATTTGATCACGCTTACATCCAGGATTCAAGGAGACAAGCTAACTAACATCCGAAAGCGCCCCCTTTTTCTGCTCTGCCAGGCTTTGTTTCATTTATTGTTCTGAGCCTTTAACACTCAAATCCTCTGGGCATGCTTCAGCAATTATCCTTATTTTCTCTTGAGCCGGCTTTTCTCTACTGCATTCACGTGTTCTCTGAGGAGGCTGCAACGTGCCGACTCGTTCCACTCAGAGTACCCGGAGTACCAATTCTGTGATTGCTCTCTCTCTCCCCCTCTCTCTCTCTCTCCCTCTCTCTCCACTCAAGGCGCATCAGGTCGGGCCGGGCCGCCGTCACACGTTGTAATGCCATCAGCGTGGCATTACCAGACGAAGCGGCGCCGGCAGGGGCAGACCCTCTGTGTCACCAACATCGGAATCACGCACCGGCAGGGGCAGACTCCCCGTATCACCGGACCTCAGAATCACGCACCGGCAGGGGCAGACTCCCTATGTCACCCGACCTCAGAATCACGCACCGGCAGGGGCAGACTCCCTATGTCACCGGACCTCAGAATCAATCGGCACCCGGCAAGACCATAAGTAGCTCCCACCTCAAGTTCACAACTCCACTGTGTCAGGGCCTTGAAAAATGTGAGAAATTTCCAGTAAAGAGGCTCATCAGTGAGAACAAAAAAATGTGAACACCACCAGCCATTAAAGCCATATACATGCCTCCAGATAAGTCCACGCTTTCCGAGATTGGCAGATCACTCCTCCCCAGCCTCAGCGTTTCAAATAAGCTTGTCTCTACAGGCTTTTGAACCTTGGAAATTTGGGGCATTTCAACCAGCTAAGGCTGACTCCATTGTTTCAACTGGCCACGCCCTGCGTCACAACGCCATTATTGGGAGACCGCAGGTATGCCTCACCGCTGGCCAGCGCCTGTACCAGACCAGATCCAGAGGACATCAACGCAGGCCCGCAGCCATACCGGGGCGTTGTGGCCTGGTGCTAGCGTGCGTGCGGTGTTGAGCTCGCCAGGAGCACCGGCGGGACGCAGGGCTTGTCCTCGGCCGTGCTGGTGCCACGGCACCAGAGCGGACTGGTGCCACAGTCGGCGCAAGAGCACTAACGCCGCAACGTCAGCTGCACGGCACCACCACCGAACGGCCGTCTCTCCCACAACTGGGACTCTATTGGTGGCACTACCATCTCCTGTCCGTCACCACCACCGAACGGCCGTCTCTCCCACACTTAGGGTTTGTGCTGTCATTGGTGGAGGTTGATCATCTGTTGCTCGTGAGGGTAAGCAGCCAAACACGCTGGTCAATATTAGATCTTTTGTCGAGATATGGGTCATTGCCATCCATAGGTTGTAGTCATACGGGAAGTGTAGCATGAAATCTGATATAATTTTATGGTCAAGATGAAACCAAACTTACTATTTCATCTATTTGAAGAAAGTACTGTTTTGTGCTATGCCAGATTTGATGCGGAATAATTTTGGATACTGGAGAGGCAACTCGATGAGATACGAGATGTATCTTATGTGATGTATGAGGAATACTTTTGCTAAAGTCTATGAGACATGACTCATAGAAAACTGATATCAAGGGAAAACAAGATTATCTAAGCACAAATCGGTATATGTATATTTCTGGCGTTGTGCACATACACCATACAAATTCAGAAATATATGTTTTAAGCGTTATACCACTCATGAAACCAGGCAAGTCACAAAACTGGAAAAAACTTGATGCTAGATTATGGAAAAGTACCGGAAATCCCGATGGGATCAGCAATGAACGTGACACAAAGCTTCCAACGGGTGTAATTTAAGCCAGCACTCAGTGCTATTTGAGTGGACCTATTAATCAGCGGAGCGGTGTTGCTAGGGCTGGGCCTGTTGCAGATCCCCTGGGGTGATACCAACCGGTGCGGCCGCTCCCGCTACCTGCACAGTTGTAGCACGGTCCGCGGCGACCCAGCGCGACCCGCAGCAACCCAGAACGGGCCACTCCACTCCATTGTTCCCACTCCAGTCGGAACAGATTTGCAATGGTAAGCGGACGGACACTGTCCCAGACACCGCCGCAGACAGCGGGTGATTACCCAGGCTGAGGGGCGGGGAGGGCGCACCGGCTGGACGCGCCTCTGGGCTGGCCTGACGTCGGCTGCACAGACGCCGTGCTAATCCCAGCGGGCCGAGCCGCCGCCGACTTTCACACGCTGCCAGATAGAGGGGTTTGGCCGCGCCGGGCAGCTGGGTCCCAACAAAGGATGGACGTCCGCCCTCCAAACACGGAGACTGCGGCTCAGCGGTCACGGGCCGACCACCTGAGCCCCAGCTCAGCACACCAGAGCACGGCCAATGCTAAAGGGCAGAACGGATCACATTTGTAATCCGATCTCTAAACCATTGGCGGGGTCGGGCGAATTAGCCACCGAATTTAGGTAATTTGGGGTTGGGGTGCGGCCGTCGATTGGTGTTTTCATTTTTTTCTTGTCGCCCACTAAATAGTTTCGTGGCGGCATTAATGTGTAGATACCGCTGGGATGATAATATATATTCAACCACACTGCTTGCTCGGTATACCGGATGTTGTTCCGTCAGCTTTCCTAGGGTGTGTGTGTGCAGGGATTATTTCCGACCGCAAAATAGTAGCCGAACAAAGTTAGGTTATGTTTTGGAAAACTACATAGATGAAACGTGTATAATTTCAAATTTCATACACGAGGTTACGAGTTCATGAAATGTAAACACCCTGACGAAGGCTCCAGTTCGATGCGAGGTTTAAGTTAGGGTATTTTGGGGCTGAAATACCCCTGCTGATTTGTTTTCTTCAATTCATCTTGTCGTGAACTGCTGATGGCATTACTTTTTAGATATCGTTGTGATAATAATAATTAAAAAATAGATTGATAATAGCAATTAAACAATAATGATAGCAGTAATAATTTAGATAATTACGAGAGCTCTCGGAAACGACTTCAGCAGTAAGAAGAAATCATACATTTCTGGACATGGTCTGAATTTGGATTGATAATCCGATCTTCCAAATAGACTGGCTTGGACTGCCCGGGCTCGCCTAGGATAAATCCGAAATTATCCAGATCGGTTCAGAACTTCCTTGACCATTTTCAATGACCAATCATTTTTCAACAATCTGTTACATTGAAATTTTGATGAAAGACTGTGCACGAATATATCATCACTATTAATTTTCTCAGTTTTGCATTCTGGATTCGAGAAGATACGCCAAATTATGTCAAAGCGACATGTAAAGATAGTCAACAGATGTTTTCACCATCAACCTTTCCTCTCTCTCTCTCTCTCTCTCTCTCTCTCTCCTCTCTCTCTCTCTCCCGCAAGGACCCACCTCAACGATACCGACGGCCATTGTGACAGTAGTCGCCACCAGCACCGGATCATAGACAATCTGTTCGGTGACATTGCCGGCATCGGGCTGCACTTCCGAGTACTCCTGTACCACTTTCCCGGTCATAATACAGGTGACGGCAAACGTGCCTGTAAAACAGGTGTCAAGGTCATTACGGTTGTAAGGAACTCAGGTGAGTGACAACGGGAAGTACGGACGGCGCTAACCACAGAGGGATATTTAAAGAGGTTTGGGAAGGCTTACATCTGACATTGACAGAAAACGGCATGTTCCCTTGTGGTCTCAACCCCTTCACACAAGTACTTGAGAACGAATGGTTCAAATCGCTTCCATGTCTCTTTATCACGAGAAGTTATTACTGTTGCAGTTTGTGGCAATCATAAGTTCCAAATAATGTTCTTGTACACGTAAAGAGTACCGCAATGTTATAGGTACTGGCTGACTTGAGGCTGAGCGATCGCGCCATCTTTATCATGCAGTTACAATAATCTTTTTTGATAATGTGAAATATCTAGAATTACTGAGCAGATGCACGGAGTGGGTGGCTTAGCTTCACAGATAGCATCCATGTCTCTTGAGTGACAGGTTCCGGGTTCAGGTTCCGGCAGAACCTTTGAATAAGTCGATTCGATCCCCAAATTCCTCCCATCAGGATGAGAGCTAGCGACGTTTGATTACCTTGACACTTGGTGCGCTGTTAAACCCCAAAAATTATCAGCAGATGCATAAATTAAATGGGTTTTCATAAATATGACTGCGACCGGTAAGTGAGTAGACTAAAAACACTATGATTGACAACATGCACAACTTCAAAATCAAGGTACTTGGGAGAAATATTTGTTGTGGGTATCTATAAATTCCAGCTATCACAACAATAAACTGCCTCCTTTTCTCGTGCTGAGCAGACCACCCCGGACCAGAAGACGGCTCCTACGGACTTGCCCAGTCTACGCATATTTAGCGCGTCACCCCTCATTAGTGCCAGCTGATCGGCACCCAGCGCCAGTGTCGCCGGTGCGTCAGCGCCGTCGGCGGCACGCGCATGCGTACCGCCTATCGGCGACATCGGCGTCGGCAGCGACAGACCGGTGGCGCCGGAACAGGGCGGCCGGCGCCACGGCACGCGCCATCCTGGTCAAGGCGACGTGGTCGTGGCAGCAATAACACCGGCCGGCCGCCGCCGGGCGCGACCTCACTGTACACCATCGGGCGCCAGCATCTCTCGCTGCGCACAATTGCTAAACAGGACCTTCGGCCGGCTGGTAAAGCAGGCCAGCGCGGCGCCGGCCTGGCGGTGGGCGGTGGCGTAACCGTCCGGCGGCCGGCGGCTGGGCGGCGTTACGGCCACAACTGCCGCGTCGTCGCCGTCGGCCGCCGAGCCGCCACCGACCCCGCCAGCCGCACACCCATCCGCCCGCCATCCACCCGCCCTGCTCAGCTTTCCAGAAAAGTTCGTTTTGTTCTGCAGTTTGGGCGATGGTTTTTGTCTAATGTAGGGAAGTTTCAAGTATGATTGTGGAGGGGCTTAGAACAGATTTGCCATATCTTTCAACGAACACAATTTGTGGGATATCTCTAACGAGCTGAGCATGAAAACTTAAAGTCGTGCACGCAGCCCTGCAAGGAAACTTTAGCGGAGGAACACGCTGCATCGTCAAAAAAGACCCATTCCAGGGTGATTTATATCCATATGCAGCTTCACTTACCAACAGAGACGTGTCGAGATGTGCCGAAAATGACGTAGAGCAAGCATTGGAAGAAGGCCATGTAGATGCCGTGGATAGGCGGAATACGCGCCAGCAGCGCGTACGCCATACCTGCAAGAGTGAGCGATGAGTCAGAAAGGGCGCGGAACAAAAGGCAGCGATTCACGCTGGCTGGGACAGCAATCACTCCTGTCATCGAAGCAGAGAAAGTCTAGACTAATACGATAGATGAATGATCTCGTCCCCGAGATAAAACTGCGGAAGCATAGGCAGTCCTGTCGCCATGACTGGCGCTCTCCCGACAAATTGCTCGTTTATGACACCGAACGGTGCGTCCATTGTGCCCGGGCGCGGCTCCGGGTGAGAGCACGACCGGCCAGAGCTGCGGCGGCGCCGCCGGAGAAAGCCCGGCTGCCGGCCTGCTGGTGCCAGCCAGTGCCGACCGCCATCGCGACACTGCAGCTGCACCGGGCCGGTCACGTGACCGGGCGCGGTCGCCGGCCGGGCCGTCACGTGACCGGTCATTAGCCGGCGCGCGTCGGGTGCGCCGTTTTTGTCTGCACCGTCGGCTGGGTCGGGTCGCCTCCGCCGCCGAGTCGGAAGTGCAGGGCGTCAGGCTGGCGCCGAGCTCGACATTCCTGTCTGCGAGCCGCTGACCCGACCGGCGCCATCGAGATTGGGTCGGCGCCTGCCGCCGGCGCGCGCACACGCACACACACATACACAACACCGAGAGGCTTCAGCTGCCGGTGAAGGGCCTACGACACAAGAGAAAGGCTGCTTCTGAGAAGGCGCCATGTTGAAAATGGTTGCACGCACGAAAGGTTGTTATCGTCGGCTTTAAACCCATGCGCTTGTGGCGATGTTGCGCTGCGACATCAAGGTCTTCCCAAAGAGCGTTCCCATAGGCTTTTGCCAGTCACCTAGAATATCATCAGCAGCGTAAATAAGACCGGTACTGTTGCTGCAAACCCAGGAGCATACAATGCTTTCTGCGATAAGCTGGATAGTAGATTTTAGCACACACTACGGTAGCAATTTGCGCAGTAGTGGTAAACGCGCATTAATATGCTTGGAACCTTGGAAGGAACTGATATTTTTTATTCCAGAGGGCTAGAAAATCAGGAAAGTGAAATAACCCCTTACTCCACAATTTGTCAGAAGTGAGTTGCTGTAGGCTACATTTTTTTTGCTCAGCATGACCCCTTGTTTTTGTTTAATCTTCATCACAGAAAGTTGGATTGTTCTGACCTGGTTTCCGAGTTCGGTTTGTCTGTGCTGCGTCGAACGTCACGTTCTCCCTCTTTGTGGGCAGTTCGGTTTGCACGTGTTGTTACTGTGCAGCGCAGCCTCTTCATCCGCGTGGCCGTCACATGTAACAGGTTCTTCAACGCATTTCGTAATGTTGATTTCTTCGCAGAGTCGGGCTACACATTTAAAACTAATGCTATCAAATTCACGGCAACCTTAGGAACTTTCTCAGGATAGGCATTTGTGCAAATTTTGAGCGTTATGGATGTTCGTGGAATGCTTCCATTGCTGAATGTATTTATTATCTGACTTTACTGTTTTAAATCACATGACTGCATCAGTAATTGGGCAATGCCTGTTGATGTTTTTACCAATACAGAATACAGAATTTCAAGATGCATACAGGCAATTTTCATTAAAGCGTGCAGGCGAGTAAGGCGAGTGACCCTAGATTTGGTTCATATTGATCTAGAATCCGCCTCAAATATCGGAGAATATGAACTGCTAAATATCTACCTACGCGCAGCGTCAGTAGGTCAGCTCCTATATAAGATTATGTTATTTTCTCAGTTCTGAGGTGAGCCATGGTATTTTTGTTGTTTTGCTCGAGGCTACGCGCTTCACGGGTAAGCAGCACGGACGATAAGAAACCCCTGCGGGATGTTTGAACTCACTGGACACCTCGGCTACGGAGAAGTCTGGATGTTCACGTGCTGCTGCTGTGCCAGGAACGGGCAGCCATTAGCCGCAGGGCATCGTTCACCGACTGCAGACTGCGCTCCGCTGACCAAGCAGCCGCTGCTTCTAGAACTCAAACATTGCTCACCTCCTCAGCAAACCGGTTCTTGGAATATTCATGGCCCGTTTCCCACTGCTTGCACCTACTGGCAATTGTGTGACTTTTCATTTATCTGGCCAAGTTTTTCACCCGTGTCGGGTGGTGAGAAGTGTGCTGTGGCGCAGCCACACAAGGTGGATGTCGGAACCACAGCCAGCCAGCCCAGCCAGAGGTGACCTTGCCAGACCGCTGTTTTTGCTGGCGGAGGAGAATGCGACTGAAGAGAACTGGCCCGAACTCCCATTAACCCTTCAGCGCTAGGAATCCGGTCGATGAACGCATTCAAGCAAAATGAGTCATGGAAATCCAGCCGTCTCGACAGCAAGGGGTCACGTGTCTACACCAGGACAAACACTGAAACCACGACAGGTATTCCAGCTTTGTCTTGTAAAAGACACAGAAACGCCGACAAGAATCAACTCAGAATGTAAGCCTGTCGAGGCAGCGCCATTCCGTGCATCTCTGCCCGGGCTCGGTAATCAGTATTTACGGCAATGACTGACCCTGAGGTGGCAGCTATAGCCTCTGCCGTACCCCAGTCCAGCGGCTGAGCCGCGCCGGCCTGGAGGCCGAGTGCGGTCACCGGCGCGCCGCCGCGCCGCCTTTCTCCACGGCTGTTGTAACGCGGCCCTGGTTCACTGCGAACACAGCCCCTGCAGCCTGGCACGGGAGCTAGTGTGTTGTTTGTAGTAGTGACAAACTCGGGTTGTTCAAAACCGATTTTCTTACTGATTCATACTTTTGAACGAAACAGAGTATATAGCGATATGCTTTTGATCACGGAATGATAGCAATTAAGTGATAGGATTATTATTTTCAGAAAATTTTTAGACTGTGGAAAACATCAAGGAGGATCCATGTAAAACAACTTTGCTCATAGGGCAATCACAAAATATATTGAAGTGCATTTCAGTAATAATGGGTGATTAAAATATATTATTAGGGAGCAAAGAAAAAACATACAGCACATTAAAGCAGATATTATATACCCTAACGCAAATCAAAGGAGCGTCAGTACTCTTCCGTTATGGATAATATGATACTTTTCATACGGAATCAGAATGTCAGCCTTCCCCTGGTAAAATCGTGAATTGTTGTCGTTGTGAAGTTTTCTCTTTGAATACATAAATATTATATTCCTTACAAACCCCGTTTTAATTGATGTTTCTGAATGGTGAGCTAAAAAATAGCGTTGCAGTTGTTCCATTTCATTTTTTATTCTTGAAAGCAGCAGCTACCGCTGCCAGTACGGAGCCGTGCGAAATTGAATATTACCCTCCATATTTCCCTAGAAGAAAGTACAATAAATATTTATTTGAGGCTCATCACACCTCTGGCTGGCAAATAACTTTTTTGCAATAAAACGCGCAACCAAGGCTTCTCTGACCGACTGACCGCATACTAAACTAATATTATATATATATATATATATATATATATATATATATATATATATATATATATATATACAGCTGAATAACATTGGGATGGTTGCGGGATGGTGTCTGCATGCGTGCTGGATCATATCTAAATAATGGCTAAATAGTGGCTGATAGTGATTGGACAGTGGCAGGCAGTAGCTGGGTAGAGGCTAACAGTAGCTGGATTGAGGCTTGCAGTAGCTGGATAGAGGGTAACAGCAGCTGGATAGAAGCTGATCATGGCTGGAGGGTAGGTTGATAGACGCCGGAATAGGGACTGAACAGCGGCTATACAGCAGGGTAAAGGGAATGTGGCACCTTTATAACGTGGTTTTAACTGAGATAGCCAAGTTCTAAAGCATGCCGGAAGACCCGGTTCTCAACATATTAATTGTCTTGGAACTATAAATTACCATAGAGAAAAGCTAAAAAACCTACCTGAAATGTACCCAAAATGTACCCAAGAGCCGGCCACAGTTGTCAGCTTTTTTGCGCGACGTCATGCTGACATCACGGTGAATAGAGTCAGCCTATTGAAGCCTACTGAATACGGTAGTAGTGCTGCCAGATCATGACGTCATCCACAGGCAGAAGTTTATTCTTTACTGTAGAGGAGCAATTTAAATTTCAAAATATTGGGCTTACTGCACATTTTTTTTCAGGAAAATCATGGACATTTCCATGATTTCCGGCTGGAAATACTCCTAATTACACTGAATTCTCGGATTTGACCAAGTACCACATTCCCGTTAATATTTAGTATTTTTACTAAATATTTTACCGCATCCCACTCAGGGGCTGTTTGACGGGTCGATAACAGGTCGATAGAGACAGTATGGCGTAAACATAAACATGAGGTGGCAGTAAAGCAGTGTTTGGGTGGTTACTGGATTCTACATAAAAAACAACGGGCTGACGTTGTGACTATTGTCTGGTAGATCCCGCATGTTCGCGAGACCCGCGTCCAAACGGTGTCCACGATTAATTGAACGGCGCCTGACCGGCTGTGAAAGACTGATGTCGCAGAATACCTCAACACTAACACAGTCGGGTGACGGTCTGAAGAAATCATTTGGATTGAAAAACAAAGCTAAGTCAGCGATCCTTTCTAGTATTACGCACCGCTTAAGCACAGGCTCACGACTTAGGTGAGGTCGCAAACAACAAGGATCTTCCTGGAAGAAAGGGCCTTCGTACACTCGAATCACAAGAAACCGTGACAGTCGCGGCGGCGCACAAACAGTCTGCTTACGTCACATCTTTCCTGGCGCCGATCAGGTCTGCGAGCGAAGCGCCAACATGGCCGCGGTGTCACCGTGACCGTCGAAAACAATGCGAACGGCGTGGTGCCAAACAGGACACGGTCACGACACAGTGGCACCTCTTACAACGGAGCCTCCGTGGCGCCAAAGTCTCTGAATAATTTTCGATGAGGCGCTACACGTCGACAGACTGTCCTAGGTTCCTGACACTAACCAGTAAAGTAAAATGGTACGTTTTATCGAAGAAAAAGTCAGAGTGTGCTCAGGCCAGTCAGAAGAGCATGTGACACGTTGGAAATGTGTATTACAACTGGTACAAGCTGGCCGCGTCAAGTAAGGGAATACGCATTATTATGATATACATGAGTCTGGAAAGTTTTTCCTTCTCTCCTCCCCTCTCTCTCTCTCTGTCTCTCTCTCTCTTTCTCTTTCTCTCTTCTCTCTCGCTCTTTCTCCAATTCTATATATTTCTACCCGGCTCCAATTGAACCTGGTGTTTCCGAAGTACCAAAACAAAGTCCTATATCCAGTTGCTCTGGTAACCTTACATCAATCAATACCAGTTAAAATCAAATACGATCAAGGAACAAGCTGAGATATATGTATTTTAAGGTCCAGCAAGAGAAAAAAGCGTACTTACATACGCACAGTAAGATGAGACACCCCTTACTCCGACTGACCTTGTGGTATGTGCATGATGGCGACGGTAACTCCTGCGATGATGTCGCCGACGAGGTCACGCTTCAGACTGTAGGCAGGCATCCATGCCAGGATCGGTAGGTAGCGCGTCAGCACGTTGGCCACGCAGTCCCCATTCGGCTGGCAGTTGTCGCGGAAATGCTCTGACACCAGCTCTCCGCACGCTGCGGGGAGAACGGGAGAATGTGAGAATGTGTCCCCAGCCCTCCGCACGCTGCAGGGAGAACGGGAGAAGGTGAGAATGTGTCCCCAGCCCTCCGCACGCTGCGGGGAGAACGGGAGAATGTGAGAATGTGTCCCCAGCCCTCCGCACGCTGCAGGGAGAACGGGAGAATGTGAGAATGTGTCCCCAGCTCTCCGCACGCTGCAGGGAGGGCGGGAGAATGTGAGAATGTGTCCCCAGCTCTCCGCACGCTGCAGGGAGAACGGGAGAATGTGATAATGTGTCCCCAGCACTCCGCACGCTGCAGGAAGGACGGGAAAATGTGAGAATGTATCCCCAGATCTCCGCACGCTGCAGGGAGGGCGGGAGAATGTGAGAATGTGTCCCCAGCTCTCTGCACGTTAAAGGGAGAACGGGAGAATGTGAGACTGTGTCCGCACGCTGCAGGGAGAGCAAAATCCCGTGAGAATGTGTCTTCAATATTGCACATGCTGCAGGGAGAGCGCAATCCTGGGAGAATATGTACCCAACTCACTGCGCGCTGCAGAGCGAATGGATCCTTTTGGAAATCTGTCACCGTTTTACGCACATTACAGAGAGCAGGGGGCTCACCGAGAACAGATTCTAAGGTGGATCTACATTAGAGGAAAATGGGTGATGCCTCCGATAAAAGCTGAATGCTAAAACTACTTTTCTACGATTTTTGCCACGTTGCATGCAACGTGGCAAAGCGTTGTCGCAACAACCAATGTCGATTAGACATAGACACACTTCTGCGCTCAATCGAGTGAGAAACTATAGGCGTCTCGTCACGCATCTATCATCATCACGAACACTTCCCCACTCGTAAGGTGGCTTTTGGCTGACACATGTTTACAAATGCCAGCCATGGTTGGCATTGTGTGGTTTTGTGGCAGGTGGATGGCATTGTGCGGTATTGTGGTAGGTGGTTGGCATTGTGTGGTATTGTGGCAGGTGACTGAAATTGAATGTCAGGTGCACGAACAAAAAAACCTGCTTTGTTGTGGAGCGAGCTTAAGTCACCGGAGGTCAGATGCAATGTGATGTACTCTTTCGAGGTTCTCTTTCAGCTAATCGAGATTTTTTTAAATAAAGAGCTATGAATAGTTTTGAGGAATCGAGTTTTGGGAGTAGTAGAGAGTAAAGAGAGTTTGCTGCTCACTTAAAGAGTAGCAGAACATTAAAATCATAGCAAGATTCTAATCAAGAGGAAAAGATAATAAAAAGTGAGAGCAACAGGAATAAATACTTCACAACATTTTCCCATTGTCATTTCAATCAAGGAGGTAATTGAGTAGGTATCGGGCAAACAATGCTATCCCTACCATGAAATACAAGCCAGGGTAACCCAGAACGATGATTCAGCAAGCGTTCGGAGTAAATCATCTAAGTGGATCACTGAACTGGGCCCTGCAATCAAGTAGTGTCGACCCCAGTGTACACCTGAGATGGGCCCGCCCCTGACCCCAGGCGGACCCCTGGCGCCGTCACAAGGCCAGTCTGTGTTCAGCTTCAAATGTGGAGACATATCACTCCCTATGAAACCACTCCTTTAAAGCTGTTCGGCCACGAATTTTCAAAACTGGAACCAGCTTGAATTCGTATATTACTTGCAATCCCCTTTGCGCCAAAAATGCCCCTGCAGTTACCGAGAAGCTGCCGGTCAAAACATTGCGACAGTTTGGAAGTAGCATTAAGGGTTGCTGGCCGACAGTCATTGCTGTCATTATCTAAAATAGCCCAATTTTGTGCCGGCTCGAGGGCGGAGGCATAGCCGGGTGCAGTGGCGGATAAGAAGCGCCGAGGTTGTCGTCGTCGTCGTCGTCGGCAGCGGCGGCGGCGGCGGCGGCGGCGGAGACTGGCACCCGGCGCTGTAAACCGGTGCTGTAATTGTTCGCCGCGACGGCAGGTCGGCGCCAGAGAGCGCCCCCAGCCACAGACGGCGACGACGCCGTCCGGCGGCCGGTGTCTGGCGACGCGGCGCGGCGCGGTCCCGTTCTCCCGTCTGTTCTCCGGCTGGCTCCAGTCCGCAGCGCTGGTGTCGCCGCTGCACCTCTCCCCCACTTTGGTGGCCGGGTTTTCCGTCGCACAGGCAGCGTCCACATGGATGTAAGAAAAAAACTGGGGCAAGTAAACCACTGGTCGGCTCATGATTCAGTCATCTCTTTGTCTGAACATAGCACAAAAACCGATGAGCCATTTCAAGGAAATGACTTCGGTGTAAGGCTCTCAGTGGAAAATCCTCGCACACTTGAATAATTGTATCATTTTACGACTCTTCGCTGTTTTTTATTCATACGAAAAACTTTAAGCGCGAATTACACCAACGCTGTCTTGAGTTAGCGAATCATCCATCCCTGACCTGGTTCGTATCATGCACTCGGTGCGGCGCGGACAATTGGATGATGCCATATTCAAACTCGTCCTTGGTAATTCCACCACAGTGATACATATTTTCTCGCGCATGCCTCTGTCTGGCAGTGACACCGGGCGGGCGCGCACCAAGCGGCTTGCGCGGATTATTGTCAGCGGCTTAAAAGCCTGACCGGTGGGCGGATCTTCGTGTCGTCAGCGGCAGCAGATCAGCTGGTGTTAGTCGCCGGGCCAGCCTCAGCCGCAGGTCCCGGATCAGCGACTGATGAGGCCGTGGCGCCACCAGCGCAGTGCGAGGCCTGGCCCGACCGCCGTCACCGCTCTCCGGGGAGAGCGCTACCCTGTGCTACATCATCCTGTTTGCTATGCCAGTCATGCCCCGACCGGGTTCATCGCTCACTCCACCGGCAGCTTCAGGCTTCGGTAACGGGGAGGGATAACCTGCTTCTGGCAGGGAGTAAGGGACACAACGCCCGAAAGCTGAGCGGCTGAAGATACAGTTTGGCGTATCCTGTCGGCTGTTTTTATGAGTTTGGGTGAATTCAGCGGCTCAGACAGTTTTCAATTGGGTTTACCTCGTTCGACAGCAGCAGCCACTGCCTTTCTCGCGGCGACGGGCTGTCTCCAAGTGTTGCCGACATGCACCATCAAGCAGCAAGCCGTGCGGCATTTGTTTGACCAATGCACTGCAATTATTTTGCAATGCTGCATCTCCCATCGACAATTTGCTACCAGCGGGACGGACCATCGGTTGGCTCCGGTCGGTGCACTGAGCCTGGGCGATAGCCAGAGAAGACCGTTCAGAGAAGCCGACTCTCGCATCGTATCTCCTGGCTGCCATGATCCGGTTGATACCATCTCGAGTCATGGGCGCAGCAGCTGCAGGGTCGGGCTGTTATCAGGTCAAATTCCGGCTGCTGCACTGTTAAAGCCAGCCGCACACAGCCGGTGGCCCACGCCGACCACGACCCCGTTTTCTTCCTCATGATTTGCCAGAGTGCGTTGCGCTGGATAAGGGTGCAAGTGACCTTTTAAACAGTTTCTGCGTAATCGTTAACACGAGCGGAGGCAATAACCTAGTGCTTTTCTATTTCTGATCAAGAGATTCAATGTTCCTTGTGGTGATGATTGAGATTACACTGATTTGCTAAGAACTTGATCTTTGGGGCTTTACGACACACTAACTGCTGAGGTCTTATGGTGTCGGTCACAGCCACAACCACAAACGCGAGTCTTTGTTCTGTCTGCGATCAAAGTTATGGATTTCAGACGACGAAGGCTGATGTTTGAATGATGTTACGTGCTATGATAAAAATTGTATTTTCTATTCTGACCGAGCTAAAGCAGGCCATTGATTTCTAGACTTTCAGATTTATTTAATCTTAAAGAAAACATTTTTATACTTTCCAAACAGCGGTAAACTCAGTGTTGTGGAGTTTTGGCTTTACCTCCCACCCGTGGTCGTCGCTAGTCTGGGGCCCGTCTCCCCAATAAGAACTCTATGGCGACGCCCCTGCGCGATGCGACGCCAGATTACGCGCCAGTCCCGGCTTCCCGCGCCAGTACCGGTTCTCCCTCAGCGCCCAAAAACCAGGCGCCGCACAGACCCGTCGAGACCGCTTAGCCCCGTCAGGGTTGTATTTCTAACAGCTTGCATGGTATTTCCCACCAACTGCGCATGTGTCTCAGGTATTTGTGTATCTAGTATTTTGTATAACTTAAAACGGATGTCCAACGCGATATAACCTCAGCAGTTGGCGCGTTGTTAACCCCTCCCCAAAAAATAAAGATACTGACAGAGGCACTTATAAGATGAGCCAGCGCACGAAGTAGCTATATTAACCCTATTTTGGGTCACAACGAAATCCCTTGACCTATCCAAGATTTCGCTATGGGAGAGGTGATGCTTCCCAATCATTACGAATGGCGCATTTTCAGCCATTTTTCGATGTTTGTAGGGTGTGGATGACTGAAGAGGTATGAAATACATTTAATTTTGCACTGAAGCGCCACACGTTTATTTCCAAAGGGTATTCCTTAAAAATTATGCGTCAAACGGGGTGAGAGTAACATTGAAGCCATCACACGTTTATTACATACTCATCATCATACAAAGATTAAAATAAGAAGACAATAAAAACGGAGTCGTTTTCATACCACCAGCGGACACAGGCAGTAAAGGACCACCAAGCAACCGGGCGCCATCAGGCCCCATGGTCCGCGGACACCGACACCGACACTCAGCTCAGTGGAAACTAGACTCCAGACAGGGGGAGACGGGTTGCCAGGAACGGTCGTCGAGGAGGAAACCAGACAGACGGTGGGCTCAGAGACGCGACGGACGCGAGGCAAGAAAACGCGGGGCGACGAGCGCAACCCCGGCGGCGCGCACGACGGGGATGGCGGGCACCACCGAGCACGGCCGACGCGAGCGGCGGCGGGCATCAGGAAGCCCGGTCGACGGACACGGCGGCGGCCGAGCGGCACACAGACGGCGGCGCGAATTCCCCAGCGGCGACAGCGCGAGCGCCCCTAGCGGCGGCGGAGAAAGTCCCCAGCGGCGGCCGAGAAACCGCCCCCAGCGGCGGCGGCGGCGGCGCCAGCGCCCAAGCCGAGGCGACATCCCCCCCACACCGTACGCGCCAAGGTCCGCTCCCGGTGTCCCGATGAATGGAATTGGTCGGAACCAGGCCAGTGAACCTCTACCTAGGAGGATAGTGAGCTGGGACAATGAGATCAGGGTGTGGGTGCAGCGATCAGCACTTCAGACCGAAAAGGAAACCACCACCAATCCTCTGAAAAAAATATAAAAAAATCACCTGTCATGATTACAGTAATGAAAATGTGACAATATGACACTGTTAAGGTCCTCTCAAGAGACAGTTTAACAGGGTACAAGTTGTACAGTTTCAAATTGCATATCCCTGGACACAAGCAGTGTTTGGGATGCAACACCAAAACAGCCTCCTCAGCATTAATATGAGAGGAGAGCGCCAAACAAATATTAACGTCGCATGGTTTGTCATCCTACCGGTGCTATGTACTGTACTTGGAAGAGATACTCCATAATGTAAGGAGGGGGAGGGGGAATTAAATGCTGGGGTTGACGGCCAGGCACGGTGTCGACAGGACACGGTGACAAGTAAACATCGCCATTACAAGTAAACGGTGACATTAGCATCGCCACCGGAAAAAATTGAATAAGCCAATCTTCAACTTGCTTCTTACAAAGAACTATCTCCTCAGGAACAGAACAACGCATTGAATTTGAGATCATTGGTGCCTTGCCCACAGACTGGTTGCATTTTCCCCAATTTAACTGAAATGGAGAACTTTTTGATAAGAAGCAGGGGGGAGGGAGGGGCAGATCACCTGACCCCTATCCAGACGAGTGTGGTGAGCATAGCCCAAGTTTCAATACATGTAAAAAGTGATGTGTAAACTAATGGCACCAAAAATGCGTTTGAGATCGGCCTCCAATGGTTCAAATGCTCGCTTCAATGTGAGCCACCTCAGGGCTATTTCAGAGCTCAGGTAGATAAATCGGCCGACTGGCCCACCATCCAACACTTATGACCCCAGGCTCTGCGCTCGACACAAACAAAGCTACGCTTCCAGTACAGTTCATACAACGTATGCTTCTTTGTGTGCAGGGCGCCATCTGCCCTACCAGCTACACTCATATCGGGAGTTTAAAAATTGAAGCCTGCAGCTTCCGTCAGCACCAGCGGCATTATAAGGCCGTCATCCAGCCATACTCCCCGAGTGACCCATCCAGGACATTATGCCGGTCGAAGGCCGCCAGGGTTGGTCTGCGCCGGCCTGTACCGCCACGCACACGTGTCTTGCGGCACAGTGCACCAGCGAGTCCGGTGCAGGACAGAAGGCGGGCGGGGAGCGCCGGGAGTACATCGACCCCGCCACCACGCGTCCACCGCCGTACTACCCGACACTCACTCCGGATACATGAGCAACACTGGTGCCAAGGCCCTCGGTACGCACTACTGCGTCCAGACGAAATATAGTGCGGATCAGACGAATGTGGCAACGTGGAACGTACCGTTGTAAAAAGCAGTCATCTGATTGTAACGAAACATTAATGCTAGCTGATAAAACTCATTTCTTGATGTGTCTCAAAATGATTTAAAGTCAAATTACTGATGTGCAATGAAAGCATTGCATTTTAAATCAAGACTTTGTCAACTGGCACGGAGTAATCTAATGTTCCTTCTTCTAGAGAAGGACCAGGACCAAGTGACAGAACGGTATCAGACACCTGGATACATGAGTCAATTGGCCGTTCCCGCGGTCGGTACTGTACTGAGGGCGCTCATGTATCGGGGGTAACTATGTGCAAGGCAGCAGAGTGGGATTATGACAAAGTTCAGGGACGCCGTACCGATTGAGTTTCGTTAAGCGAAGGGCGCGAGCTCCCCGAGAACTTAGACATTTACCAATTGTAGCCGAAACGCAGAAAATTATCCTGTCCCAAATGAGTCAAGGCACGAACTGGCAGTCGTACGGAATTGAAAGCCACATCTGAGTCCTAGCCACCAGTATGAATAAGAAAAAAACAACCCTTGATGTGTTTTAGACCAGTAACTCTCTCCAAATATTTCCATTTTGGGGTATGTGTGCACTACCCCTGTCTCCCCCCCACTCAGCCAAATCTTTATCTGTTTGTTAAGAAAGTTCCTCTAGAATTTTGTCCTCTGTTTACCATAACTAATTCAGTGGCAGTGGGCTTCGTGCAACAGGCGCCGTGAATTGACCTGTGACATTATGCTGCACGCCGAGACGACAGCACACACAGTGAGCAAAGCATTCGCTCTGCAAAACACGTAGACATAATGCTAGTTTGGTCCAGCATCGGCTCCCGGGTGAGGTTCCACTGATCCGGAGGATAGTGAACACGGGGAGAGGGAGGCGGCTAGCGTGAGGAGAAATTTACGCCAGGGCCCTTGAAAACCAAAGAGAATTAAGCCAGCCGTCGGGAAGGCAGACAGCTTTCTCACTCGCTTCGGATCTAATGCTGGATCTGTGCCGATGGTTAAGTGAGGGGCAATTGGGTGGCGAAGGAAACAATACCGTGGGAACATGGTGCTTGAAAAAGAAAACAGGCTGATATATGATATTCTGCAGGGTTAGTGCACCTTCTCTGCCCATCGCCGCCCCTCCTAAATCAATTATTGAGTACAGAGTCAAACTCTGCACTCGCTTATATACATAAGTACAGTGGTGGATACAGGGGGTGGTGGTTAGGGGCTCAGCCCCCCCCGAAATGTTAGAGTGACTATAGCAGCCTTAAATCCGGAATCTGCTCCGAGGAAATGGCGAGAGAGACTCAAGCCCCTAGTCTCCCCCAAAAGAAGTCCTGCATCTGCCTCTGAATACACATAGTAGGCACATAGAATCACTAAGGTTGGAGACTGTTCATCGGCATGAAGGAAAATAGGTGACTAATAACTTGTTTTCCTTTGGTGGGTGACACAGGGCATATGCAGTCTGAAACTTTGCATAGCATAGAAAGTACTGCAATTCCTTGGGACAAAGAAGAAGTAAACAAGCAGCAAATAAAGAGTAGCACAAGCACCACTCACTTCTGGAGCTGAGCACTCAACACACTGGCATGTACTCACTCTTGGGTTTGGGCTCTGTGTACTCGTACTCCTGCTGAAACTGTTGCTGAGTGTAGGCCGGCCGTGCGACCACCATGCGCGGCAGTTCAGCGGTGCGGGGCCGCTGGCTGGCTTCAGCCTCCGCCATCTTCTGCTGCTTCCTCTTCAGCGCGGCCGGGTTACCAGCCATCTGCCGGGGGGCGAGCGCACGGGTGAGGCGGGCGCCAGCGGGCGCTGTGACGCTCCTGCTGGGAGGATGCAGCCTCAGAGGCGGCGCCAGGCGGTGGGTAAGTGGGGTGCGTTAATGGAACTCGAATGGAACTGCTACGTTTTTGAGCATCGGTGTTGGTGGTAGGGACCGGCTGCTCTGCTGTGGAAGTACGCTGGTACCCCAGGGCTGCATGCGCTATGCACGCTTGCTGTGTGTCAGCGACGAATGTCAACCCCCACCGTTGACATTCATGTTGTCACGGACATACTGTCGGGGCCCGGCCAGACTGATCGGTACGCGCTCTAGCGTGACGTTGAAAATAACTTATGTAATACAGTCAGTGGCTGTATCGGATTATGCAGCGATACATTTTGCAATGTGTCAATACATTCTGGCTGCATGTGCCTAGTTGCAAAAACTGGCACTGAGTTGATTTGGATTTGAACTTTGTCATTTATTTTCTTTTGACAAAGAAACTACCATGCAAAATGGTCCATTGAAATCACCATTTCGATCTCGCGCCACAGGCACACATTATGTAGAGTTCTGTTTAAAGGAAAAGTTACTTTCTGCGTCAAGTGCTAAAGGTAAAGGAAAGACCGGTCGGATCTTCATACTTGAACAGTGCGCGGCTTACTTCTATGAATATATTTCATGAAGCTGACTTCCTTTATATTCGCCAAGCAGCCGAACATGAACCATGGTTACCTGGCTTTGATACTAGTGATAAAAATAGTTCAAGCAATAACGAAAAAATATCTGAGCCGGTATAGATGCAATTCATATCCTTTAATTGAACCTTTCCTTTCTAAACCACAATTAAAAACACGTGTGCACGGTGTTTACGTGCCTCCTGCAAGGATAGAATGAAAGATACGGACCTTTAGATTGAAACGAAAAGAATGAATCATATTTCGATCACAATGGCTCTGTCAAATCTGACACGTGTTTCCCGATGTCTCGGTGCATTTGGTCCGACATTTAATCTGGCGCACTGGTTCTTAAGGGTGTCTTTCATTTTGATAAGAACAGTCTGAAAGCAGACATCTCATCGACACAAAATACATTGTGGTGACAAGAATGGATAAAATGAAGCTTGCTTTACATCAAACTGTCAGCATGGATAACACTTTTTAAGATGTACATGTAATGAAGTTTTACGTTGTTAATTCACCAAAAATGGCAGCTTTTTATACATTCAATATCATCATCTGATGGCGAAATCAGCATCTTTAAATTGGTAGGAATAATGTCCAGTTCTCCAAGAAATCGAAATTAGTAAAATATTGAACAGTTCGGACAAGCCTTCGTAAATATATTTAGGAACCACTGTCGGGATGATGGTATTTGCAAAAAAGGAAAGCTTCCACGTAACGCCACACCAAACTTGAAACGCTCATCACCGGAATCAGCGGGACACTTAGCGAAATCGCACGCAATTACGGAACACTTAGCAATACTGCACGCAACTATCGGCCTCGAGTGATATGGATGAAGACCCGGATGCATTAGCGGTGTTGAAATCGCTAAAGGTCAACTGAAACATTATCCCTTTAGCAGGAAAGATGATATTATATAATATGTTTTGCCACTTATTTACAATTGATGTGTGGCTTGTGTGCTCATTGAGCACTGCTCAAAAGCGTCAAAAATGAAATGTATCGCCGCGGACCACCATTGGGCGTACAATTGCCGCAATAAACAATATTGCGAGTGTTTAGCTGCCATTCAGTGTTACAGTAGAAGTTCCCCAATTTTTTTAGGTTTTGAGGTAGGTAGATATAATAAATCTGTTATTTTTGTAGCGTCAAAACTAATCTACAACACTTCGTCTCAGCAAATTGCACAATACAAGTTTTACTTGATTAACATGAACAAAAACATTTCCTCCGCCTACAAATATTTGCTTGATATTCATGTGAAATTCAGTTCACGATATGAGGTTGACAAAATTTTGTCATGCACTTTGAAATAATCATGTTCAAGATCTGTCGTCTTTCAATTACACTGCGTATCGTCAGGAAATTCTAAAGAATAGTCACCGTAATTCGCTACACAAATCTATAGCCTCGCACTACACAGCCATATTGATATAGCTATTCCTCGGTGGCTGGAAAGCTCAGAGTGTTGCAGTCCTCACGATGAAGCGGTCAGGCTCCCCAAATACACGAGCGGGTCGATTATTGTCATTTTCAAGCGCCTCGTTGAAAAACTCTTCAAAAGTGGTACCTTTGTGTTAAAGATGTTACGGGTTATCATCGAATCTTTCTCTACGAGAAGGGGCAATATCAACTGATCTTTTTTGTCATTTTCCACCAAATGGTGATCAGTAATCAGACTTTTATCATTGCCACTCTTGAAAGGCTGCAAGCGACTTTGGTTGTAAGTTACTTGGGTTTAAGGCTGTGCCAACTATTTTTGTCTTATATGCACCGGGAATGATTTTGTAATGGTGTTTGCGTCAATAATAACACATATTCCAGGAAATATAGACTCTTAAGTTTACCGGGAGCTTGGTGAGGCCTCACATAGTGTGTAATAACATTCTTCCTATAGTTTGAAAGTTGTCTTGGAGGCGATGATTTATAGGTCTTAGCTCACCCGGCCCATTAGCTTTTGATTGAGCTGATTGGAACTGAGATGACGGAGCTAACGGTCTCACTTGTTATAAGTCTTTAATTAGTACGGCTAGATCTTTCTATAGGTATATGAATAAATGTTGACCTAGTAAATCATGTTCTCCTTTGCCAAAGGTTCCGTGGCGGATCCAGGGGGAAAGGCATGCCCCCAAACGGAAAGCTCGGGGCAAACTATGTTTTTGCCCCCAAGCGATCGACCTCCTTTTTCCCCGACCCTTTTTAGCTTGTAAGCAAAATTTTGGTGCTTCAACTCTCAACTTCAAACAGAATTGAGAAGTTCTGTAAATATTGGGGCTTGATTGGAAAATGTATGTTGAGCCGATATTTTTCACCCCGTGACGTTTTTTTGCTTTTCGTCTCCGTTCCCAAATCCTACCAAGGCTTTTAGGTTTTTCACTGCGCGACTTTTTTTCTTCTTTTTGCTTTACTTTGTTTGCCCCTCCCAACCAACCGCGACCGCCACTGAAAGGTTCATTCAAATTTGTCCACAGTCAAGTAACTTTGGCAATAATTCCTACTGATGATTGAATACCACAAATAAAGTCCTGGCGTGCGGAACGAAAGAAAAATATGCAGATGAATATGTTCACCTGATTTTGGTAGGTATTTATTCACCATACCCCTAAATAACACGTTCTTCAGAAAATTTTAGGGATGTTTGTTCTACACCAACGACAAGACCACATCTCACGGGATGAGATTCGACTGGACATCGTCTTTCAATATCTGGCAGGTAGTTTCCTAGTTCTCATTTTGTTAGTGAAGTTTTGTCGTTGGGTTAGGCAATGGTAGGCTAACCCCGCCTAATTAAATGAAATTATATTAGCCCGGGTAAAACAAACTATCAAAACCATCGTAGACTAAGTTTATATGCATTAAATCCTAAACTCAGGATAACATTTTCTTGACATGCGGTTTAAATTCTTATTCTATTCAAACATGTTTTGTCGGAGCGGTAAGCAAATGGAATACGCCAATCCGATAGTTTCATTAAAATGTTGACTTAATTGTGCTTTGCAATATTCATTCTCACCTTGAATATGTGCTCGTGCAGCCGTGCAGCACTAATAGCTAAGTGTCAGTCTTTGTTCGGGCTCTCGCGACGGCGCGCTGTGCGCTCGGGGCTCAGACGTCGGCGCGACGGCGGGGCGAGGGGGGCTCCGGGGGCTTCAGCAGCTGCAACTGGGCCCGCCTCCTGCCTGCTGGCCGTCTGATGCCACTCTCTTTCGAGACTGGGTGTGCGCCGGCGACCTCACGCGCTCAGGAGCGCTCCCCGTGCACTCGGTGCGGCCGCGGCCACTGATGTGAGGGCCGGCTGGTCGGGCCGCGCGATATAGCCGACGCGCCGCCATCGCCACCGCCTGCCCTCCTCCGGCTGCCGCCGCGCCGCGCGACGCAGCACGCGACGTCGCGGCGACGTTCTCACGCTCGGCGCCGCGAGCTGCGTGCGATACCAATCTCAGGCGCGTTAGCTGTCTGGCCGGCCCACGTCCTCCTGCAGTTTTGTCTTTCCACCCGCGATCTAAAGTCGACAAAGAATAGAATTGTGCGAGCCGACATAGGCTAACTGCTTATTAGGACATGTGAGCAAGAAGAAAAAAACGAAAAACTGATCACAAAACACAATTTTCTCATTAATGGTAGTAGAGTTACAGCGCTGCTGCACCTAGAGTATATGTGTAAAAAACGCCGGGATAGATTGTCTCTGAAAGAAGCTTTTCTTCGGATGTGGTACATTCTTACAAGGCCATAAACGTGTTAAGTATTTGTAACACATATCGAGAAAGCTGTTCAAAGGCAAATCAGTTTCAAATCAATTAAGCAGGTTCTTCGTTTCTGTTTTGTTTTTCTTCGAGAGTGGCGATTTTCTAGTTTTCACTCGCTTTAAAATCTAGCATCACAAATTAAGAGAGCAAGAATGAGCATAATTGTTTTAAGTTTCTAAGGTCCGTCACACATGAAAAAGATTCCGTCACAAGTAAACCAACAAAGATTGTATTCTAAAATTCTAGGAGTAGAAGGTCTACTTCAAGCATCCCTCTCAGAATAAGGTCTATCGCACCTAACCAATATCATCACTCCAAAATGGGTCTAATCGAAGGTTTCACTACAAATTTGCAGATGAGGGGTCATGGAATGCAATTTATTCATTTTCCGCGTATTCAGGTGGCCAATATCTTCATTTTCAAGCCTTCGCCGTATTGAAAAGAGTGACAAAAGAGTCAAAACAGAACATTTCAAATATATTTTGTCCAGGTTGCTGCAAGTTCGGATTTTGGAGTCGGAGCCTCACAAGTCATCACTGGACTTGTCACGGATACCTCGAAAACACCATTTGAACGAGGAACTCCTGCAATGAAGGGTTAATTTAGAAGCAAAAGTTACTCTTTGGCCTAAAATGGGTCTATTTTAGAATGGTTTGCCGTTTGTTTAGTTGATACGAATAGAATAAAACATTGCCCAGTGTTTTACTCGGTCCCTGAGACCACTTGTGTTGAACGATGCAAGCAAGTTATGGTTTGTGAGTGGCTTATCATGTGTCATTTATATGTAAATGAAATGATCCGAACATTACAATTAAGTTGTATTTACTTTCAGGGAAAATGATGTGTGAACACAGTCTCAGGTGATGTTTTTTGTGGGGTTAGGAAGCTGCCGCCTTTGAGTAGCCGATGGGAGCGCCACTGCACCCGGCCCCGCGGGCTGGCTGGCTGGGTCGGAGGGCAGTGCCGAGAGCTGGGCCGAGCGGGCGAGCGAGGTGCTTGTGGTGTGTTGGTGCCGTAAAAATGTAGAAATAATATAAAGACAAAAATAAGAGCCTTTTGAGCTAAACATTGTCGAGCGCAACACGGGCAGAACCTGTCTTGCGTTCTCTTGTATAACAGGTAAACCGCAGCGGAAACGGTATAAGCTGGCAAAGCCTGGGATGCGGCTCTCTTCGGCTTTTCTCCCCCTCACACGATAGCCTAGGAAGTAGCAGTCCCAGCGTTCAGGGCTCAAGAGTCCCCCTACACCTTTAAACACAGTGAAACAAAGCGAACGCCATCCACACTATACCCCTCCCCTCTCCTCGTCCGAGAAGGACGCAAAACCGGCCCGGTTTTACGGTCACGTGACCCAGCCCGTGTCCAAACTCTCGGGCGGCTCCCACGCGGCACTGGAACGTCGTTCCAGCGTTTTAGCGACTCATAATGCAGGCATACCAATGCGGTAATACTAAATATATCTGAAAAAATATATTGAGAGAGAGCCATCCGTGGTTCTCAATCAGCAGCATCCGATGTAAGGAACATGGAAGTTGATACACATGGAGCAAACTGAGAGAGGAAACAAGACACAACACAAATGCCACATCAAACATCCGTGCAGCTTAGAATACCAGCTTGTCGGAGCTTGCTAGCTCTGCAGCTTGGAAAACAAGGCGTCATCAATACCAATGATGCAGGATTCATTCGGATTATGAAAATGAAATAGTATTTTTAGCCAGGGATGACGCAGTAAAGCGCTTAGGCGCTGCGAGGCCGATCATATATATTTCAGACCAGTACTGCACCCAAAGGGGTCGGGCAGCGGGCCCATTCCTCCCCAACGCTTCGGCGCTAAAGTGTCATCCCCCGCCCCTCGCCCATGGACAGAGGTCTTGGCGGTAACTGGGCGCCAAAGACGCCCATCGCGGGCAGTGATGAGCCTTGACCTGGCTTTTAGTGTCAGTGCAATCTTCACTTTGCTGCCCCTACATCCAGTATACGCCCCCCCCCACCCGAAGAAAGGCCCCGCACAGTACATTTAACCTCATGCCTACTAATTCACCCTTCGGACAGCTGTGCCTAACTAAACACCCTCACTGGAGAGGTGGCAAGCCCCTGAGATCTAAAAAACCCAAGGGGCTTAGAAAAAGGTGGGATGTTTGGGGGCTACGGTTGTCTACATAAGAACATTTTTTCATTGACTTCAATATCAATATCTTCAATATCAAGGTCAATATCTTCAAGGTAAAACGAGGTCATAAAGGTCCAATTTTGGCCGCGCTTAGGACCTATCGGGAAATGCCGTGATTCAGCAGGAAAAAGTAAGGAATGTACTAAAAACGGACCAGGGTCATAGAGGAAAGGTCCCAAACAGCATGTTGTCAAAATTGTGAGATCGACGTCATTTAAAGTCATTAGGCTATGACGTCACAATATGATATATTTCCAATAATACATACTATGGCTAGCACTATAGCAACGGGGGACAGGTGGCCGAGAGGCTTCATTTGCTGTCTTCAGATCAGATAGCATGGATTAAGGTGGGTTAATACCGTGGGGTTTCCCCACGGCGGGAACCCGCCTTTCATGTCCGATCTGACTCGGTGGAGAGGATCCTTCACCCCCCCCCCAACAATACTCCCTGTAGTTGGGCAAATGTGTCTGCTGGGAGTGGCCCTACTAAAATAACATGAAACACAACAAAACCATTAGATGGAAAATGAGTGTCCGTCGTCATCGCAATCAATGCCTGATCAGCTACAGAGAAATCGTAAAAATATGCCGCGTGAACAAGGTCAGTAGGCACAAAGATCATACCTAATGCATCTATGTAGTTGGATAGTTTCTTTCTGAATCAGTTAGAAATGCAGGACTGAAACTGTGGAACTTTTTCATAAAAATAATTATCATTACAACACTTTCAGTTCAAAGCTAGTCCAGACATTGGAGCTGCAAAGCTTGGTTGTAATGGAGCTGAACGCAATCTGTAAGTTATAGGGCAACCAAGGCCGCAAGTATTGAAGGCCCTTAGTTTCTTCTGTCCGGAAGTCTGGATAACTTCAGTTGCGCACCTCTACGTGCCGATGTTTGGGCTGCGACCTCGGAAAGCGCGGCAGTTATGGCCGGGGAGCATTTATGATAGATATTGATCGTTAGCATGTCAATATATTTTAGGATTGATATTATATACAAAAAGGCTACACAAATCGAGACGATGTAAACATACCTATCGATTTTTGCCTGGTTGTATTTAACATTAGTTCTAAAATATATTGGCATGCTAACGATCAATACATTTTATATATTTCTCTCAATCATGCTGCCACAGGCTATCCGTATAATGAAAACATTTCCAAAAATGATCTTTCTCGGGGAATTTATGTTTCATGTATGATTATTTTGAAATCTTTGCGCGAGTACCAAATGATTAAAGACGTGTAGGTATAATTGGATTATATTTCTGCCATAGTATGATTCGCACTTAACTTTCGCAGGTCTCTGTTTGGTTTTATCTCCTCTAAACGACAAAACTGAGGCGTCCTGATGTGGTGTACGGTGTTCGTGACCTCTGTTGGGTCGAGATGGTTCAGACGTGCGGCTGACGATTGTTGTTACGTAGATTCGATGTGTCAGCCTTACCGGGGGTATTTTACACCCTCGACCTACTGGGTCCATATGGACCACCCATAGCCATGTCGGAACTATGAGAGGTAGAAAGGTGCAGCAAAGTGCAGCGTGTTGCCCGTGAGCCGAAATTTTCGATGGCTTACAGTTTTTTACCCTAGGTCAATTGATGACCTTAAGAGGTCACCTATATGTTTTGGTCAAGCTAAACTCAAGTGAAACTGTCACATCATGGCTTAGCGCCAAGATTTCGGGTAGCCAAACGTTCCAGAGTCGTGTTTTGAGGCACTTGCAATCTTCCACACTTCTATAAAATTGGCAAAATTGCAAAAGGTCAACAATTGACCTTTGGAACCCAATGTAGCCCAGCAATATTTTACATCTTCCAGCACGTGTTCAACTGCATTATCAGTGGAAAGGCCTCTAACACACTTGACTGCTTCAGCATATACTGTTGCAAACCAAACTTGGTAATTATAGGCGATTGACTTTGAATGACCTTGGAAGGTCAAAGGTCAATAAGCCAGGCGACCTCCATCCAGTAAGGGCTCTGGATTCATTGGCGCGGTCGGTTAGCGCATGCACTCGGCTCAGCTTATGACATTCTGTACGTGCAGGTTGTTTTGGGTTCGAGCCCATCCAGAGGCAAGATTTGGTGTCCTGCCCTAGCTCAGGCCTAGTTCTTTCCCCTTCTCCCTCCGACGCTATATAACCTAAGATGTTGATATGTCGCTAAAGGTAAACCTCCAAAAAATTATTCTTCATCCAGAAAGTGACCAAAAAGTCTTGCTAGAAACATAAGCCAACACTTGTGTGAAATAACACTGGTGAACTCGGGTGAAATAAAAAGATCATTGAAGTTCAGTGACCTGACTTGACCTGTGACATGGCTGATGACCGCAAATAACCTTTTCCACCGAAAAGGTTATTTGTCGGGCCCATTGAGCAGAGGTATTATGTATTGATTGTGCTGGGTCCGGGTGGTTAGGCTCGCCAGTAGTTGAGATGCGCTGCATATTAACCATAATTATTTTATCGGGTACCGGGTGCAGCTCCCTGAATCCCCTCTTGAAGATGAAATGTCCGGATGAAATAATTTATCTTATTTTATTTTGTTTTATTTTATTACCCAGCATTCTATTTTTTCTTTTTTTTGTTCCCTGACCGTACTTTATGCACCCCGAACCATTCGTTTATTCTCAACATTACTGTCAATGCATCGAACATGTGCATCACTGGAACCACTGTGTGATTGTCACTGCCCCCTTCCACACCACCACCGCGTCGAAACGTGATGGCCCCCTTGCGCTCTGACATGGGTGAACTTTTTTACCTTCATGTCATCATCACTCGCTTGTTTGGGCTTTATCGCCATGCCTCATTTCATTTCTATGTGTTTTTGGTTTTATAAAAAATGTGCAAGTGCACCAATATATGTATGGATGTAAGTCTAAGGTATGGCAGCTTGGTATTTTATTATAGAAATTTCCATGATTTTACAAACCCACTCTAGGTCTAGACCTCGGTTGACCTCATGACAATCAGACCCGAACGACCAAATCAGATCAAACGATAGCGCCACAAAAGTAAGCACTAGACACTGATCAAAGCATGGAGACCCAAATCCCAGTCATTTTTTCACTACACGACCAGGCATACTGACATGACCTCGCCTGGTTTAGATGAGGTCACCTGAGGTCACTTTTCTTATTTCATATACTCAAGAGGTTAGGGGTCATCAAGGCAAAAACATTGAAGGTTGAAGCCTGTGTAAGCACCCAGGTCAAGCAACACTGGTGCTCCTAGATCAAGAGTAGTGAGAAAGACGGCGAAGATATCGTGTAGGCCTTTGAGAATGACCTCATATCTTCATGATCTGGGATGACCCAGACTTGAAAATTAGTCAAAATGTGTAAAAATGAATTTGGTTAAAGACATCTTAGACGGCATTCCTCTAAGCTGAGCCATGTGCCTGTTATCGTGAAAAAATGACGAGGGAGGGGGATAAATGAACCCCCAGGTCGAGCAAGGGTTAAACTTACCTGTTAGAGTTATTCTGCTGCGTGTGAATCTTATGTCATCGATTAATGCTTATAAGTCTCAACATGTTTGTTAGTCTGTAAGAAGAAACCTCAATTCAATTCTGCTATATATTTTATGGTTTCATGACGGCTGACTGACCATTGCCTATGCCCGTATACTGTAGGAGAGAGTTACGGTCACGGGATGTGTGAGCATCACTCATCAGCAGGCAGTATGACTGGGTTGGTTCGCGTCCTCTTGATAAGTCATCGGTCGGGTTAAGGAGGCTCACTCAGGGCATATTTTAAGGAATTGGGACTGATGGGAATTCGGCTGAAAATGGGACGAATTCCCACCAAAAGGGCAATGACTGGTGACTGACATGGATGATATAATACATAATATGGATGATAAAAATAAATAAATAAGTAATCATCAAAAGACTGGAGACTGGTGGGCACTGGGCCGTTCAGGACCGTACTGGTGGACATAGCATAGGGGAGTGGTGAGCAAAATGCCCACCACTTTATGGCTTAAAATATGCCCCGGGCTTACTAGTCGTTACGTTGAGTCAATGTCCTGCCTAATGGATGGTTCAGCTCTGGTTTTGGTTCCTGTCCGATGAAGAATTTCTTTTTTCTGCCATCCGATACGAATTCATTGGTGTCTTCAACATAATTTAAAGTTCGATAGCGTTATTGACTGAATGATGGTATCCATATGAAATTGTCTCCAATGTGTGATGTCATCCATCCATGCAGAAACGGCGGCAGCCCACCCGTCAAGT
This sequence comes from Lepas anatifera, assembly GCA_034440635.1. Lineage (NCBI taxonomy): Eukaryota > Metazoa > Arthropoda > Thecostraca > Lepadidae > Lepas > Lepas anatifera. Next base: position 1,979,183 of record JAOTON010000441.1, read on the forward strand.
TGAGACGAAGCCTGTTTTGGAGAGTTTGGGGACCGACACAGTGCCAACAGAGGTAGGTAATTTTTTTAGTCTCGTTTTCAATGCTAAGAATTGAGAGAACACAGGAGCGACATGCGAGCTTGAGGCTGCCTGCCGACGTCAGAAGGTGGAGGAGATCCTGTCGCTGCGTAATTTAAATACAGGCATACAAAAGTGGGTAATTCTTAAAATAAGAACACAGCTAAATGCCGAGGTGGAACAGGTAGTGGTAGTCCTGAGGAATAGGAAGCCATCCAACTTCATTTCAGCCGGGTGATGTTATCTTCTATTCTAGTGCAGGGGCTTCGTTATATTTTGGGGTAAAGTTATTTACAGCAAAGCACACACAATGAACTCCTTGGAAGGGGTAAAGGCTTAGACATGCATCCCCAGGATGAAAAGGCACGTTAAAATGATTAGAAAACAAAGTTAGCCAGATGCCTCTTCGTCAGCATCACAGATGGTAAGCATTAAGGTCACCGACAGCACTCAAAACGCAGCCGGGTGTGATAAACGAAGGCCTCTGGGCACCATGGGTACCTCCAAAGAAAATGCAAACACATTGGATTTGTCTCATACTCCGAGACGGTAGCTCAAGTGAGAGTCAGGTTTGCGGCTGATGTGTTTTTACAGCTATTTTGGAGAATCACGCTTGGGATCGAACACGTGATACAAAGTAAAGTGCACTTCATGCGTTTTTGTGCCAAATGATGACAGCACCATGGGAAATTGGTGGTTTCCCTATTTAAACTTGCAGGGTTTTTATTTCTAAACTTTTAGCCAGTGACTTTGTAACCAGCGGAAGCAAGTGGAAGAGGTGGTGCCTCCCTGACAGGAGCATGTCCGGCGAAAAAGGGAAGCACGTCTCCGATGACCCTTTTCGCTATACTGGCTGAAAGTCGAAATCTTCAAAAATGTTAGCTTTTTCGGTTTCCTGTAGATTATAACGCGGATGGTAAAGAATCGACTGCTTCTCTGGCTGCTGATATGAAATATTCGGTAACTCGTAGCTGTTTTTACCGTCATAATACCGAACGAGTTTACATTATCTGGTGGATCAATATTGAGGGAATCTCAGGTTCATGACCTGACTTTAAGAGTTTAAAATTCATAAGACGGATGCAACGCACAGCGATCAAGAACACGGAAAATCAAATGCGGCAGCACGAGGGCCGCCGTTTTTCGGTCACCTCGAAAAAGAAGCCGAAGGAAGATGATGAAACAAGATTCACACGTGGTAAAGGTCAATCACAGTCAGCAGGAACACAGTTTGTGAGTACGAACTCAGCAGCTGGTACGACGCTAAGCTTATGAACCTAAGCATGAGTTACTGTTGCATACTAAGTACGCACATTGCACCAGGTGCGGAGAGAATAAGCCCAAAATGTCCCATAAATGCTTTCTGTTTTCAGATTAGGCTTAGCACGCAATTTCATTGAAATGTTGTATTTTTTATTTTCTTGTGTTATGGCCACTCCCAACAAGTCCAATTGCCCAATTACAGGGCGTATTGGCGTGAGTGTTTAAGGACTCCCTCCACCGGAATAGATGGAACATGGGAGGTGTGTCCCCCACCGTGAGGAATAAACCCATGCTGATCCAGGCTGTCCCGATCTGGAGGCAGGCAGTGAATCCACGTGGTCCGTCCGGCCCAATGTGCCCCGAATTAAAATGTAGAGCTCGAGGACCACGGTCACGATAAAACTCGCATGGATGATTATTTTGCTGCTCTTATCACGGATTCGATGCATGACCTTTCCAGGATACTGTGTCATACATCAGGAATATACATATATTAAGGAAGGTCAAGCACCCTTAACTCTTGGCATAACGGGGTCGATTCGAATTCTTCCTCCACATTGTTTTCAGAGTTGTCAAAACGCAAAAACATTGTTTTTTACATGTGTCTTGTATGTACTTTTAGGAAATCTGGACGTTATCCATGACTTGAGCTTTTACTGGGGCAAGCCCCTGTCGCTCATATGAGATGAATAAATAAATAAATGGCATATTGCTAGTGAATTCAAGTGACCACAAGTGGCCTTGGCAGCCTCATGCTGCCAGGGCCACATTTTCATCTTTATTTTCTCATCCTCTTCGTATAATGAGAACATGATATGCTGTTGTGTTTTCTGCTGTCAACAAGTTTCCTAGTACATACCTTAGTGATTTTTGGATGTCTAACCCTTCCAAGGTCAAAGAAGGTCATGCCCTAGGGTGGTCTTGTAGAATAAAATCACAGAATTTATCGACAGTCAGTCACCAAGCTGTTATACCTATGACAGTTTGTTGGAAAAAGGCCACCAAAGGTCAGCAGCCCCATCAAAGGTCAAATAAGGGCACTGACCTTAAATAACCTTCACCAGTGTAATCTCACACATTTTGTTTGCGTATGCTGCTAGCATCTATTGCCAGGCACTTGGATGACCCTGGTCTCGGTTGGCTTAATGACCTTCGACATTTTATGGCCCGTCAAGGTCAGTGACCTCAAATGAACTCATTTGACATGTAATAGTATATGTAAAAACAATCAAGCATAGGCGGATTACAGCCGACCCGGGTTCAAGGCCCGGTAGCTTCCCCGAACTAGGAGCAAGCTGGCTCTCGAAAAACCCGTCCAACAGGGAAAGAGTAGGCGACGCCATATGACCCTGGCAGTTGGTGCGTCGATAAGCCCCACACATCATTTTAGGCGGATCCAGGATTTCCGACCGGGAAGGGGGCAAATGTTGGGAGGGAGGGGGCCATCCGGACCAGGGGGCACCGTTTTTGGACGGAAAAATCTATCAGGTGGGCACCAAATCCTATCGTTGGGGCGCCAATACTCCCATCCTGGGATAGGCGAAGAGGTGAAAAGCGACATTTCAGGTGGCACCATCGATCTTTCAGGGGGCACCCTGACCATTTCAGGCGGCGCCGAGGGCCAATCGGGAAGGAACAAGACTCCCTTGTCCCCCTTGAATCCACCCATCCATTAGAAGCCTGCGCATCAGAAGCCGTTTTAATGATGCTGCAGTTAATCACGAATGCGAAGAGCTCAAAACTTGTCAAGTCATATTAGGCTTCGAAGGTCATTTCTTATCTATAGAGACTTTAGGCATGATATTGTACGTTAAGAACGTTACAAGCGCTTCAAAACCCACTCCTGGGATGTTTTGTCATTAAATTTTGGCGAAATGCGCGCCGTGTCTGCGTTCCACGTTGTGTCAGCAATTTCAGGTCATATGTGTAGCTTCTATGGGTAACCAGCTTTTTAAAGGGAATGTGGCGCCTTCATAACGTGATTTTAACTGAGATAGCCAAGTTGTAAAGCAAGTGGGAAAACCCGGTACTCAATATATCATTTGTCTTGGAACTCAAGATTTCCGTAGAAGCTAAAACCTACCTGAAGTGTATCCTTCATGTACCCTTAGCAGCAGTTGTCATGGCTGTTGGTGTGACGATATACGCTGACGTCACGGTGAGTATCAGCCAATCGAAGCCCTTGAAGCGTATTGAATATGCTAGTGGTTGCCAGATCATGACATCATCCACAGGCATATATTTATTTCTTTCCCTAGAGGGGCATCCTGAAAATAAAAATATTAAACTTATTGTACATTTTTTTCAGAGAAATCATGGGCGCTTCCATGATTTTCGCCTCAAAGAACCCCTAATTACACTAAATTCCAGGATTCGAACAAGGTGCCACCTTCCCTTTAAATCTCACTACCCATTTGATTAATTGGCCAGGAGTGCTCTTCCACACCTGTGCAGCTACGAAACAAACCTAGAAAATACATGACACAAACCAAACAACGTTGGTTGGGTTATGTTAGTTGGCTGCACCACTCCCCACCATTTATTCATTTATTTTTGTGGTGCCTGATATTAGATCATTCACCTGTCATGGCCCCACCGATGGCGTAGATGCCTAGTTGTCATCAGTGGGAACATGACAACAGTTGAGTTATGGTTTAATGGGTTAATGCTATCTTAAGAGTGTTAGGACTGGTAAAGAGAGCCCTTAATGACGTGCTGTGTGGTACAGGGAAGAGAAACGATATTTATTATATGCATATATATATATATATATATATATATATATATATATGTTGTGTTCTAGTGACAAATATGTTTAATGATGCGATCTAAACTAATTTATAAAAATTTATTCCATAAATTTATGTGTGCTATATGTTTTTGAATTTAGTTTTTAACCTGCATCATTGTAACTTATATATACATACATATATATATATATATATATATATATATATATATATATATCACCTGTCAGATAGGTAAGTTTCGTGGGTAGATAAAGGCAAGCAAGGAAAAGGATCAGACTAATCAAATTGTCCGTCAAGTAAAAAAAAACAATGGACAACAATGGATAACAACATCCCAAGTAGAATATAACAACATTCCAAGTGAACTAAGATCTAGAATGTATATACAGTCAGAGTGCAGTCACAAACAAGACGCTGCAGGTTACCATATCCTTCTATTTGTCTTAATATTGAAGCGGCTTCGGGAGGGTTTTGAAACGACTCTCCTCCGATAGGGCGAGTGTGTAAAATACCTCCGGCAATGCTTGGGTTAATTGCGAGATTTTTATCAGCCCTATTTTTGTCTGGGTAACAAAAAATGACAGCTTGCAGCAAAATGTCCATTATGCATGGGCAAGGAAAGATGACCTCATGTTCATGTGTTACGCAAAATAGTCTCATATCCATAGCAAAAGTTATTATTTGAAGCAGGAAGGATGATACTGTACCAGACGGAGTTCTGTCCATCATATCTTTGCACTGATATTTTTACCTCTTCACCACATGTTCCTACCATCACGCCGTGGCACGATGGACAAAAGTCAACAGTGGGAGCCGCCTCACGTGACGTCGCCGTCACCGCTGACGGGGCCGAACACGGGCGACGTGCAGAGCTATGCGCCAGAGAGCGCGGGCACGCGCAGCACGCGCTGATCCATAGTGTGCAGTCGCGTGCCGCTGACGCGCGTATCAACAAACTCCCCACCTCGGACTAGTGACTTCCTGGTGACGCGCTCTGACTGAATATGCCACGAAGCAAGCTGATGGCGAGAAGGCAAAGGTCCGTTACGTCATCGGGACAAACCCCGGCAATGCCCAGTCGAAGGTTCTGATTATTAGGCGCAGGGACGTGGTCACGGAAACAGAAAGGGGAAGGGGCGCCTGGGGAACACCAGCAGGGTAAAAAACTTCTATGTAAAGGAGATTGCCTCCCCCACACTTTTGGCTGCCTGTTCAATTTCGGAGCAACGATTTTTCTACGGAAACCGATAAATTAGCAAGCTTCAGAATCACCTAAATTTTTGAGGTGGAAACAGTGACGGATCCAAGGGGGCCCAGGGGCCCAGGCCCCCTTAGCTCCGAAGCGCCCCAGTAAAGCTCAGCTCATATCGGGCGCCGAAGGCGCCCGATATGAGCGGCGCGCCTGTACCCATTTCGTGCGCCAAGGTGGTAGACACCACTTATTCCACTTGAATGAACACATACTCCTTAAAACCATGACAAAGCGCCCCTGCCCAAACACTAGACGCCTTTACTGGTCTTTTGCGCCCCAGTAAAATGCTGAAGATGAAATTTAGAAAGCTAACAAAAGCGCCCCGGCAAAGAAAAGGCGCAACTATAGTCCACCAGATGATCTTAACGCCCTGACTACGACCATGGCAGCACTGCGAAACATAACAGAATGTTCTCCCGCCAAGGCTGTAGTGGCGTTAGGGGACTTCAACGTTCCAGACATCATTTGGAGAGCTGCTGACGGACTGGGAGCCATCCCGACAGTCACCCGCCGCTCAGCAAGAACCACAGAATTTTTGGATGGTTACCACATTGCTGGATTTACCCAGTATATAACTCAACCGACTCGTGGGCGGAATTATCTCGACCTGGTGATGGGAAAGGGAATTGAAGCAACCGCTATGGTCCGACCCAGCCTTATCCCTTCGGACCATTTGGAGGTGTCCTGTGACATCAGTGCTTCACCTCAAGCACCTCCACTGGTTTCAAGAAAGTCGGCGTTTAACTACCGGCGAGCCGACTGGGAGGGCATGCGACAAACGCTGAGGCTGCTTCCCTGGAACCTGCTTGACGGGCTACCGGTAGATGAAGCAGTGGACCTTTTCTACGACCTCCTGACATCGACAATCCAAGACAATATCCCTCGAGTTACTCTGAGTCGACGTTACGCTCCCTGGTTTGATGCCGAGCTGCGGACTATCCTGAAAGAAAAGGAGGCGACTCACCGCAGGCTGAAGATGAACCGGAGCGAAGAAAACGAACGACTTTTTAGAGAGAAACGAAGAAATTTCAAACGACTGGCGGGTGCAAAGTTTACAGACTATCTGAAAGGACTAGTGTGCGACCTAAAATCCAACCCAAAAGATTTTGGAGTTTCCTGAAATGTTTAAGGGGTAAGAATCTCGCGATTCATTCATTGGTGGATGGAGACCAAAGGATAGAAAGTGACCACGCAAAAGCTGAACTGCTGAATCGCACGTTCGCAGCTAAGTTTTCTGACCCAAATGTGACGACGCTGCCTCCTGTTCGTGAACACGCCATTGACAGCCTGGCTACGTTCGAAATGTCAGAGGAAATCATCCGTGCAACTTTATTGTCCACAAACAAACATAAGGCTTGCGGCCCCGATGACATAAGCGCGCGCATAATCCATGAATGTGCTGATGAACTGACAACACCAGTACGAAACTCTGTCGTCTTTCCCTCGAGCAGGGTGTCTTTCCATCTCGCTGGAAGCGTGCGAACATTGTCCCAATATTTAAGAAGGGTGCGAAGTCATGTGCATCCAACTATAGGAGTGTGAGTTTGACCCCACTTTTAGTAAAGTACTCGAAAAAGTGGTTTTTACTTCATTGCTGTCTCATGTGCGCCCTGTTTTAGCTGATCAACAGCATGGTTTTATGTCTGGACGTTCGTGCGTTACGAACCTGGGATCGATGTTGAGCGTGGCCTGGAGCAACATATCCGCTGGCTCACAAACTGATATAATTTATACAGACTTTAGTTCAGCCTTTCAAAGCGTAAGTCACAAACTTCTGGTTCATAAAATGGAAAAATCATTTAATATCACCGGGACATCATTGTCATGGCTAAAATCATACCTTTCTGGAAGAGAGCAGCGGGTAGTTGTGAATGGCCAATGCTCTTCGTGGATCTCGGTTACCTCAGGCACACCTGAGGGGGGACATCTCTCGCCCCTCCTCTTCGCCTGTTTTATTAACGACCTACCGACTGCTGTCCACTCGGATTGTATAATTTTCGCCGACGACTGTAAACTGTATCGCAGAGTTGACAGTACAGCTGATGCCACACAACTGCAGGTAGACGTAGATCGATTATGCGCGTGGTCAATGAAGTGGCAACTGTCACTGAATCCGTCAAAGTGTAAATATTTAACTCTGACACTTCGTACAAAGCCCATTTTAGAAACGTACCACATAGGCAACTCGGAGATTGAGAGAGTGAGTGAGATGCGCGATCTTGGAGTGATCATAGACTCGAAATTAACGTTTCAGTCCCACATCGATGACATGGTGCGAAAGGCCAACAGGGCTCTAGGGCTTTTAATAAGGTCTTTCCAGACAGGGAAGAATGGTCCATCACTACAGGGGATAGATCATAAAAGTATGATTGTGACTTTTTGCGCCAACGTTCGGAGTATTTTGGAATATGGCTGTGTGATATGGGGAGGAGCTGCCGACACACATCTGAAACGTGCGGACAAAATTCAGCACAAGTTTCTTATTTGGCTCTGCGCAAGGTGTCGTGTTCAAAACGTTTCACTGGAGTATGCTGACCTTCTCCGTCATTTTGGGTTGGCATCCTTATCCGCGAGAAGGTTACAGTATGATATTATGTTCATCAGAAACATTCATAATCACAAAATTGATTCACATTTTCTTTTGGAATGCTTCCCATTGGCAGCGCCTCCCCGTGCACTTCGAAACTGGTTGCTTTTCAACGTTCCCTACGCCAGAACTAACACTGTAAGGTCGAGCATGTTTACCAGAATTCCCCGTGTCTGTAACAGGTTTTTAAATGCAAATAGGGACGTTGATATCTGGCACACGAGCTTAGGAGATTTTAAGAAGCGAGTGATCGCCTTTTCCTTTACTGTCTAAGGTGTATACAGTGTGCTCGACGAGAGTGGATGTTTTTAGCGTTATTTACATTTTATCGTTTTGTTTGTTTGATCCAGTGTACTGCTTTTATCTTATCGACTTCATCTATAAGTGGGTTTTACTGACCCGTTGGTGATATGTTTAATAAACTAAACTAAACTAAACTAAACTAGATAGCAAGATTGCGCCATGGGGAACTAATGCACCCCTGAGTAGCCTAGGCCCCCCTGGATGAAGCGCCCCTGGGTAGCCTAGGCGCCCCGGGGATGAAGCGCCCTACGGACACCATATGCGCCCTTGGCTAGGAAAGGCGCCCCTGGGCAGCAAAGGCAAATCTTGGTAACATAGGTGAACTGGACATCATAAGCGCCCTTTAGATAGAAATAGGCGCTTTAGGAAAATAAAATGCTCACCTTCGGTAGAAAAAGGCGCCCTTTGATAGCCTAGGCGCCCACTGGAAAAAGCGCCCTACGGATGTCATTTGTCATATGCACCCTTGGATAGCAAAGGCGCCCCTGGACAGCAAAGGTGCCCCTGGGTAGCAAAGGCGCCCCTAGGAAGGCACCCCTTCGATAGATACCCGCCTTTGTATAGCCTAGGCGCCCCCTGGATGAAGCGAACTACGGATATCATATGCGCCCTTGGCTAGGAAAGGCGCCCCTGGGCAGCAAAGGCAAATCCTGGTAATATAGGTACCCCGGACAGCACAAGCGCCCCATAGATAGAAGTAGGCGCTTTAGGAAAATAAAATGCTCACCTTGAGTAGAAAAAGGCGCCCTTTGATAGCCTAGGCGCCCACTGGAAAAAGCGCCCTAAGGATGTCATATGCACCCTTGGATAGCAAAGGCGCCCCTGGACAGCAAAGACAACCCTGGATAACACAAGTGCTGTGGACAGCAAAGGCGCCCCTAGGACGGCAGCCCTTCGATAGAAAAACCGCCTTTGTATAGCCTAGGCGCCCCCTGGATGAAGCGCCCTACGGATATCATATGCGCCCTTGGCTAGGAAAGGCGCCCCTGGGCTGCAAAGGCAAATCTTGGTAACATAGGTGCCCTGGACAGCATAAGCGCCCCTTAGATAGAAATAGGCGCTTTAGAAAATAAAATGCTCACCTTGGGTAGAAAAAGGCGCCCTTTGATAGCCTAGGCGCCCACTGGAAAAAGCGCCCTACGGATGTCATATGCACCCTTGGATAGCAAAGGCGCCCCTGGACAGCAAAGACAACCCTAAGTGCTGTGGACAGCAAAGGCGCCCCTAGGAAGGCACCCCTTTGATAGATACCCGCCTTTGTATAGCCTAGGCGCCCCCTGGATGAAGCGAACTACGGATATCATATGCGCCCTTGGCTAGGAAAGGCGCCCCTGGGCAGCAAAGGCAAATCCTGGTAACATAGGTACCCCGGACAGCACAAGCGCCCCTTAGATAGAAGTAGGCGCTTTAGGAAAATAAAATGCTCACCTTGAGTAGAAAAAGGCGCCCTTTGATAGCCTAGGCGCCCACTGGAAAAAGCGCCCTAAGGATGTCATATGCACCCTTGGATAGCAAAGGCGCCCCTGGACAGCAAAGACAACCCTGGATAACACAAGTGCTGTGGACAGCAAAGGCGCCCCTAGGACGGCAGCCCTTCGATAGAAAAACCGCCTTTGTATAGCCTAGGCGCCCCCTGGATGAAGCGCCCTACGGATATCATATGCGCCCTTGGCTAGGAAAGGCGCCCCTGGGCTGCAAAGGCAAATCTTGGTGACATAGGTGCCCTGGACAGCATAAGCGCCCCTTAGATAGAAATAGGCGCTTTAGAAAATAAAATGCTCACCTTGGGTAGAAAAAGGCGCCCTTTGATAGCCTAGGCGCCCACTGGAAAAAGCGCCCTACGGATGTCATATGCACCCTTGGATAGCAAAGGCGCCCCTGGACAGCAAAGACAACCCTAAGTGCTGTGGACAGCAAAGGCGCCCCTGGGTAGCAAAGGCGCCCCTAGGAAGGCACCCCTTTGATAGAAAAGCCGCCTTTGGATAGCCTAGACGCCCCCTGGATAAACTAGGAGCCCGAGAAGGAAAACAAGCGCCCCACTGGGAAGTACAGGCGCCCTCTGTATAACATAGATGTCCCTTATCCACCTTCAGCTGCCCTGCATTGGAGCAGCGCCCCCCCCAAGAGCAAAGGCGCCCCTGGACAAAAAGCCGCCTCCTGGTATCAAAGGCGCTCCTAGATAACATATGCGCCCCTTAGATAGGAATAGGCGCTCCAGGAAAGCAAAATGCGCCCCTTGGTTAAGAAAGTTGCCCTTGGATAGCAAAGGCGTCCCTGGACAGCAAAGGCAAATCTGGGAAACATAGGTGCCCTGGACAGAATAGGAGCCCCTTAGATAGAAATAGGCACTTCAGGAAAATAAATGCAACCCTTGGATAGAAAAAGTGCCCTTTGATAGTCCAGGCGCCCACTGGATAAAGCGCCGACGGATATCATATGCACTTTTAGATAGCAAAGGCGCCACTGGACAGCAAAGACAACCCTGGATAACACAAGTGCTTTGGACAGCAAAGGCGCCCCTGCACAGCAAAGGCACCCCTAGGAAGGCACCCCTTCGAAAGCAAAGGCGCCTTTGGATAGCCTCTGCGCTCCCTAGATAAACTAGGTGCCTGAGAAGGAAAATGAGCGCCCCATTGGAAAGTACTGGCTCCCCCTGTACAACATAGATGTCCCTTATCCATCTTCAGCTACCCTGGATTGGAGCAGCGCCCCTCAAGAGGAAAGGCGCCCCTGGACAAAAAGGCGTCTCCGTATATCAAGGGCACTCCTAGATAATATATGCACTCCTTACATAGAAATAGGCACTTCAGGGAAGTGAAAGGCGGCCTTTGGTTAGGACGGCGCCCTTGGACAGCCTAGGCGCCCTCTGCATAAAGCGCCCTACAGATATCATATGCGCCCTTGGATAGCAAAGGCGCCCCTGGACAGCAAAGTTAACCCTTCGTGAAATAGATGATCTGGACAGCATAGGCGGCCATGGATAAACTAGGCGCCTGAGAAAGAAAACAAGCGCCTCACCTGAGAGTACAGGCGCCCCCAGGATATCACAGATGTCCCTTTCCATCTTCAGCTGCCCTACTGTCTATGGTTTGGCACACCTGTCTGACAGTCGCGTGCTCTGTTACAGGGCTCGAGCGCTCAATTTGAGCATGGGCTGCCTTTAACCACATTTCATTAACCTATAACTGAAGGCTTAGTGCTCCATCGCTGCAACCGGGTGCCTTTTTTCAGTATGTGCGCCCCGTTTCCGAGAACGCTGCCCTCACCAACCAGCAGTCCTCCCCGTTCAGCAGATGAGCGCCTCTTTCTGATAACTAGGCACTTTATTTCAGTGTTTGAGCGCCTTATTTCAGAATTCTTATTCTCCATCTATTTTGGGCTCCTCCTGGATTGCAGAGGCGCCCCCTCAAGTTCAAAGGCGTTCCTGGATAGAAAAGTGCGCCCCATGTTTGCAAAGGCGCTCCAAGATAGCATATGTTCCCCTTAGATGGAAATAAGCACTCCAGGAAAGTAAAATGCTCCCTTTGGGTAGCAAAGGTGCCCCTTAACAGCGAAGGCAGCCCTAGATAACACAGGTTCTCTGGACAGCATAGGTGCCCTTGGATAAACTGGTGCCCGGAAGAGAAAAAATAGCGCCTCACCGGAGACAAAAAGCACCCCATGATAACGTAGGGGCATGTATTTCAATCATGTCTGTGATTGAAAAATACACCTAGACAGCATATGCGCCCCTGGATAGAAAGACACCCCTGGGCAGTAACGGCGCCCCTGGAAAGCAATAGTGCGCCCCTGTGGAGAAAAAAACCGCCTCCTGAATAACCTAGGCACCGCCCCCGAAATATCAGATGCCCGTGGATAGAACAGACTGCCTTGAATAAAACAGAAGCCCTGGATAGTAAATGCGCCCTTTGATAGCATAAGCGTTCCTTAGCAACAATATGGGCGCTACATGAGCTCAAGGTTCACGTGCACCTAAGCCCAATAATAGAGCAATCAATCGATGCCGAAGCACTCCTTAAAGCACGGGCGCCAAATTTCCTAAGAAGTAAAGGCGCCTCTGGGTAGCAAAGGCGACCCTCGACAGTGGTGTAGGTATTCCTGAATAACAGCAGCGTCCCTTGATAAGAATAGCCCCAAGATTGCACAGGTACCCTGTTGATAGGAAAAGCGCCCCTGAATATCAGAGGCACCCTCTGAATGAGGAGCCCATGGAGACCATAAGGGCGCCCTATGCATAGCAAATTGCCGCCCCCTGGATAGCCTAAGGGCCCCTTGCATAGGGTAGGCGCCACTGGGTAGTATAGGTTACCTTAAATAAAAATACGCCCCTCAATATCATGGTGAACCTGGATAAGAAAAAAGCTCCCCTTGGGCACTGGGTATCAAAGGCACCCCCGGAACAGCAAGGATGCCCCTGGATAGCTAGGTTGCGTCCATTGGGGAGCGAAGGCACCCCTGGGTGGCACAGGTGCCTCATCGAAGCAAAGGCCCCCCCCAGAGAGCATAGGTGTCCCTGATGAGCACAGGTACTCCTGGGCAGCCCCTAAATGACGTTGCATAATGTTACGATTCCTATTATGACGTATGCTATTATATCAAAGTAAAGGTTATTCAGTGTTTAGATCAAGGTTACAGGTCAATTTTAAAGGTCACTGGCCTTGATGATCAAGGCTTGATCAAAGGTTATTGGTAAGCTTGGGCACAGCGCTAGTTATAGCGTACATTAGGCATAATGTGTTGGGTTGTGCCGTAATAGGTCAATGACCATGAAGGACCTTGACCCCAAAAATTGCAGACATTGTTTAGAGCCTTCCCTTTTGGCCTCAGCCCTGTTCTAGAGTATTCGAGCCCCGTTCCGGCCCGTTGGGGGGGGCGCTTGAACACCCCTCGAGGTCTCCCAGTGGCACGAAAAACGTCGGCGCGAAGCGACACAGTACTTGTCACACCTTATCATTGATCAATTCCGCAACTTTCCCTCAAGATTTAAGGTTGCGTCATCTCAGGTCAGGTCACCAGTGCAGGTCAAGTGACCTCACCCCAAAAAATGCTTAAGTTGGCGTAAGTAAGAAAAGGGTGAATCTATCGAATTCAAACTTGTACCATATAATGGGCCCAAAAAGTACTAATACATTTATTGCGGGATTTTTCCCATCGATGGCCTAGGGAGAGGTACGAATCATGACTTCTCCATTGAAAATGCATGGGGTAAAACGGAAATTTGCCGAAAAATTGCTCTATGTCTGCAGACGCCGCTTGGAATACCTTCGGATTCCCCAAATCATGGTATCCTAGGCCTCTCTATCGGTTCATGTTGCAAGTTTAGACATGTTACCTCTGAGAGTTCATCTGGGGCTTCCTAAGCAGGTTTTAAGACTTTGGTTAATTGCTTTGCAGGAAATATTGATAAAACCCGTATTTTGATACCATTTTTTACTGCTATTGTGAGTTGATTCATATGCATGCTGATTATGCTAGGCTAAATGGTGACCTTGACCAAAGCCTTAGGTCAGGTCATTTTTTTGTTTTGACCTAGTATAGTCATATTATGCATTATTTGATGATTCGCCGTAACGAGAGGAAGCGAAGTGTGCCTAAAAATGATTCTAGCTCAACTCTGGCAGATGCTAGAGTATATACACAGAGACATGTTGTAAGCTTTGTCTCGGGGGAGGGGCCCTAGCGCTAATCGCGGGAAAAATCCCCAATGGCCCCCAGGGGCCCTCAGGGAGTCAGGAAATCTGGCGTGGGTGGAATCCGGTAGGAGGGATTTTGGGTCTCCAAAATCAGCTGAGGGGTCCGTGCCAATTAAGGGGGCCCCAGATAAGGGCCCCCGACGAGCTCATTTGACCTCAGCGCCAACACAGGATTCTCAAGACTTATTCTAAATAAGCTCAGGAACCCAAAACTAACCCAGGGGTCCAATTTTCAACTCATGGGGCCCAGACACTCTGAGGGGAACCTGCAGAAGCTCAGAAGGCCCATAAAACTAATAGGGCCAGACTAGCTGGGTGCCTCGACGAACTAGTGCCCAGATACGCACAACGGGCCCCAAACAAGCTGAAGGGATCTATATCAGTTAAACGAAAACGGTACCAACCCAGGGGACCCTGACCAGCTTAAGGGACACTAATCCAGCTTGGGGCTCAGAGCTCAGAGCTCCAGCTTTTAGCTCAGAGGGCCCAGGACCGGTTGAGGGGGCCCTATATCAATAAAAGGGCCCAAAAAGCTTAATAGGCTTCAGCGGCGACATATAGGTTTCAAGTTCAGTGTGAGAGCCTGGTTAACTAAAGCGGTCCCAGATCAGCTGAGGGGACTCGATATAACTTCATCGAAGTCACCGAAAACTCAGGGGCCCAGGCTCGCAGAGGTTCTGCGGCCTATGAGGCTCAGGTTAGCGTCAATCGGGTATTTCAGTATTGAGCCGTTAGCCAGGACAACTGTGATAAGTGGAGGTGGTGGATACGACACCTCAGTTTTTACCATGACCGAATATAACTGTATTATTTGCTCATCGTGCTTCCGTTAGTGTCAGTGGGTGCTTTCAGCATTTTCTACCACGGTACCAGTCGTTAGCTGGCCCGAAATATGCTTGATGGTAAACGTGAACATGTCCTCACTGAGAGGAAGCTTTAATGAAAATAAGCATTTACAAATCCTTTTTAAACGCGTTCTTCATTGACACTGGCCGCCTTTTGGGTGTTAAATTGGCCAGTGGCGGATCCAAGGGGGAAGGGGAAAAAGGCATTCCCCAAACAAAAAGCTCGGGGCAAAACTGCGTTTTCGCCCCCCAAAGCGATCGACCTCCTTTTTTCCCCTACTCCTTCTTAGTTTATAAGCAAGATTTTGGTGTTCCAACTCTCAACTTCAAACAGAACATAAGTTGATAAGATGTTCCCTGGCCTGTCCCCTCGAATCCAGAAATGTAAAAAACACTGAAGATTATACTTTCGGGCACAGCCCTTCATCAGAATCATGGAGTAAATATCAATAATTCTCAGTTATAGTATAGCCAGACCTCCATAGTATAGCAAGTCATAGTATAGCCAGCCTTGGATAGGAAGAAGTATCTCGAGCCCATATTTTTCACCCCGTGAAGTTTTTTTGGCTTTTCGCCTCAAATACCCAAAATTCTACGGGCAAATGATATTGGTAGCGCAGCTTTTTACTGTGTGACGTTTTTTTTTTTGCTTTTCGACTTTGGTTTGCTCCTCCCAAACCGACCGGCTAGATACGCCACTGAAATTGGCGCCCCTCAAGTTCGGCGCCCCCAGGTTCGGCGCCCTCCGAGCCTGGCCCCCCCCTTAACGAAATCCTAGATCCGTCACTGGGTGGAAAATAGGTTTTAAGCCTCCTTTCGTTCTTCAAAATACTGTCCTGGTTCACCCACACAATTTTGAATGTAACTTCGCAAGCTGATCTTAAACTATTTGTCAGAATTTTATGAACTGGGGCTCTTTAAGTAAGGTTAGATTTCACACTCACCAAGTTAATTTACAGAGTTCTCTTAGTTCCATACATTGGCCGGACTCTCACGTGATCTCTAGCTGGGACACCTCATTTAAGCAGCTGATCTTTTGTTCAGCTCATTAAAAAAAGAGCTTAGGCTGACCATTACAGCACGTTTAGAAATCTTTTTAAATGATTTTTATCGAAAACAATTGACAGATACAGAGACAGAGGCAAAATGGTCCAATCCTTTATTTTAAATTTGTGGCATCTCCAAATTTTTTTAGATGGAAAATAGATGTTAAGCCTTTCCGTCTTCCGAGCTGGCTGGAAAATGTTTGTGTGGAGCAACCGAGAGATTGGAATACTTCGCGCCATAGATAACAGTCGACCTGTTAGGTCGACTGTTATCTATGATAGGGCTAATTCTCTATTAGACTTGCACCAAAATTTCAGGTCAGGGATAGATAAGTTGGCTAGGCTCCGTAGACCAGTCCAAGAGGTTTTATCTAAAAGCTGACGTTTTACTACATCAGTGGAAATAGGAGTGTTCTTGAATAAAGTCTAAAAATTATTCGATATCATGAATTCACAAAGCCCTCCCCCTCCTCTGCTCTCTCTAGTATTCTCATTTATCATCAACAAGACCCACACTGACGCACAGGAACACCACAGGGTAGGAGACGTTAACGGCGCAGGGCCGCTACGGAGACGATAGTGAAGCGGAAAGTTTCACCTGCTAGCTCACAGTCTGCCCCGGGCGTCAACTAACAACTTCCTGCTTACAACTGGTTTTGACCTGTGCAGTAGTGCGCCCTCATCTGCAGTTGAGTACGCGGCTCACAACACGCACCAGAGCGAGACTGGAGACTGTTATTGTTCATAACACGCACTAGAACGAGATCGGAGATTGTGATCTGTAGCTGCTCATTAATCAGCAGGCTCATGATGACTGCGTGGAGTGCGTGGTGGCCAAGCAAATAAAAGCAAGATTCTGTTCATAGCCAAAGTCTGCCTGACAAATAAATTGCAGTCAAATTGTCACATCAATCTAAACACAAATATATAACCAGACCGTCACAAATGGAAAGCCAAATCGATATCCATATACCAGACTACCCGAATTCTTGACCAACCCCATCCAATCAGTCACCGATTAGGGGATCCATTCGGATATCCAATACGTCACCGATTACGGGATCCATTCGGATATCCAATCCGTCACCGATTACGGGATCCATTCGGATATCCAATCCGTCACCGATTACGGGATCCATTCGGATATCCAATACGTCACCGATTACGGGATCCATTCGGATATCCAATACGTCACCGATTACGGGATCCATTCGGATATCCAATACGTCACCGTTTAGGGGTATCCATTCGGATATCCAATTCATGACGTTTTCTGCTGAAGACAGATGAGAAACACAGCACTTATCCCCTAAAACGGGACAATAGCAATGTTCTAAAGAAACTTTCCTGGAACCCCGTACCGCTACTCGAACGAAGAGGATATTCCAAACGGTGTTTGCTGATGAATGACGTTATTTAACTACAATGCACCTCAACTCTCCAAGAAGCATCTCACGTCTTATGATTTCAACTTCTATATCGGAGCATCTAAAGACCTTCAGCTTTCTGTCGCGTCATCATTGTCCAATCGGAATGCAGCGCTGGCTCCAGCCGAATGACTGTTTAAAGAGCCTGCGGTCAGGCGAGACAGCGATAGCGCCCACACAATCGCAGGTGCAAAGCAACGGTGGCGGACATTATAGGCGACGGAAGGTAGGGGGTACCGGGGCACCGGCCCCCTTACAATATGAGCTTTAACACTAATCCTGTGGGGCTGACTGGAAAGAAATGGGCTGAAAAGTCCATGGTGCCGCCGCCCCCCTTAAATCCGGGCCCTCCACCGCCACTGGTGGGCACACACCGGTGGCGATTCCGGGGAGGCGGGGCGAGGAGGGTGTGGCTGAAGCAGGCCGTCCCGCCACCTCACCCGGCCCGCGCAACCGGGAAATTCTGGCCTGCTTCTTCTTAACGGTTCTATACATAGGCAGATCCAGCCGCGTGCTTTAGGGAATGAGGGCTGGAACGCCGGTGAGCGATTAGTCGGCACAAAATGCTGGTGAAAGGCAGGGGTTAAAGGTTGTTAGCAAATCATTTATTCTAAGGCCGTTGGTAAGGAGGCGCATTTAAAACCTCCTAAGGTCTAATGTAAAATGCTTGCATTTGATTTCTTAGATCTCGCGATAAAAAAGTTGGGAACATATCTGGAAGATTTAAAGAAATATTGAGAATTACTGATTTCTCTTTGATCATTTTTCGTATACCTATACTCCCGAGGACAAGCATAGAAATTGAGTTTCCTGTGTCGTCTCGACGTGAATAGCTCACAGCAGTATCGCTGTGCAAAGTACAAAACAGTGGCTCAACCAGGATTCGGTATGGGAGGGTCTAAGTTCCTGGTTGGGTCCTCTGCTCCTTGATGCCCCCTCCCCTCCGTCTCCACCTTTTTTGTTAATGCATGAGCTCACTTTTTCCAATATGTGCAGTGAGCTTCACTCAGGATTTTCTCTTTACGGATAAAAAAAGTTCGCTTTCTGTTTATATTTCAGAGGAGTTGTGAGATCAGGAAATCTGAGACTTTCTGAGACCCCAAGCATATGTCTCGTGGGCCCCCGAATCTTGTTTTGGGGCCCAAAAATCGCTTTTGGTGGCCCCCTAACCTGGTCTCGCGGGCCTCGAGAGCGATGCTTGGGACCGATGTACGGTAGCACCTGAGACTGATTCCCGAAGGCTTCCAAGACCAAGCTCGGGGTTTCCCGAGGGTGATGCTCTGGAGCCTCCGAGAACGATGCCCATGGGTCCAAGAGACCGATGCTCAGAGCCCCTCGAGCCGAGAGCGATGATTGGGGCCCCGAGATCCATGTTCGGGGCCCCTAAAAATTATGCCTCTGTTAATTCCAGGAACATCGCCATCAACGAGCATCACATCCTCAACACGGACACATCCCCTGAGCATTACTGTCGAGGGCTCCCTGAGCTTTGTCTTGAGCAGCGGTCTCGCCCCCCCTCTCCCACGAGTGATGCTTGGGGCCCTCAAGACAGATTTTTGGTGTCCCCTGGGAGTGATATTTTACAAATTATTACGAAACTAGATCAGTCTTTTTTATCCGGGTCAATATTGGAGTCGTGACAGGTCGTTACTCAAAGATAAACCATGGGTGACAAACTATCACTATCAACTCAAAAGATAAACCATGGGTGACAAAATCTCTGAAATCAGCGATGAGAAAACGGGATAGGTTATTCAAAAAGCCAAAAGGTTCAAAACAAGTATAAAGAACGGAACCATCCTGAAATAAATATTGCGTGGCATAGGTGGCGGTTACAGTGGAATAGGGCCACCAACGACTTACGACAATTTAAAACCAATATTTACTCTAAAAACAAATCAACTTTTCAGTATAAAAGCAGCCCACACAAATATCATTCTACTTTGCGAGAACTTACTGGCCGTATAATCACTAAATCAATTCCTCCTTTAATGAACGAAAATGAAACCATGGTCAACGACAACGAGCAGAAAGCAAACATGTTAAACTCCTATTTTGAGCGCAATCAACATTAGACATCGTAGAGCCGGAGATACTTATTGCTTAGCCCCTGACTCCCCTGTCCGGAAATAGACGCCCTTGTGGTGTCTGAACGAGATGTGCTACATGAACTAAATAAACTACAGCCCACAAATCAACGGGACCTGACGAAATTCCAAACAACTTCTTAAAGCTAACCGCAATTCTTATCACAGACCCGTTAACAAAATTATTCAATAAATATCTTCAGCTCGGTATTTTCCCGTCAGAATGCAAACTCGCCAATGTCAAACCAATTTTCAAAAATAAAGGATCCCCATCCGACATTTCCTGCTATAGGCCTATAGTCTTCTTTCTTGCTTATCGAAAGTCTTTGAAAGGTGGTTCTCCGGAAAATATACAGACACTTATCAGGCAACAGCCTTCTAACAGATCGACAGAGCGGGTTCAGGCCCGGCCATGGTACACAAATGCAAGTTTTCTATTTGACACATAAATTAAATGAATCACTAGATAAGAGGCAAGATTTCACTGCAGTGTATTTGGACATTTAGCGCTACCTCGACAAAATTTGGCATAGAGGACTCTTAGAAAAATGCAAACGTGAATTCGGACTGACTGCAGTTTTAGACTGGCTCGCCTCCTACCTTGCTGACAGAAGACAACGTGTTTGCTTGCAAAATTCTTACTCATCTACTCTTTCGCTAAATGCAGGCTGTCCTCAGGATCCGTTCTTGGCCCCTCCTTGCCCTCCTCTATCTAAATTCTCTGACAAAACAAACGACCCAAGACATACATTGTTTTGCTGACGACACATCTCTGTACGCGGCTCATGCCACTGACTCATTCCTTTCTATTCAGAACACTCTTCAGACAGACCTTGACAAAATATACAGTTATGGACAAAAATGGTTCATTACCTTTAACCCAACTAAAACAATCCAGCAAACTTTTTCGTTAAAAATAGAACAAAGTCCCAAAACTAACATTTGGTGGTGAACCTGTACCAGTGGTGCAAAAACACAAACATGTAGGAATTACTCTTTCTCATGACTTGAAATTCAAAGAACATGTTAACCAAATAATCAAAAAGTAAACGTAGCTTTGAGCCCTATCTACCCTTTAGCACAGTTTCTCCCCAGAACAATTCTAAATCAAATTTAACGACATACGTTAGACTTCACTTTGACTACTGTGACATAATTTATGACGGACATATCACAGCACATGACAAACTTAGACTTGAGCGACTGCAGAATAGAGCCGCTAGATTAGTGACAGGTACCTTACTCCGGACACCGACTGAGAAATTGATAA
This sequence comes from Lepas anatifera, assembly GCA_034440635.1. Taxonomy (NCBI): domain Eukaryota; kingdom Metazoa; phylum Arthropoda; class Thecostraca; family Lepadidae; genus Lepas; species Lepas anatifera. The sequence continues at coordinate 1,999,763 of JAOTON010000441.1, forward strand.
AATACCTTGGGTGGGAATCCCTTGAGACAGAGGAGATAAAAATTGTTTTTTCATAACCTTTAAATAACCCGTTAGTACCACATTCATACGCAACGTTGTTCCTGAAACAGAAAGTAACTTGCTTGAACCTTAAGACATTCAGAAAATAACAGTGCCGCGACACGAACTGCGTTTAAAGATCATTTTGTACCTCTGTAGACGTGGAATCAGCGCCCCAATTATTCGTGAATTACCTCAAAACTACATTCAAAACAAATAAAAACATTTTCGACTCCCTCCCCCCTTTATTACTCATTGGCAAGAGCGAAATTATCTATTGACTGCACTTGGCAAGAATTAATTCCCCCATTTGAGTTAGGATCAACTCCCCACTGTGCTTGTGGCGAAAGAGGCACACCACACTTCTGCTCCATTGTATTATTAACCACGCAGAGTACTGTTTCCAAATTCTCTCTAAACCAACACTAACCTTTCAACGGATGCATTAAACTGATATTCTACTGCATGGCTCTCCATTAAACAAATCAAACTAAGTAGCCTCACTTCTTTAATTTATCCGAAACAAAACGATTTATCCGGGCCGGGCGTACGTTGCGCCAATGTTTTCCCGCGCCTGTATTCTTGTGGTTTTTGGCAATGGCTTGATTGTGTTTTGCGATCGCGACATGTATTTTTTTGTTCTCTTGACGAAAAACTGTTTTGTTGTCAAATGTGTCAGGCCGGGGATAGTTTTTTACACCAGCTTCTGACTGGATTAAGTTAGAGACACATTTAGGCACCATTAGGTTCAACTCATGACGGCATGTTGAATGCTATATGATCTGGTCATACCATGTCAAAAGGTGAAATGGCCCGACCCAAGTTTAGGGTAATAACGCTCAACTGGTCTACTGGTCGGAATGCGCATCAGTGAAGTGAAAAATGACAATATGAACACAATTATATCAAAATTGAATATTTATGAGCATTCCTTGCAAAACTATTGTTACCTGAGCCTGGAAACCTGTTTCAGTAGCTCCAGATAACTTCTAAGAGGTCCCAGGTAAAAAGTGTTTAGCTTGACCTTCGAGAATGGCATGTTATGGCACGATTTTGAAAAAAGTCAATATAAGCCATATCTGCTGTAACAGTCATTTGTACCATTTCCCATTTTCCCTTGTGACCTGTACCTGGCCCCAAATCATCGGTATAATACATTCAGTCACCACAACTTGTGGTACTAAGTGGGCCTAAAATGTGCCATGAATGTTCAAGCAATATATCAAATCTGCTTGCATTAGTGCCACTTGATACATTGTTGGAGATAGGGTCATTTGACATGGTCTTGTGACCTAACCTAAGCTGATCCAGACCAGAGATTTTTTTATAAATGTTGCGCAAATGATCAATCGTCTATATATCAACCACAGCAACTCTGTGCTTTCCTTTAGACATTAATTCATTTCCGGGTCCCGTTACGTGAGCTAGGTAGTTTAAAGGGAATGTGGTACCTTTATAACGTGATTTTAACTGAGATAGCCAAGTTGTAAAGCATGCCGGAAAACCCGGCACTCAATATATCGTTTGTCTTGAAACTCAAAATTTCCGTAGAGAAAAGCTAAGAACCTACCTGAAATGTACCCCAAATGTACCCCAGCCAGGCGGCCACAGTTTTTAGCTGTTGGTGTGACGATAGCGCTGACGTCACGGTGAGTAATCAGCCAATTGATGCCCTTGAAGCCTATTCAATCTGGAAGTAGTTGCCAGATCATGACGTCATCCACAGGCAAAGGTTTATTTTTCGCCCTAGAGGAGCATTTAAAAAATTAGAATATTGAGCTCATTCTACATTTTTCAGAGGGATCATGGACGTTTTCATGATTTTCGGCTAAAAATACACATAATTTCACTTAATACCTGGATTTGACCAAGGTGCCACATTCCCTTAAAAGGGAATGTCGCACATCGTCTAAATGCTAAAAAGGACTATTTTTGCACAACACAGGTCTGAAAATCAGGAAACCACATGATGAGCTTGAATAAAATACAGCCCCTTTTCTTAAAATTGACGATGTCATCAAAACATCACGTTTCCGGTGTCTGCAAAAAATAATATTGATATCAGACAAACCATAGCCTGGCAACTTCAAACTAAATGTTCGATATTCAATCTGAACTTTTTATTCGAAATTCCAAATCATGGTAGGAACATCGTGAACATAAGGTTTGGTCATTTCTTTAAACATAAGATATCCTTTACCGCTTTGATTCTCTTTGGAGTTTTCCAATATGTGCGACTGGTAAATTAAAAAGCAGAGCAGGCTAATAGTAGGGATGCCTTATTCAATATTATAACATTTTCCATAAATGGTGGGGGAGGGGTGCATAAGAATTCCATTGATGATCCACACATAACATTTCAGAGTTTGAAAAATAATAACCTTTATCACAAGCATAACGTATACTCTCTTAGACTTGGAGTCAAATACAGCGCTCCATCGATATTTCATCTTCAGCCCTATTTTTCCTTAAAATTCTAAAGCAATGGTAAGGATAGCATGATGATTAATTTTGGTCTTTCTTAACAAAAATATCCTCTTTATTTCTTTGGGGTTTACCCACATGTGATGGTGGGAGATTAAGAAGCAGCATGCACATAGTAAGGATGGTTCCATCGCTAACATGGTGCTTATTTTCAATTAGTGAGAGAAGTTTAAGATTTAGACCAATACAATTGTTGCAACCAGAGAGAAAGTAATTCCTTCATGTTTTTAACTCAAGCCTTAGTGTTCCTTATTTTGAATTATATATTGTGCGGAATTTTAATGCAGACGACTTTGATTGAAATGAAATATCCCTGTGTGCTGTTGTGAGCTGTGTGTGTGACTGACGTCATACATGACGTCAGATTAGGCCCTTGGGGCATGTGGCCCGGCGGAGCGGCCAGTTGCGTATGGAGCGAGCTGTGTGTGTGACTGACGTCATACATGACGTCAGATTAGGCCCTTGGGGCATGTGGCCCGGCGGAGCGGCCAGTTGCGTATGGAGCTAGCTGGATGCCGGACATGTGTGTAGAGGAAGAATAAAGGAGTACGAACATACCACCCTGTAATGGTTAGTAGACACATGTTACCTCAGTTCAAAATCTATTACAAAATTGGCATATACATTTCATTTAAAGAGGAGCTATGGTGCCTAACGTCTTTGAAGGGGCGTGAGCCTCTCCCTGTCCAGCTTGCATGAAAACAGCGAAAAATTTAAAGTGTCCTCAAATTATGGAAATTTAGATAGGTCGCATTTCCTCATGGTTAGAATTTCAAATGCATATTAATTGCGGCCAGAGAGAAATACACTTTAAAGGATATATTGAATTTTCCTGATACAGTTCCACGTTTGCATTCAACCTAACCTGGGACATAACGTATTGATAAAAAATCAATAAATTAGGTTAAATTGGAAAGCTGGCAAGCTTAAGACACACCAATTACCCTCAACCACCTCCCATATCTTAATTTTGTGGGAAACTGAAGCTCAAAACCGATTATGGGCAGAGAAGTAAAACAAGAAAATATTAACTTCACATGCTGACATCATATTCGAAATCCCCATCATCAATTTATTTGAGACACATCTCCAGATAACAGACACAACTCATGGCCTCCATCTTTGTAAAAGGATATTCTATTGGCTTGTCGGACTTTAAAAGGAATGTGGTACCTTTATAATGTGTTTTAACTGAGATAGACAAGTTGTAGAGCATGTCGGAAAACCCGGTACTCGACATATAATTTGTCTTGGAACTCGAAATTTCCGTAGAGAAAAGCTAAAAACCTACCTGAATGTACCCAAGATGTACCCAAGGAGCCGACCGAATCTGTCAGCTGTTGGCATGACGACATGCTGACGTCACGGTGAGTAGTCAACCCATTGAAGCCCATTGAATATGGGAGTAGTTGCCAGATCATGAGGTCATGCACAGGCAGAGGTTTATTTGTTACCATAGAGGAGCAATTTAAATATCAAAATATTGGGCTTACTGTACATTTTTCAGAAAAATAATGAACGTTTCATGATTTTCGGCTAAAATACCCCTAACTACACTCGTGATTCGAACAAGGTGCCACATTCCCTTTAAGGCAGTGTGCCCCGCCCCATTATTCTGGTGCCTTCTCTCTGCAGCGTCGTCTCACGCTCTGTCGGCTGGGTACGTGTACACCGGCGGTGTGCACAAAGCGGGGTGTGACACTGCTTCTCCGCAGGAATTTGGACACTGTGTGTATAACACATGAACATACGCCACACAGGAAACAGTTGGCGATTCATTTGGAATTTCAGGTAATTTCGCCGTTCACCAGCACGTTGATGTGTTGACACTAAATTTGTAATGAATCACCGAATCACGCGTTCGTGTTGTCCTACTTTTAGCGATTGTACTGTTCTGGGCGCTATATGGCCTTACCAGGTTGGTGCGCCCCCTAAGCCTAAATAACTAACTAACTAACTCAGGAAATCTTCGAAGGTAAATAGATTTTTAGAAAAGTCCTTCCTTATCGTACGCTTTTTTCGAATGAATACATGTTTGCAATTATGCATAATTAAGTCAGATCATACCAACCAAGGGTCAATCTGATCCGTCATACAGAATAGTAGCTTTATGAATAAAGGTCGCCCAGTATCTCTACCGACGTTAGAAGAGAAAGTATGGCAGGATGGTGTTTGAGCAGTATGCATGCAATGCCAGCATATCTAGAAGAAATAATCATGAAAAGCGGCACATTGCACACAAATACTGGCATCAAAACTACATTCTGAGCCGGAGACTATGTCCATAAAGCCATTCCACCTGGGAATCCCCCAGCAGCTCAACCCTGAAGAAACGTTGACTTACCATATCTGAGAATTACTCTTGTTAGCTCTACAGTAGGATGAACGGAACTCGTCGACTATCACCTCGCGCTGTCACGCTATTCGTCCAGGCTCCACATCGTTTTGTCCGCTGCATACAGAGTAAGCTCTCCAACACCGTTCAGTCCGCTCGGTTCCCTCGTATCACCGCGATCGGAGAGAAGCGACACCGGGTCTTTGTTCGTCAGACAGACTGACATCACCTGTCGTCCGGGCCGCTACCCAATTCGATCTCCACACTTCAGTTGCGACACTGCGAACGAACCCTAGTCGACTGCACTCATGCGCTCTCGACACCGCCTCCTCACCTTAACCGACACCGGAAGTGTTGATGTGACCCGCCGCCGGCGCGGCGCCTGTGTATAGGTCACGGGGGGCCCACGCGTCCAGTGTCGGCCCGCCACCACCCTCCGTCTCAGGCTAGTCGACCAGACCACTCTTAACCGGGCATTGTACACGTGCGTCGGTCGTGTGGGCTACGTGTAGAAGCTGACCTTGCCGTTGGAATGAGCTGAAACACGGGGGAAGGACCAGTGGCCCTGCTCGGAGATCATGTCATTACCATGCTGAGCCTCGCCGCGGGACCAGTAGCCTGCATCCTCAGGAGGAAGTTGCGCCGAAGCCGTGAGGGAACCCTGCCGTTGGCCGGACGTCCTTGGTGACTGTGTCCAAACCTGTGGGCCTCACAGACGGGACGTCCGGAGCAAAACCGCTGCCTGGCGCCAAGCACAATCACTCTAATCGCGCAGTAATTACCCGGGCCGTTGATTGACGTGAGCGCTGAGCACGCCCGGTGGCGTCTGACAGCCTCCAGCAGCGGGCTTTCCAGCCAGGAGATGAGCTGGCACCCTCTGGATGGTCTCGTGCATGCTACCGGTGACGGGTCCTCGGCGTACTGAGGCAAAGTTCCTCGAAAAGGGTACTCGGTCTACAGCAAGGATATGTATACAAGCGATGAACTAGCAGGTCAGGGCAGTGGCCAAAGCTTCAAGGATAAATAAGCGGAAAGAGGTGAGTCAAAACAAAACAAAAGCGAGATATCCAGCTGGACCATACAGACACTCATCGCAGACAACCTGAAATCTACTGAATAAACCAAGCTTCTATTTTTTGACAGAAATGTTGATGAAAGCCTTTGTCAAATGATTTGACAAACTTTCGATTGATCCAATGATCTGCTCTTACCAATGAGCTTCCTTGGGGTACACGTAATTAGTTATAACGAACTGAAATCATGGAGTTACTATACCTTTCTGTTTGGTGCGATTATCTGCTGATTTCAAAGGAAAAAGAAGCAAAATTAAAAGCTTAATTATGTCCTGTATAATGTCTTAAATAACATGGATTTTAACCCTCCAGACAGGCTACCCTTTTGTAGCACTTCTAGGCTCCTAAGTAGGCTATCCTTTTCATGACACCTATTAGCTAACCACGCTTGAACATTGCTACCGTCGTATAAAAAGAATGCATTGTTTCTTAACGTGCTGACCGTATCTGATCACAAAGTACCTTTAGTACATCGGAACTCATCATAGAAACTCATCATATGGAGAACTCATCATATGGAGTGAAAGGGCACATATATGAACAGGGGCGGACGCAGGAGCGCCGTTTGGGGGAGGGGCAACTCGAGAGAAATCGTAAAATCATAATGTTTCTTAATAAAATCGGCCAAAATTTCACCATTTTAGGAAGCCCATGGCCCCTTCCCCCACCCGTCCTTCTACGTCCGCCAGTATACATAAATTATTGTTCGTCTGTGATCTCCAAATTTCGGATTTCATTGCCAGCAAAGAGCACATAAACTGTTTTCTAGATTCAGACAATTCCTCGACCATACTTTTATAACCATTTTGATAACCACAAGCCGACAATGAACATATCTGTGACAGATCTATAGATCGTATCTGGAGAGACGCTGGTTTTCATCGTAGAACTCCAAGGCAATTAAGGCCCAATTGTGCGGTGGGAGGGGTTCCTCACATCGTCTCTGTGAGGGTGAGGGTGGAACAAAACCAGAACAAGTGCTTGGGTTAAATAATCGACATCGGTGGCTTGGACGCCAACATATTATTTTGTTTTTGTGCAGAAAACTAACCAAAATGTTACAGTTCTCAACGTCTCCCATTTAGATAGATTCTTAGAACTGACAGTGTGAGACAGCGCTATTTTGGGCAAATCGATCGAGCTTTCAACCTGTGGCGGACCTAGCGCTAACATGTTGAGAACGCAGCTTCCTACCAGCAAAACATTTCATAACTGTGAGTTCTCGAATAATACTGAGTCGTAGTACAGTGCATGAGTGTTGATTCCACATTCCCTATCTTTTCTCCACCTTTACGAAAAAGCAAAATCGTAAAGATACAACAGGTGACCCCTTAGAGTTAGCAAACTAAGCATAACCCCACAAGTAAAATGTTGCAACGTTTCTGACTAAGCTGACATTAAATGTTCTCAGACTGTGCGCAAGAAAATAAACCCGGCAGTACCTTGACATAGAAACGTGCTCACTCTTAATCGTGCGCTGCAAGAAAAATGATTCCGTTTCCGATAATAAAACAATCAAAAGCACAACACATCCAAGCGTTGACATGTTAGACCCTGACGGGGAACATGTAAAAGCACTAAGCCGCCGCGACTGTGTCAGCCCAGTGTAGCAGCGCTGGTCCCAACAACTTCCGCGTTTACGTGGGTATGCCCGCGACTGGGGATCACAAGTGTTCAGACAACCCACGGCAGCAGGTGTCAATAGTCAAAGGCTAACAAAGAAGGTTTTTTAATCCAATTGGATCGAGCTAATTCAGAGCACTACTTTCGACTGGGAGTTATTTCCCCTCTACACTCTAGCCAACTTCAGAGAAGTCAGAATTTGGTCGGTGTGTGCCTAGCAGTCGCCAGTGAGTGTCTAACGGTAACCAGTGAGGGTCTGACACTGGCCAGTGAGTTTGCACCAGTGCCCAGCCCCTGCGTGCCAGTGGTCAGTGCGAGTGTGACAGCAGTCAGCGGAATAAGACAGTAGCCAGTAAGTGTGACAGTTGCTGATGAGTAGGAGACAGTAGCCGATGGGTGTAAGCCAGCAGTCACTGTCTGAGTGTGGCTTACACCCATCGGTTCACTGAGTGTGTGACAGTGGCCAGAGAGTGTGACAATAACGGATGGGTGTATGGCAGTAGTCAGCGAGTGTGTAACAGAGCCGCTGAGTGTGCGACAGTACCCGATGAGTGTGTGACAGCGGTCAGTGAGGGTGTGACAGCGGTCAGTGGGTGTGTGATGTTAGCCAGTGAGAGTGTGACAGTAGTCGCTGAGTGTGTGACAGTAGCCGATGGGTGTATGCCAGCGGTCAGTGAGTGTGTGACAGTGGCTGATGGGTGCATGGCAGCAGTCAGTGAGTGTGTTACGACAGTAACCGAGGAGTGTGTGACAGTAGCCTGTGAGTGTGTAACCGTAGCCGCTGAGTGTGTGACAGTAGCCGATGAGTGTGTGACTGCGGTCAGTGAGAGTGTGGCAGTAGCCGATGAGTGTGTGACAGCGGTCAGTGAGGGTGCGACGGTGGTCAATAGAGGTGGGTGTGCGATGGTAGCCAGTGGGAGTGTGACAGTAGCTGATGAGTGTGTGGCAGTAGCCGATGAGTGTGTGACAGCGGTCAGTGAGAGTGTGACAGTGGTCAGTGAGTGTGTGACAATAGCCGATGAATGTGTGACGGTAGACGATGAATGTGTGACAGCGGTCAATAAGTGTGCGACAGTATAGTCAGAGAGAGAGAGAGTGTGACAGGAGTCAGTGAGAATGTGACAGTAGTCAGTGAGAGTGCGACAGTGGTCAGTGAGAGTGTGGCAGTGGTCAGTGAGTGTGTGACAGTGGTCAGTGAGAGTGTGACAGTAGCCAGTGAGTGTGTGACAGTGGTCAATGAGAGTGTGACAGTAGCCACTAAGAGTGTGACAGTAGCCAGTGAGAGTATGACAGTGGTCAGTGAGAATGTGACAGTGGTCAGTGAGTGTGTGACAGTGGTCATTGAGAGTGTGACAGTAGCCAGTGAGTGTGTGACAGTGGTCAATGAGAGTGTGACAGTAGCCACTAAGAGTGTGACAGTAGCCAGTGAGAGTATGACAGTGGTCAGTGAGAATGTGACAGTGGTCAGTGAGTGTGCGATGGTGGTCAGTGAATGCGTGACGGTGGTCATTATCTGGTGTTCATTCTAATGCCTTTTGATTCAGGTTAAGCATTACGATTCAAATAATTACAATCAATAAACATGTCTAATTTTTGCTAGGGGATTTTAGAACAGATGTTTGGTAAGTACGTACGGCATACTAGCTTCAAGGACACATTTGTTTATTTATGCGAATCCATACTATCCGATGAAAGCTTGCTTCCTGAATCAATCATCAATCCTATCTCATACCTTGAGTACGTCTTCTTATCCGCAGTGAGTTTTGGAACCTCCTCAAGGCCGGAAAACTCTATCCGAGCTGGATCGAACCAGGTCAGCTGAAAAATCCTCTAATAGCATGAACAATCTGCACGTGCCAGACCATCACTTCCAAGTACTGTCCCATACTTCTTACGACCATTACTGCACCCTGCAAAACTCGGTACAAGCACCATTACCCAGGGTGGTCGCGAGTGACACAGTTTAGAGAGCAAAGTGGTCAGCACATGGTTGTATTGTCTGCCTGTGGTATCTGCACCTGACTGCCACACCTGACCCTCCGTATCGTACGACAGGTGTCCATTCCGGCGGCCAAGACTTGAGCAGCACCTCACACCTGGGAGCTTAATATCGGGAAGTACACACATACCTCTCCGCGAGTGGGGGTCATGAGGGAGGGAGAGAGAAGGAAGTCCTGGGAAGCACGCGTCACTGCCCTGAGCTTATAATGCCCTTGAAAATACAATGGACAAGTGGGCTAATCACGTATTATTAGTAAAGGCAAGATCGCAGTCGCAGATACTCGCCACACATACATGCATACTTTTGGCACCGAAAAGCTTCCAAAAGCTCTGTGCAGCAGTAAGTACCTAGAACCAGGAGACTTCCGTGTGAACTGCAATGTGCAGACATATTTTTCACGAGGTGAAACTGTTTGCAGAGGTGCCCTTTTCGAGTGCAAATAACGACGAGATTGTATGTAATTAGGCGTTTTATCGTCGCCGATGAATTACGAAAATCAAGGCTGTTACATTGTGATTTCATAGTTTGGTTACGCAGTGTCTAAATAAAGGTTCATGTATCAAGGTTCAGTGTCACCTATAGGGAAAGTAAAATTGTAGGTACGCAATGAGAAAAAACATATCATGATGAGTCAATGGCTTTGAAACACCTATAACTGAACATTTACGGAAATACTGCATGGCACCTTCTCTCTATGGTCTTCCATCTATCGTATTTATCATAGAAATATTGACTTGGCCAATGACAGTTTCCTCCAATGTAGGCCACCATAGCCTTCATAAGAGAGCCAAGTGAGTTTTGTTTGTAACCCTTTTGGGTTTCTAAGACTTCCAGGGTAGAGAACATTTAATGACCCCTCCAGTGCTCTTTAGTGGCATAACCTTCTCTAAAATGCGTGTTAAGAAGTTTTATTGATCAGACGTCAAATTGAATGATTCAAATGCTCTTAACACCCACACTGAACAGGGGTCCAGCACTAACGTTCACTGGAAGGTGGGGGGGGGGCACTGGTGAGCCCCTGATATATTAAAAACCCAGAAACTTAGAAAAAGCACATTTGGGTTATGCAGAGGCTATGGTGATCTGCAGTATAGCCAGCATGCATTACCCTAAGCAATACATTCGGGTTCAGTGAGGTTATAAAGACCAAATCTCGGTTGAGCCGGGAACACTTTAGAGGCGGGCAAAGGTGCTTTGCACAGAACGCCGTATAAACAGCCCTTAACTAACTAACGAGCCGGGAACCTATTGGGAAACGCCGTCACTATGCGGGAAAATGTCGGAAACTGAAAGAGAACACAGTCATGGGAGAAGGTACCAATGGAAATTTTGTCATTAAATTTTTGGGTTCAAGGTTATTCAGAGTTATTGATAATGGCACCACTGTAATATATCATCTATAATGTAGATACACTATATCTATTACTATATCAACCGTTGTGCGAGGAATAAGGATTGACCTTGACTCAATGCCTTTAAGCTTGACCTTTGACCTTGATGTTGACATTGAGTTACCTTAACTATGACGCCATAGGATAATATACGTCATACTTGATACCGCCTTGTGACCGGAAGCGCTGGAGTCAATGATCTTGAAAATTATTGCATTATCTTAACCTGTGACTTTTGACCTTGACCTTCGTGTGAGGTGGCCTTATAACATATCACTGCGTTTATATGGCGTTATGATGTCACCACTTGGTGTCCAATGCAGACGAAATGTTTTAACTGCACGACTATGAAGATCTCAAAATAAGATTCTGACTTTGAAAGTCTCCAAGTAAGAAATATTGACGAATTTTTAAAAGTCTTTCACAAATCGACGCGCTCACAACTTCTCTCCAATGTAGCCATGTAAATCTCTTCTGGTTAAGAACGGTTCTCCAACCACCTTGGAAAAATAGGAGCGGGCCTCCGAGGGTCCTTCCAGTGCTTGTTAACCCGTGCCTGGCACAGAGGGAAATTTAGCCCCCTCTTCGCGCTTTTGAGCATATCTCCTTACTTTTTACAGGCAAAAAGGAACTTTCAGTACCGGTCACGAAATGATTGCTTCCTTCTTTAGAGGCAACCAAATACAAATTGCTATTCCCATTAAGCCACAGTGACGTCATTAAGTTTGACTCTCTAAACATTAAGCTTTTCATATCTGCCTTCATTTTGGGCAGCATAGAGTGGCATTTTGAAGGAAAAAATTTTTATCGATATATTGTTTCATCGGTTGTTATTACATTCAAGTTATATTTTTATGGCGTCATCAAAGATATTTGGTGTAAATGTGTTCTTATTTTTTTCGATAGTCAAAAATTTATATTTTTAGTATAAATCTTACATTAAAAAAACTTGAGCAGATCGCGTAAAATAAACGACACGATGGAATCAGCAGCCAAAAATCGATCTGGAAACGATTATTTTTATGTCTCATACGCGTGTTAAACACATAAAGAGTGACGTCATGAATATATCATTGGCAGAAGATTTCCATTTACAAATTCATCAGTCTGTTTTCCTCCTTTACTCATACGAGAGGGTCATGCGGAATTTCACACTACCTGTGCCAGGGCCGGGCAAATCATAATAATCTCATGTTAGGCTGTCACATCATGCGGGAAAAGGAAAACAGGTGGAGGAGAACGTGATGAAGATAGAAAATTGTTAAAATTTCCCCCATAAAATTGAGTGCACAATTTATATATATATATATATATATATATATATATATATATATATATATATATATATATATATATATATATATATATATATGTAACCCCACCATGAATTATCAAATCAATCTGAAGTATTCTGGAAGTGCTGGAAAGATGTTTGGTCTAGTCTTGTGGTCGATTCTGCTAGCCTTTATATTGTTAATGAATTAATTTCTGTTGCGTTTTTTGACAAACACGAAGCTGTTTTCACCAGGGTGCACAGTGTGCACGTACTGTGCAGTATGCACTCTTCTGAAAGCGTGCCCCGGGTGCAGGCAGGGTTTCCGAGGCTGTACCTAGAGACGCCCATGAAGACAAGTTAACTTATAGGCAAACTGAAGATATCACTGACGGGTGGCTATGAAAGAAACAATTTACAGATGCGTAAAAGAGAACACCACAGAAAAAAACACTTTTTGTTTTTAGAGCTTATCTTGGTTTTACCTGCGCTTCGCTGAATGATTTGGCGCCACTGCTGCTGCTTTAGTGCGGCTGCCGCAGTAGACAGATTTTCAATCGATACCTGCGGGCCATTGTGTGATCGATATTTCGCAACGGCGTGCGGCGGCCCATCTGTTCAAGTCTGCTGCATAGTCGGAATGCAGCCTAAGGCTACCACAGGTGCTTTCGACGTCGACTTGGTAGACCTTGCTCGCAAAACTGTTGTTTCTGTAAGTGTTGAACGTCCCCGAACCAGTGTTTTAAGCTCAATTTGTACTGTGAAGAACATGAGGGAAAGCTAATTTTAAATAGAACTTGGAAATAATTTCACAGAAAGCCTAGCTTGAGGAGGCATCAGCCGTCAGCAGCAGTGATAGCACACTTGTTCGACGGGAGCTCTGAGCCAGGAGTTCTTTAGAACAAGAACAGCCGGTCCCAGCGCAAAAACATCTCTGGAGGACCAGAGATTGACGATTGTACACCTGGGGCCCAGAAATGGCTCCTAGTGTAAGTTCGTAGCTTTCCCTGACTGGGAAAGCGGCAAAAGTCCTCTAAGCTGCTTACTGAGAAAACTTCTCGTGCTCACCCTACGCTGATGATGGACATTCGGATATGTTACTAGTACATATTTCATTTATCTTGCCTTTGAAGCTCCAGTTACTTAACGTACCTACTCTATTTAATTTGCTCCAGCAAAAAATATAAAAGACAGGCGAACTATACACTTAAGGGTTATCGTATATCTTCCAACATCGTTTTAATACTACGTTAATCTGTTGAGTCGGTTATTAGGTGAAATTTAGAATATTATGAAATATATCGTGCCAGATCACATATTCCAGCAACAATATTCAGCTTATAGGTTTAAAGTACATTAATTATCCGGACATTTACCCAGTCAGTGCCAATGTTGGACACTAATGACATTTTTTCAAAGCTGATGAAACGCGATTGATCAGTCTTAACTTCATTCGATAACAATTTTCAACGCATCGGACCACTCAGATGTACTGATACCAGATTAACGAGACATAAGATGGTTAGAGGGCCCACTGCGTCGCCTCAGCTTGGCACTGAACTGGTTTTTCCTGTCCTCTGGCCTCACCTAGTCGCCACTGACGTCACCAGCCGGCACGTGCCAATCACCATGACGTCACAGGCCTAAAACACCAACAGCTGTTGGCAACGTCAGCTAGTCGTATTCAATCTCAAAAATGAACAGGAAGAAGGCAAAGGAATTTGGTCTGTGATCTAACGTGTTTAACCCCCCCACACCCTAAAAATGAGAGGCCTCTCCTTTTCTCCACTTTTTTAATAATTATAAAAAACGATCGGTGTCCGTGAGGAATGCACCTTACGTCCAATACATTTCAGTTTATTCCACCAAACATCCCCACTTCACTTACCTCCTCTTAGCAGTCCCATAGCCCTTTGAGCGTATCTTGGCATGGTGTCAGGGTCAGGTAATGAGCCAGCGTTGTAGTGGTCCCACTGGGCAGCAGCGATCTTTGGAGACCATCAGTCAAATTTCTCTCTAGGCAAAACACAAATGAGGTTTTTACGACAGTCAGTATTGAAGTGGCAGTGGCTTGCTCAGAAATTGGTGCATGAATATAAGTAGAAACTAGTCTCCGTCACTACATTAATTGCTGTCAGAACGCAGATTTATTGGCGAGGCACGGCTCATTTACTGCAACGGGCACCCACCAGTCAACCACTCGCTCCACCCAGTCGGCACCACAGACCTCACACTTCTGAACAGCCGCACACGCGATCGACCTCACACCGCGCGCGAACTGCGCCGGAGCACTCCCGCGTCGGTCTCGAGCGCCTCCTCACCTGCCGTCGACGCCGACGCCCCCTCCCCACGATGTCAGAGACTCTGGTCTGGCACGGAGACGGTCGCCGGCCCGGCGGTGGCCTTGAACTGCGGTCGTCGGCTGGCTCTGCTCAACGGTGTGGTGAGACCGATGCCGAGAAAAATATCCGCCCCGCACGCAGCTGACCACCAATCTCACAATTCCCGCCGGAAATATCTCCCAGGAAAGCAAATATTTTTGGAGTTGCAAGTTTCGGAACCGACCGACTTTACAGCTAGCTTTTCCACTTCTGCCAGCTTTGTGGGAGTTTATTAGTCTTGGACACAAAACAATACGCATTGAAATGCTCAACCTCCTGTCAAGTGGGGGGGGGGGTGGATTCTTACCATTCATCATATTTTTCAGGGATATCTCCCAAAAGGTTCATGATGGACCTTCAAAACTTTCTGAATTTTCCTCCAACAAAACATGCGCATTGACGGGGGTCTGAGCCACCTTT
This sequence comes from Lepas anatifera, assembly GCA_034440635.1. Lineage (NCBI taxonomy): Eukaryota > Metazoa > Arthropoda > Thecostraca > Lepadidae > Lepas > Lepas anatifera. The sequence continues at coordinate 2,014,784 of JAOTON010000441.1, forward strand.
GCTTTGACGAAGGAGGGGGGTGGGTACCCGCCCCCCTAAGATCCCGAGAACCACTCTAGATAGGGAAAAACAGTAAGCGGTGTTGGGCAGCCCATCCACTTCTGTATCGGAGCTATTTAACACGCGCATTGACGGGCGTCTGAGCCACCTTCGCATTGACGGGGGGCGGGTACCCACCGCCCCCTAGGATCTCAAGAACCACGGTAGGTAGCGAAAAATGGTAAACGGCATTGGGTTGCCCATCCCCTTCTCCATCGAAAACATTTGAACCATTTTTTCGTCAGGTCACATTTAAGGTCACGACAGGTCAAAACATGTCGTCATAGGGATAACATGTAAATTAAGTTTTTCGGCCATTTCATCTGAACAAGTAAAGATAGAGCAAAACACCTTAAACTGTATGAATCCTCTCAGCAAGCCGAATCGAATGATATATAATTTGACCTTGCTAGGTAAATCAAGGATTTGACCTGACCTGAGGTCAGGTCATGGTCAAATTATATAAAATGCATATCATTAGAACCGCAAAGCCCAGGCAAGTCTAATGCAGCTAAAATAAATGCTCTATCACCATCCGTTACTGTGTTATTCCGTAAAAACCATTTTTCCCATGTATTTCCAATGGAGAGGTCATGCCTCGTACCTGACCTTAGGTCATCGATATAAAAAATATCGGAACATATTTTAGAGAACTCGGTGGGGCCATTATGTGATAGGAGTTTCAATCGGATAAGTTCTCTCTGCTTCGACTTATGCTATCTTAAACGTTTTTTGAGGTTTGGTTATTTGACCTGTACTGGTGACCTGACCTGAGATGACCTAACCTTAAAATTTTCACAGAAGCTGTAAAAATGATTAGAGAAAAGGTATGCCAAGTACGGTGGCGCAGCGCGCCGCCGTTTTTCTCCTCTCTCCGAAAAACCCGGGGGGGGCGAGTACCTGTCCCCCGTCAATGCGCGTGCTAAACCTTTTTCAGGTCAAATTTAAGGTCACCACTCACCAGAGCTCAAAACATGTCATCACAGGGATAACATAAAAATGAAGGCTTTCGGTCATTCCATCTGACCAAGTTAATATAGAGCAAAACAATTTTAACTAAATGAGTCCTCGCATCAAGCCGAATCGAATTATAAATATGACCTTGCTAGGTCAAATCAATAATTTGACCTGACCTGAGATCGGGTCAAGGTCAAATTAGATAAAATGGATATCATTAGAACCGCAATGACAAGGCAAATATAATGCAGCTAAAATAAACATTGTATCTCTATCCATTACTAAATTAATCAGTTAAAACCATTTTCCCATATATTTCCAATGAAGAGATACCTGACCTCGTACCTGACCTTAGGTCATCGATATAAAAATACCAGAAAATATTTCAGAGAAATCTATAGTAGGGTGTGTCATGGAAATCAAAAGTAAAAAATCGAAAAACGGCGGGTGCGGGAAGTTGCGAATGACGTTTTTGAGAAGATCTATGGAGAAAAAATCCAAAAGATATAATATCTAGCTGTGCGGCTTTTCGAATATATAAGTGCATGTTTTCAGTCAAAATGTCATTTTACGCGTTTTTCAAATGCCTGCCACGAATACAAATTGAAGTTAAATTTAAATAAAAACTAATTCAAATGTAACTTAAGGGTACCTTCTATTCATGATATAAAGATAAGATCACGAAATATATTTTTTTTCTGGAAACAGGCTTAGGAGAATTCACCCAATTTTAGCATTATTTGCCAATTTGCTTCTCCGAGTGCAAAAACCAGTCTGAATGGACTAGATCAGAGACCACTGGTCAAACAGATTGGGATTAGTGATCATTGAGTAGGTCTGATTCTTAGACATAATTAATGGTCTTTTAGCTCGAATTAACGTCTCCACAAGGTCGCATGTTCGAATCCTGACGCCGGTCAGTTTTATCTGCTCTGGAGCCATAGCCCCAAGCACCGGAAAAACAGTTGTCCTCTAATTATCAATATTTCACTCCTGACAAAAGTTTATTTTCATTAAATTGGTTTTGTAGCAAAACGGGAAAATTGGATTTAAAACTACAAAAATTCTTACAAGTTTTTAATGCCTGAGTAAAGAATGACGTAAAGGGAAGCTTAGAATAGTCTTTCCTTCATTCGAAACATCACAATCTGGCATTGATTTGCATCTATGTAAAGTGAACTATTCGACCATTCTGTATTTTTTTATCTTCCTATCGTCTTCCTGCTCCCTTCATGACAACAAATACCCTCATCTTTCAGTGGTACATCATGACGTCTGGCTCTGGGCCACGACCTGCTACCAGAACCCAAGTATCAGATCTACACAACATCCAATACGTGGGAAAGGTGACAACTTTCATTCAAAGCGAACTCTCAACTGAGGACTGTACTAACAGTCCTGGCTTACGTGCAAGAAGGTAATCAGCTAGACAACAATCTGAATTAACGAAATTAATCCTCATAACAGATGGTTTAAGACGTTCTCGGCATTCTCCACAGTCAGTGGCAGCGGGCAAATGTAACGTTAACCCTCGCCCCACCGGGGCCATCGATGGCCCCCCTAAGGTTTTTCCGGAATAGCAGAACAACGAAGAGGTGCAGCACCACGGTTGAGTGCTCTACCTCCTACTGCATCATTTTCCCACCATCCCTGAAGTTTTTACCCCGGGTCACCCAAGGTCAGGTCACCAGACGAGGTCAACCAGGGTCACCTCACTTCAACTTTAGAGCTCTGTAAGAGCTACATTTCGAATTCGATCAATTTGAAACTTCCTACACTTTATGGCCCCTCCAGGGTCTACAAGGTGTATATCCGGGATTTTTCGATTTCGTGCCCTGAGGTCAGGTCACGAGGTGAACTCTCCCATTGAAAAAGCATGGAAAAAAGCTGTCTTATGATCTAAAAGTCACAAAAGCGATTAAAAATGCTCAGCTTGATCAGAAAAGCGTTTTTGGACACTCTTTCATGGATTCCAGGGGCCATATTTGCCCTTTGACCTCTCCAAGGCAATCCAATGTCACCAGGGGTCAAAAACAGTATTTTGACAATAACTTCTAACCTAATTAAGCTAGAGCGCTGAAACAAACGCTATCGTGTTTGTATTGGCACTGGCTTTCATTTGATATACGACAAGGTCACTTTCTGACTTTTCGTGACCTCAGGTCATCTTAGGTCACGAGGTGACCTTTGAAGGTCAAACCAATGGCGGGAGGTCGTTACGTTCCACATAGCGGAAAAAGGACTGACAATTTCCTATTAAATGGTTTTTACCAGACTTCAATAGCTCTAATGGCATGAGAGTTATCCCCAGTTTGCTTAAGCATTGCATATTTGAATGAAAATAGCCGATCTTGACCTAATTTGACCTCTGGAGGTCAAACCATTGACCTGAGCACTAAAACATGTGAAGTAATTTCTTACTGAATTCACGCGAGCTTTCTATTGCACTTTGCAGATTTGCGCTAACGTCAATATTGTCGGAGTTAGAGGGGGCCATCGATGGCCCCCGGTGTGGCGAAGGTGGCGCTGGACTCCCGGTGGGAAGCGGGTTAAAGCCACTAGTTATCACTTAGAGAATGAAGGAAAAACAACCAAGCGCTTGGAAAAAGGCGAGAAACATTCCAAATGGAAAACATCTTCGGCTCAGGCTGCATTATTTTTTAAATTTCGGGACACTGCCAATGCCCCATTACCCATTGTTTGAGATCAAAATATGCAGGGTGGGGAAAGGAAGACCCAAGTTACCAGCACATGCTCCAGAGATCAAAAACAATTATTTATTATAGCTATTCTTCCTACTTGCCCAAAGGGAGAAATCGGGTGAGCTGAGCCGGCAGCCAATCAAAACGATCTTCTTGTGATGGCACGTCGGCCTACACCTGTTGGTCTTTGATTACCGAAGCTCTCGCTCGATAAACTTTCTTTGGGTCTACCACCAGGTAAGATTTGTCCTGCTCCATTTTTCCATAATCTATGAGATCCACCAGAAATCCGCAGGCAATTGCCGCCGTGACCCGGAAAGGCAATCCGTATCTGATACTCGCCTTTGCAGTGCTAGAGATCGGTATCTGATTTTTGCGACTGCTTGAAGAATGTGCGGTGCCATCTTCCAGATTGCTAGGCGTCTCTAACAGTTCTATAGCCTTGCCTTTCAGGTGATGTGAATGGCTCTGCCTCTCCTCGTCTCGTCTCTTTTTCTCTGCTTCTTTGCGTTGCTCTGGACTTAGCTTCTACTATGAGCTTTTCTCTGCCGTTTTGTTTCTTTCTGATCGACACCAACCATCCGATCGACCTGGGCCTTTCTTTCACACCCTGCATAGTGCATATATTGATCCCAAACAGTGGGTAATGGGACATTGGCAGCCCGTGAGATCAAAAAGCTTGTCTCGGAACTAGAAAAAAATATTGCAGCCTGGGCCGAAGATGTTTTCCATTGGGAATGTCTCTCGCCTTTTCCCAAGCGCTTGGTTGTTTTCCCTTCATTCTCCAAATGATTACTAGTGGCTTTAACTTTAAGTTTTCCCGCTCCCACTGACTGTGGAGAATGCCGAGAACGTCTTGAACCATCTGTTATGAGGATTAATTTCGTTAATTCAGATTGTTGTCTAGCCGATTACCTTCTTGCGGGTAAGCCAGGTACATTAGTGCATTCCTCATAGTTGGGAGCTCGCTTTGAATGAAATTTGTCACCCTTCCTACGTATTGGATGTTGTGTAGATCTGATACAAGTGGGTTCTAGTAGCAGGTCGTGGCCCAGAGCCAGACACGATGCTGTACCACTGAAAGGTAAGGTTATGATAGGAAGATTAACAATACAGGATGGTCGAATAGATCACTTCACATAGATGCAAATCAATGCCAGATTGTGATGTTTCGAACGAAGGAAAGACTATGCTAAGCTTCACTTTACGTCATTCGTTAGTCAGGCATTGCAAACTCGTAAGAATGTCTTGTAGCTTTAAATCCAGTTTTCCCGTTTTGCTACAAAACCAATTTAATGAAAACACTTTTGTCAGGAGTGAAATATTGATAATTAGAGGACAACTGTTTTTCCCGGTGCTTGGGGCTATGGCTCCAGAGCAGATAAAACTGACCGGCGTCAGGATTCGAACACGCGACCTTGTGGAGACGTTAATGCGAGCTAAAAGACCATTAATTATGCCTGATAATCAAACCTAGTTAATACTCACTAATCCCAACCTGTTTGACCAGTGGTCTCTGACCTAGTCCAGTCAGACTGTTTTTGCACTCGGAGAAGCAAATCGGAAAATAATGCTAAAATTGGGTGAATTCTGCTGAGCCTGTTTCCAGAAAAAATCTATTTTGGGATCTTATCTTTATACCATGAATAGAACATGCCCTTAACACGCGCATTGACGGGGGGTGGGCGGGTACCCACCCCCTCGGGTTTTTCGGAGATAGCAGAAAAAAGGCGGCGCGTAGCGCTGCCGTACTTGCTATACCTTTTCCCTCATCATTTTTACAACCTTTGAAAAAATTTAAGGTTAGGTCATCTCAGGTCAGGTCACCAGTACAGGTCAAGTGACCTGACCTCAAAAAAAGTTTAAGATAGCATAAGTCGGAGCAGGGAACCGGTTGAAACTCATATCACATAATGGGCCTACCGAGGTCTCTAAAATATGTTCCGATATTTTTGTTATCAATGATCTAAGGTCAGGTACGAGGCATGACCTCTCCATTGGAAATACATGGGAGAAATGGTTTTTACTGAATAATTCAGTAACGGATGGGGATAGAGCGTTTATTTTAGCTGCATTAGACTTGCCTTGGCTTTACGGTTCTAATGATATGCATTTTATATAATTTGACCCTGACCTGACCTCAGGTCAAATTAGCAAGGTCAAATTATATATCATTCGATTTGGCTTGCTGCGAGGATTCATATAGCTTAAATCGTTTTGCTCTATCTTTTCTCGTTTAGATGTAATGGCCGAAAAACTTAATTTACATGTTATCCCTATGACGGCATGTTTTGACCTCTGGTGACCTCAATTGTGACCTGACAAAAAAACGGTTCGAATATTTTCGATGGAGAAGTGGATGGGCTACCCAACACCGTTTATCGTTTTTCGCTACCTACCGTGGTTCTCGAAATCTTAGGGGGGGCGGGTACCTGCACCCCTCGTCAAAGCGAAGGTGGCTCAGACCCCCGTCAATGTGCGTGTTAAGTTACATTTGAATTAGTTTTTATTTAAATTCAACTTGAATTTCGTATTCGTGGCAGGCATTTGAAAAACACTTAAAAATGACATTTTTACTGAAAAAATGCCCTTATATATTCGAAAACCCGCACAGCTAGATATTAAAATTTTTGGATTTTTTCTCCATAGATCGTCTCAAAAACGTCATTCGCAACTCTCCCGCACCCACCGTTTTTCGATTTTTGACTTTTGATTTTCATGACACACCCTACTCTATAGGCCCATTGTGTGATATGATTTTCAATCTGATAAGTTTACCCTGTTCTGACTAATGGTATCTTAAACTTTTTTGAGGTCAGGTCACTTGACCTGTACTGGTGACCTGACCTGACATGACCTGACCTTAAAATTTTGGCAAAAGTTGTAAAAATTATCAGGGTTATGCCAAGTACGGCAGCGCTACGCGTCGCCGCTTTTGAGCTATCTCCAAAAACCCGAGGGGAAGGCGGCTACCCACCCCCTGTCCATGCGCGTGTTAATTGGGCAAAGTCCTTACAAGTGTTGAAATACTTTATTTACCAGGATCGTAGCTATGGCTCGGAATTTAGGTAAACAGCGTTCTTCGTTCACCAAAGCTGTCGGTAAACATATAAAGAACAATTAGAACGTTTGAATGCTATGAATAAGACGTCAGGTGATATATCCTTTACATTTTCATGTCATCTTTGGCAGATGCGGTTCCAGCAACTTAAAATGGGGGGTCAAATGCAATTGGATTGTACTCTTGCGGAGTAAAAAGACTGCTTAGAGTACGGCCGGGAGGAACAAAAGTAGCCACACCATGCTCACAACCCCATATTGTATGATATTAAGATGCCATGGGCGAGCTTAGGTATTGCATTGTGGGGTGTTTCACGCATGCACAAGCCAATTTTAGTATACTAAGTGAAATGCATGAGAGGAGGATCCAAGTCTGAATACAGAACAAAATCATCCATAGATGGATCAAGGTGACGAAGTCTTTCGGACCCCCACCCCCGGTTTACTATTGACGGACACAGGTTAAGCAATATGAAAGCTATACTTCTTGCAAGCCGCCCCTGTTCCGAAACTGCCGCCCCCTCGACAGGGAAAGAAATCCTGCGCGAGGCATGCCACCCCCCACCAGCTTGCCGCCCTCCCCCTTCAAGCCTCCCAAACGAAAATCCTGAATGCGCGCCTGAATAAGGCCATAAGAATTGGCAGCTATCATGGGTTTCCGTGGCGAACAGCGCGCTCCTTTCGATTAGACAGCTCACGTCAAATAATTGACGGATCAAGTACCTAATTGATTAACTAATTGACTCCTAATTAGGGACCAATCTCCAATCGCCATTATCGCACATCGCCAATCGCAGCCACACTGTGGGTGGGTGGATGAGGGTGGAGGCGGCGAAAACCAGAATTGTGCGAGCGCTAACCATCCCGCGCCACCTCCAGCAGGCCTTCGAAGGACTATCACCTGCAGGGGACTGCACATGCGGCCAATCATGAAAAACCGCTGATGTATATGTTACTGTATGTTGCTGTGAGTATAACGCACATCACGCAGTTCAGGATTTTTTGTACATAACGCAATGCAGTGCTATGAGCAGTGCTATGAGCAACAAAAATACGCAGGGGCAATGGAGATTTTACTCTTTCCATCTCTATATTGAGCAGGCAGGTCAGTGATTCATTCTTATAGATACTCCTTCTGCTCACTTTGTACTGTGCACGAGCACTTCCGGAGGGGAATGCAGAATTATACTAGCTTTTCTATTGCCAGCTAATTAAATGTCAATTATTTATTTATGGTATCTAGCATTGGCGGATCCAGGAACAGCTTTTGGAGGGACTAAACCAACGTTTTAGTGGGGGGGGGGCTGGCTAAAATAAGAAAATTTGTGAAAACATGGTATTTTGTTAAGTTAAACGGCAAAAATTGTTTCTCTTGCGGGGGCCAAAAGATAATATCTTAGGCTTAGGAAGGGGCCGTGGTCCCTTTGATCCCCTTTAGACTGCCAGTGATATCTAGCCATTGATAGGTAGGCAATTCAATCAAAATTGTTATACGCGAAGGACGCATCTCATACCAGGTATGCTTAGGCGTAGTGCATTATCATCCGGAGAGCTGACCATCTTAAAAGACAAACATTTACTACAAAACAGTTAAACAAAATATCTTGACTCCGCTTTCAACATCAAAATGGCTGACTGCCAACACAGGAAATGATACAATCGTGACCGTTTAGCTATATGGCTCATCACTATCTTTCCTAGCACTGCTGCTTTCCTATGTAGGTACCTGTGGACACTCCTGGCTAGAAAGAGTACTTCAGGCACTCGGTGACCTTTGACACAAGGTCGTGCATGGGGTCGTCACTGCGTTCATGACAGTGTCCATAAAACTGCCGTCAGGCCAGTGCGCCTCTGCAATGTCATACGGACACACGCACACCGACCTTACCCTTGCCCCATATTTATGTGGCACGCATTTGTCAGCGCACGTCATGTCTGGCTGGCAACTCCGTGAAAGCTATGTGGGGCAAGGGCAGTGTGTACATACGTAGTGGTGGCCGAGGTAATACATCACAAATACCACACTTTTTATACATACACCCACACTCCTTATATACACAACTGTGCTATACCATCTAACCTTATCTGCAGTTTTTCGTTATGAAAGATAAAGAAATTAATTTATATCGATACTACACCTGTAAAGCGCCTATATCGAGCCTCGCCCTAATGTGGTGGTGGGGGCCAACTCGACCCTCTCAAATTTTTTTTTAGAATTGCAGGAAAACGGTAGAATGCTTTGATTTAGCGCAATGTCACCCGCAAGACGCAAACAAAATTTAATTTTGCACGTTTCGAAAAAAATCAAGCCTGCATCATAACAGGTCATAATATGATATATAGATGTTGGGTCATTCCTAAATTAATGCTTGCACGAAGTCACAGCAGCCATTTTTGTTGCACCTACTCGAGAAACAGCGATTGGGCGCGGGCTGGGTCCTAGCGCAAACTCAAGCTTTCAATACACTTGGCCTGATGACACTTGAACTATTGAACCAGATAAGTAAGAAATACTCAGGTGGCCTTGGGTGGAATCCAGGGCAAATGTTGGTAAACGCAAATGTTTGTATGTCACATGTTCGTAAGAAGATGCTCGAATGCCTAATGTTTTGAATGCTAACATCTTCGGTGCAAATGTTCGTCAGACTCTAATGCTGGTATCGCAGATGTTCGTACCGCTTCTGATCGTATGCGCCACAATTGCATGGTCCGCACCATTCACGCCTCCTTTCAGAGAAACCTAGTAAACAACGAACAAAAACATATTTTACAAAGAAAATGGCTGGCAGGATGTTTAATGGCCTGCCTTCTCGAATCCTAGGTGCAAAATTAATCTAATGCACTGGGATTATATATTTGGGCACAGCTATTCATCAGAATCAGGTAGTCTACCTACCTGATCATGCTCCTCGCCTCAGCACTCCGAAATATTTCAAAGAAAATGATACTCAATCTACTTCCCTTTAGTTGAATGATATGTATAAACACAGGTCTCACGCAACATTGCCTCATTTTTTAGGTCAAGGTCATCCAAGGTCAATGACCTATGGCGTAACAATATTACATATTCCCAGTAATGTACAACATAACTGGCACTATAGTAGCCTTTGGGTGAGAAATGAAGGCAATACTTTGAAAAATGGCCTTTGACCTTGACCTGTGACCTTTACCTCCTTACCATCGAGTAGCTTTAACTATGAAATCATATCGTAGCATACGTCACACTGAATAATGTCACCCGACCGGAATACTGGGGTCATTGACCTTGACCCTTGACTTCGACGTTCATTTGGGTTAACTAGACATATAACCGGATTATATAACGTTATTACGTGTCCACTCGGTCCACAGTGTAGGTGAACTGATGCGGCAGCGCGATTGCGATGGTCTGAAAATATAGGTTTGAAGTCTGCAAGCCTATACTACATGATATATATATATATATATATATATATATATATATATATATATATATATAAATGCCCGTATCTGACTTTGAAATTCTATAAGTAAACTTATTATTGACTGGTTTTCAAAAGTCCTTCCCCAATCGACGAGCTCATGAATTCTCTCAAATGTGGCCAAATTGCGTTTTCCGGTGGTGAACAGTTCTCCGGCATCTTGGAAAAATAGGTGGGGCAACTTAAGAACCCGTCCCTTCTTCGCATGTTAAGGCCAACAGAATACCCAAGCCAGTAACAGAACATTTTTTCTTGGCACAGGTCGAAAATACATCTTCCACAGAACGATTATTTCTCGGACTCTGCTTCAGAGGACATGGGCACATATAAATATCCATGTGGCTCGTCTTCCTCTCCATAAACACTGGTTTCAGCAGTAGCCCCGAGCGCAGCCAGAGTAATCGAACCGCGGAAGTGGTGGCCTCCTGGTCGTGCACCGGCATGGCTGATGGCCCGTTAAACGGCCACTGCTATCCTCTGACTTCCGGGGTCAGTCCTGGCAGAGCGCGGAAGCCACCAGCTCGTTACCATGAGCTCAGCCGGCTCGCTGCCAACATCTGCAGCACTGCGCTGCCTGACTGCATTGACATCAGGTGGTCAAGAGTTGGTGCAAGATAAATAATACGGTGTTTTGTTCTGTTTTGAAGAGGAAACTTTGCTGTTAGAGTCCTAAAGGGCCTTAAATGAAAAAAATGCATCATTTGCGTGATGATTTGGTAACACTGTTAGCCATGACGCAGAATTGAAAAACGGAACCGACTAAAGTTCACATTAAGCCAGAAAAAGCCACTTGGCTACATTTCAGAGAATTCATGATCACGTGGATTGGTGAAAAATTGAAAATTTCTTGAGTTGTTTATGGGTGGTTAGGTGCCCACCGGCGTAACTAAAGGGGCCCCGTGCTTGGGGAGCCTGGTTAATTTTGCTTCAAGATTACCTTCGGCCTATTTTAGGTTGGTGTCTTACAGGCATGTGTAATGGTACGCATTATGTTATATGCGGGAGTGTCAATAGATATGTACGAATACAAATGATTAGCCCAAGAACTGACTATTAGACAATAGCATACCTATAAAGGCTGTTTCAGATCAAATAAAGCGTAGCCAAGTGTTTTCGTGTGACCTAATAGGGTTTACGGGGCTTTCTGCTATCGGTGAGTGACCGGATGAATGGACAGAAACTTGGTTTTTTAAATATGCCGATCTCGAGTGAAAACCAGTTACTTTACAATTATGCCAACATATTGCCAGTTCTCAGTTTCGGACTGCACGGTAAAATGTGCGTACTTAAAGAGTTCAGTTTTAAGATATATCTACAGATTAAGCAAATGAAACTTGCGTTTCTGCTTTCCGTAATTGCGACGTGGTTACAGGCGGTAGACGCGCCGGGGTGAATTTCGGGCGATGAATCGAATGGGTGGATCTTGGGACACAAAATAGTAAGGTCATATTGTACATCATTCGATTCACTGTAACTAGAGAAAGCGAATGGTGCATAACAATGATTCAAACTCCACTATATCAGATGCTAGAGCCCAGAAACTGTTCTCTAACATGCCACCTCCTTTTTCCTGTCATGACCTCAATATTGACCTGAGCCAAAAAATTACTGATGTAGTTTCTTCGTGAATGCATATGAACTATGCAACAGTGTTCGCATTTTTTCGCTCTCCCGCATAGGAGCCAACTTCGAGGGGGAAGGTGTTTGAACACCCACCCTCCCCCCGTCCCCCCACCAGGACGATAGTAGCTCAATTTATTGGGGCTTCGCCCACTGCCGGGTTTGGGCGCCCTTCCCTGTTGGAGGGTTGTCGGCCGCTTGCCCTTTTAGCCGCCGGGCCGCCCGGGGGGCGGGCTGGGTAGCTCGAAGGCCCACGGGGAGGGGTGTTAATAACTTTCATGTCACTTTTTGCATTCCCTGAGTGGTTATAGCGTTGTTAGAAGACAATACTTTGAATATGATTTTGGCTGATATTTGTGAAACGTTCACCCGTGATTTGGGCTTTAACACTTGCCCCATTGACGGGGGTCTGAGCCACCTTCGCCTTGGTGGGGAGGGGCTAAAACCGCCCCCTAAGATCTCGAGAACCACGGTAGGTAGCGAAAAACGGTAAACGGCGTTGGGAAGCCCATCGACACTGCTCCATCGATAACATTTGAACCATTTTTCTTGTCAGGTCACATATTAAGGTCACGAGAGGTCAAGAAGGTCAAAATCGCCAATATGAGGTGTATAAGAACCTCTATATCTCGAACTTGATGCTGAATTTTTAACAGTCTTGAATGCGCTTTTTTGTGGCGTTTTTGTGGGTAAGCCTGGGCTAAATATGGGCATTTTTGGTGTCATAGACCCATGCAAAATTCACTTTTTCGGGCATTACATCTGAACCAAGTAAAGATAGAGCAAAACGACTATGAACTATATGCAATCCTCTCAGCAAGCCGAATCGAATGATATATAATTTGACCTATGCTAGGTCAAATTTAAGGATTTGACCTGACCTGAGGTCAGGTCAGGCCCAAATTGACCTGGTATAGTCATGATGCATATCATTAGACTTGCAGTGACTATGCAAACACTATTGGTGCCAAAATAAATGTTCTATCTATTTTAATTTATGAGTAAAACCAAATTGTTTTCTGGGCCCAAGGTCTAGTATTTGCTGAACTTCAATGGGCTAAAATCAGCGTACCGATGTTTGAGTTATTCCATCCTTCCTGAGAAAACTCATTTCGTAAAAGATTTTCCCATGTATTTCCAATGGAGAGGTCATGCCTCTGCTCCTGACCTTAGGTCATCGATATCAAAAATACCGGAACATATGTTAGAGAACTCCTGGTGGGGCCATTATGTGATATGAGTTTCAACCGGATAAGTTCACCCTGCTTTGAATTATGCTATCTTAAGTATTTTTTTTAGGTGGGGTCACTTGACCTGTACTGGTGACCTGACCTGAGATGACCTTAACCTTAAAATTTTCACAGAAGTTGTAAAAATGATGAAGGAAAAGGTATACCAGGTTTGGCGGCGCTACGCGCCGCCGTTTTTTTACTCTCGCCGAAAAACCCGAGGGGGGCGGGTACCCGCCCCCCGTCAATGCGCGTGTTAAATGATGGCCAGTACCTATACCTGCTGTTGAAAATAACATAATGCGTTGCTAAGGATTTAGACGATTTATGTATGAGAAAACAACTCTTGGACCTGGCATGGTGCACGATCCACAGAACAGAATTCTTAGGACGTTGCTCTTTCGGTGAGTGACCGGTCCGGCCGAGAGAGCCTTTGCCTTTTCCGAATGGGTCCATCACGGGAGAGCATTACTTATCTGAAAATCTTATCATCAGGTAACCTATCTTCAAGCACATCAAAAACTGTGCGCTCCCGAGACCTCGGTTTATTTTATGCCTACATAGGAAGATATTGAAAACTTGCATTTATACCTAGATTTTGCATTTGCTGAGCGATTATAATTCAAATGCTATGCTCCATGAAGTTGTACGTTCAAATTTTATTACCTTCACCTCAGGCCAAGGTCAAATAATGACCCTTCTAGATCATCTTACGTACCATTAACCCTCGTCCCATTAGGGCCATGGATGGCCCGGTTAAGGTTTTTTTCGGAATAACAGAATAACGACGAGGCGCAGCACCGCGGTCAAGGACTCTACCTCGCACCCCATCATTTCCCTACCATCCCTGATATTGTTTGACTCGGGTCACAAAGTCAGGTCACCAGGCGAGGTCAACCAAGGTCACCTCACTTCAACTTTTGAGCTCTACCATAGCTACATTTCAAAGTCGATAAATTTGAAATTTCCTGCACTTCATGACCCTCCAGGGTCTGCAAGATTTAAATCCTGGATTTTTAGATTTCATGACCTGAGGTCAGGTCACGGGGTGACCTCTCTCATTGAAAAAGCATCGGGAAAAGCTGTCTTATGATATAAAAGTCACAAAAATGATTGAACATACTCAGATTGCTCAGAAAAGCGACTTTGACACCCTTTCATGGATCCCAGGGTGATATTTGCCCTTGGACCTATCTGAGGTCATCACAGGTCACCAGGGGTCAAAATTACTATTTTTACAATAACTTTTGACCCAATAAAGCTAATGCCCTTAACACGCGCACTGGAGGGGGGCCTCGGAGGCCCCCACCTATTTTTCCAAGGTGGCCGGAGAACCGCGCGTAGCCAAAAAAACGATACTTGGCCACATTTAACAGAATTTAATAGCACGTCGATTGGTGAAGACTTTTTGAAAATCGGTCGAAAATTATTTTGACTTATAGGCTTTCAAACTCAGACCTGCATTTTGAGATCGCCGTAAATGCGCGGTCGGACCAGTTAGCTTGCATTGGAAACCGAGTGGTGACGTTGTAACTCCATATAACCGGGATTATATGTCAAGGTCACTTCACATGAAAGTCAAGGTCAAGGTCAAAGGTCACAGGTCAAGGTCATATCTGCACTTTCAAGGTCACTGACCACTGTGCGTCCGGCTGAATGACGTTACCTGGTCTGACATATATTATGCTATGACGTCATCGATAGGGTACCCCAATACAAAGATCAAGGTCAAAGGTCAAGGTCAAAGGTCATTTGCAAAGGTCAATCCTCATTTCCCGCCAAACAGTGGCTATAGTGTTAGTCGAAGTGCACATTATAAGTAGTATACTATATTGTGACCTTAAAGGTCAATGAACTTGAATGACCTTGACCCAAAAGTTGTGGGGAAGCCTCCTTGAGACCTCTTCTCTATGAACCTTGTCCGCCTTTAGCTTATTCCCGCCATTTTCCCGTAGAATCACAGCATTTACCAATCGATCCCCAGCATGGCCAACATTTGACCTTTAAGACCTCGTTTGACCTTGAAGATATTGACCTAGGTCAATGAAAATTGGTCATCATGTAGATCACCATAGTCCCCACCCACCTGCCAAGTGGCGTTTTTCTATACCTCTTAGTTTTTGAGATCTTAGGGGGCCTACCAGGCCCCCTCCAGTGCGCGTTAGTGCCAGACCCCCTCCAGTGCGGCTGTTAAATAACCGCCATTGTGTATGTCTCGTCACTGGCTCTCGTTTGTTATACGGCAAGGATACTTCCTGACCTTTCGTGAACTCAGGTCATATTAGGTCACGAGGTGACCTCTGGAGGTCAAAGCACTGGCGGGAGGTCATTATGTTGCACAGAGCAAAAAAGGTCTGGCATTTTCCTATCAAATTTACTTTACCTGATTGCGATAGCATAAAAATGGCGGCACGTAGCGCCGCCGTACTTGGCATAGCTTTTCTCTCATCATTTTTACAACTTTTGTCAAAATTCTAAGGTCATGTCATCTCAGGTAAGGTCACCAGTACAGGTCAAGTGATCTGACCTCAAATTACGATAGCATAAGTCAGAACAGGGTGAGCTTATCCGATTGAAACTCATATCACATAATGAGCCCACCGAGTTGTCTAAAATATGCTCTGGGTTTTTTATATCGATGACCTAAGGTGAGGTGCGTGCATGACCTCTCTATTGGAAATACATGGAAAAATAGTTTTAACTGAATAACTTAGTAACGGATGGTGATAGAACGTTTATTTTGGCTACATTAGATTCACTTTGGCTCTGCAGTTCAAATGATATGCATTTTATCTAATCTTACTTCGACCTGACCTCAGGTCAGGTCAAATCCCTGATTTGACCTAGCAAGGTCATATTATATATCATTCGATTTGGCTTGCTGTAAGGATTCATATGGCTTAAGTTGTTTTGCTCTATCTTTACTTGTTCTGATGTAATGACCGAAAACCTTCATTTACATGTTATCCCTACGATGGCATGTTTTGACCTCTAGTGACCTTAAATGTGACCTGACAAAAAAATGGTCTAAATATTTTCGATGGAGAAGCAGATGGGCTACCTAACCCTCTTTACCGTTTTTCGCTACCTAGCGTGGTTTTTGAGATCTTAGGGGGAGGTACCCACTACCCCCCGTCAAACCGAAGGTGGCTCAGACCCCCGTCAATGCGCGTGTTAACCCTCGCCCCACCGGGGGGCCATCGATGGCCCCCTAAGGTTTTTCCGGGATAGCAGAAAACGACGAGGCGCAGCACCGCAGTTGAGGGCTCTACCTCTCACTGCAACATTTTCCCATCATCCCTGAAATTTTTTACCCCGGGTCACCCAAGGTCAGGTCACCAGACGAGGTCAACCAAGGTCACCTCACTTCACCTTTAGAGCTCTGTAAGAGCTACATTTCAAAGTCGATCGATTTGAAACTTCCTACACTTCATGACCCCTCCAGGGTCTACAAGGTGTATATCCGGGTTTTTCGATTTCGTGCCTGAGGTCAGGTCACGAGGCGACCTCTCCCATTGGGAAAGCATGGGGAAAAGCTATTTCATGATATAAAAGCCACAAAAATGATTGCAAATACTCAGACTGCTCAGAACAACGTTTTTGGACACCCTTTCACGGATCCCAGGGGTCATATTTGCCCTTTGACTTTTCCAAGGTCATCCAAGGTCACCGGAGGTCAAAAACAGTATTTTGACAATAACTTTTGACCTAATTGAGCTAGAGCGGTGAAACAAACACCATCGTGTTTGTCTTGTTACTGGCTTTCATTTGATATACGGCAGAGTCACTTTTTGACCTTTCGTGACCTCAGGTCATATTAGGTCACGAGGTGACCTCTGGCGGTCAAACCACTGGCGGGAGGTCTTTACGTTCCACATAGCGGAAAAGTACTGGCAATTTGCTATCAAATTTACTTTACCAGGCCTCAATAGCTCTAATGACATAAGAGTTATGCCCAGTTTGCTTAATCATTGCATATTTGAGTGAAAATAGCCGATCTTGACCTAATTTGACCTCTGGAGGTCAAACCATTGACCTGAGGACTAAAACATGCGAAGTAATTTCTTACTGAATTCACGCGAGCTTTCTATTGCACTTTGCAGATTTGCGCTAACGCCCATATTTTCGGAGTTAGAGGGGGGCCATCGATGGCCCTTCTCGGTGGGGCGAAGGTGGCGCCGACTGGTGGGGCGCGGGTTAAGAAAACTGGGCATAACTCTTATCCCGTTAGAGCTATTGCGATCTGGTAAGATAAATTTGATAGGAAATTGCCAAAACTTTTTCCGCTATGTAGAATATAATGACCTCTGTGACCTGAGGTCGCGAAAGGTCAGAAAGTGACCTAGCCGAACATCAAATGAAAGCCAGTGACAAGACATACACGATGACGTTTGATTCAGCGCTCTAGCTTAATTAGGTCACAAGTTATCTTCAAAATACTGCTTTTGACCCCTGGTGACCTGTGATGGCCTCAGATAAGTCAAAGGGAAACATCGCCCCTGGGATCCGTGAAAGGGTGTCCAAGAATACCTTTCAGACCGATCTGAGCATTTGTTATCGCTTTTGTGACTTATATCATAAGACCGCTTTTCCTCATGCTTTTCAATGGGAGAGGTCACCCCGTGACCTGACCTCAGGTCATGAAATCGAAAAATCCCGGATATAGATATTGCAGACCCTGGAGGGCTATGAAGTGAAGGAAATTTCAAATTTATCGGCTTTGAAATGTAGCTATGGCAGAGCTCAGAAGTTGAAGTGTTGGTTGACCTCGCCTGCTGACCCGACATTGCGACCCGAGTTCAACAATTTCAGGGATGGTGGGGGAAATTATGGGGTGCGATGTAAAGCCCTCAACCGCGGTGCTGTGCCTCGTCGTTTTTCTGCGATTCCGAAAAAAATCCTTAGGAGGCTATCGATGGCCCCGGTGGGAGAGAGGTTTAATACGGCGGTCAAATCCCCTCCCCCGTTTATACCTTTTGTTGGGTGACAGACAAGGTAAGAACCTTTCCCCGCACCACCGCTTGCCTGCTCAGGAACGGTACGGGTAAACCGATCCTGCAAGCTACTCCGACAAGTACATAGGCACGGCCCAAATATGCCAAGCCCGTTGGGATGCGACGTGGGAGGAGAGTAGCAAGGCTCTGGGTTGGTCTCTCCTGTCTGAAATCCTCGGTTTGTGAGATGGTACGAGTAAACCGACCCACGATTCTCTCAGACAGGGGAACTTCTAATTTTGAGAAGTGGTATGCACTGAGCCATCCGGACCGACCCTCACCTGCCAGGCGATTCAGCAGCAGGCGATTCAGCAGCAGGCGGTTCAGCAGCAGCAGCAGCAGCAGCAGCAGCAGCAGCAGCAGCAGCGGCAGCGGCAGCAGCGGCAGCGGCAGCGGCAGCGGCGGCAGCGGCAGCAGCAGCAGCAGCAGCAGCAGCAGCGGCAGCGGCAGCAGCAGCGGCAGCAGCAGCAGTGATGGATACAGGAATGCATCTTGGGGAGGGGACTAGGGGCTCGAGCCTCACTCGCCGTAACTCGGGCAGCCCCTCGCCTATGTATGCACTATAAGGGCTCGGACGTTTGGGGGGGATGGGGGTTGAGCCCCCTAACCTCCCCTTGGATCCGGCACTGGGTGGGGAAGGGGATGGGGAAAATGGTCAAAGGGGCATCTTCCAGACCAAGGGTGCCCTTTTTTAAACGGTTGAGTCTATGGGCTGGGCGCCAAATCTTTTTGTAGGGGTGCCGATATGTCGTATCCCGGGGATCGACATTTCAGGACATATCAACCTTTTAGGGGGCGCCAAGACCATTTCAGGGGATGCTGAAGGGCGATTGGGGAGAGTAGAGTGAACCCTTGTTCCCCGGATCCGCATATATATGGCCCCACTAAAACTTCCGAAGGAACAGCAACACAGAGAAATTTGTAGGCTAAAAGAAAGAAATGCCCTTAACAGAAAGGATTTCCTTACAGCTAGAAAATATGGTAGCCATAAATCAATACAATAAATCCGCAGTTAGTACATATTTGACACTGGGGAAGAGGACGTAGTGTAAAGCTAAAGAAACCGTGCCCTAAGGCAGGGGGTGCGCTCCGGCCCTTCAGCATTGGCGGAAAGTGGCAACCGTTTGGCGACCTCTAACGGCTGCGATGACGTCAGGTCAACCATGCAACGGCACGGCTCAATTAAAAGTGGGCGGGAATTGTGACTCGAGTAGGATTTTTTGTGTGTTCTCTTGCACTATCCGTGGGAGTAAGGTAATAAAACTTAGTTTTCTGATAGAGAAATAACTGGAAAATTATTTCAGCCACAAAGATTTGGGATTTTTGATGTGATTTTATAGTAATTCTGTGTTGAATGGAGCGTTACGAATCTGGCGCAGGAATATTTATTACCTCGAACACAGGATTGCAGCAGCACCGAAGGTAATAAGAGTAAATTGCACCTATTTATGTACTATTTGTTTCTACACCTTAGTTAATAGAGTAAACTGCACTTACTTATTTCTGTGTCTGGCTTAGCAATGCTTCTTGTAGTCTGGCATCCAGTTCAGCTCCATGCAGAATGATAGTGTTTTATGCAGTCCCTATTGTTCCTTTTTGTGGTCCTTTAAAACCATTTGTATGATTTGCCCTACATTTGTAATAGACTTCCATTTGCTGCATGACCCAGTTGCCATGCACAATGGACCAACTCAGATAGAGCTGAGAATCAGGATGCAACAACTGTCGTTATCACGGCACTGGCTTGGATATGGATAGATTGGATGGATATGGATAGAGCTCTGACATTGATGTATAGAATAGTCTTTTATTTCTGTTTTTGGCTACATCTCTAGTGCCCCATTTATATCTCCTTTTGCTCCCTTCACTCAAATGTACAATTTTTCTTTAAAGAAATAGTTTTTATTCTTTGTACAAGCTTGTTTCATTCATGTGTTTAATAATAGTTTTGTTTCATGAATGTTGTGTACTGAATAGTTTTTGGTAATGCTTAGTATAATTTTTTAATAACAAAGCAAGCTTTACTCTTTGCGGACTACTCTCATTTCTCTTTACAGTGTAAGGAAAATATGAATCGCCACACTGCCATGTGCTGCCAGACCTGGCTGGATATGGATAGATGACAATCAGATTGAAACTTTGGTTTCCTTTACCTAGAGCTTTATCCATGTTGTAAATGCATCCAGATCAATCATGCAATCTTGATCAGCATTGTGCATGGAAACAGTCTTTGTAAATCTGTGCAACTAGGCAGGGAGTATCAACTGGGTTCAACTATGAAGTCCTTGGGGAGCAGACACCCTATGGGTGTGCCCTAATTTTCTTGTTGTAAATACTGACTATTTGTACCAATCGTGAATGTTGGCAGACTACCAATAAGATTGTTGCAAGATATGAAGTGGTCTTTTTAACACATATGAATGCTCCTGTTGTAAATTTATGAACTCTTAATAAATATGGTATTAAAGACATTTTGCTAACAATTATTCCAAAACTTTGAATGGTAGTTTGAATTATTTGCATAGGTAAGGGCTTGTCTCTCATTTTATTTCAATTTTCCACCCACTGATTATATTTTCCCCGGGTGGCTTTTACAGCTAGCACCCGAGTGGAAAACCAGTTGTGGGGCACTGCGAAGAATATTCAGTGATTGCTAAATCCTCTAAATATGGGAGTGAAGAAAGAACATTTACAAAATTTGGCTAAGCTTTCTTTGCCATTTTTTTTAACAAATAATAATGCAGAAAGTCATCCTGGTGATAAAACAGTTGGCAGAAAAATAGTCCGCAAAACCAAAGCTCACATTTCCATAAGCTTTCCTGAAATAATTTTCAGACATAGTTCTAGCACCCTGGTGCTAGGTGTGGCCCTAGGGGTGATCTGGGTGGACACTGATGTGAATTGTAGGTGGTATTATGCCTAAATTACGTCTATATTCTCCGTCAGTCATTCTTTTTAGAATTTTGACAAAGTAGTTATTCCCTTTAAGGGCCTTGTAGTTTTTGAAAACACAATTCACAAATAGATTCTAGGTACTTCTAGCCATACGCGGATCCAGGATTGCCAATCGGGGGGCACCTTCCCGGGGGGCGCCATCCGGACCAGGGGCGCCACTTTTGACCGACAAAACCTATCAGGTGGGCGCCAAATCCTCTCTGTGGGTGACGATTTTCGCATCCTGGGGAGGGGGTGGGAAGCGACATTTCAGGGGGCGCCATCGACCTTTCAGGGGGCGCCGAGGGTCAATCTGGGGGGCACGTGCCCCCTTTGCCCCCTGGATCCGCCTATGCTTCTAGCCTGTGTGACACAAGAACTTAATCATTTCTGGAGCACTTTCCAATTTCAGTCATACTGCTACTATTTGCAAATTAAAATTTTCAAACTCTATATAAAAGGCTTCAAACTCTAACCAAAGAAAGCTTCAGCTGAATGTAATTTTGTATCATTAGGGAATCCATATTTTAACTGAAAATAATAAAAAAATGCTATAATAAGCTTTTGTCATGAGGTGGTTCCAGTTTGGGCACTATTGAAAAGATATCAGTAGTTCTAGATCCATCTCATTGATTTTTATTTTGGTGTTCATGATATGTCTGAAAAGCCTTTGCAGTGGTTTTCATTAGATACGTTTATGTGCTGTTTGTGCGTTGTTCTGCTCCATTTTGGCTTTCTCTGTTGAACTCGCTCACAAGAAGTCATTGTAAGCCAATAAGTTCAAAAACATGAGTGACCGACCTGCCATTTAGTCTTTTAATTGTATTTCTTATCTGACATTCACTGAAGGTATTACTCGGAACTGCTCGCTGAAATTATGTTCAGACAATTGAACAACACATATTATTTGAGTCATATTTTCATAACTGTCCATGTTAATAAATATATATGCAAAATTCCAGCATCCAACAACAATAATTCCAACATGCAAATAATTTTCAAAATGCACTCCCCACCATTCAGAATAATTCAAATGGTAGGATTATGAGGCAGCTCAAAGTCATCATCACTGCTCCAGTTTTCTTCTTACTGACGTTACTCTCTCTCTCTCTCTTTCTCTCCCCAGGTGCGAGGCTGCAAGGTAGGATATCGGGGTACCTACGGGTTCTGGGCCGGCGCAGAGCTCGGTAATAATTATCTCTGCTCTCAGCTTTGTCCGCACTGTGGCCATAAGCAGCAGATTGCTAAGAAAATGGAAGCTCTCCACGTTCGAACTAGAGATCTTCTGAGTGACCAGTGACAAGATTACAGACGGACAGCTGTGCTCTCGCTACCGTGCCAAGATATTCTACTTGTGCTCGGCCGTGGCAAACTATGAAACGGACTGCATCACCATCTTCTTAGACGCCAAGTCAGCCACCGCAGCTTCGTGCTGCGCTGTTTAATGGTGATAGTATTCCAGTGTCCCAAAATTGGTTTTGCATTAGGGTGCTGGGTGTAGAATTCATATTGGAAAATATAGTTGGCGAGTGGAAAATTCGAAATTTACGATATTATGGAAGTACATTGAGACCCTCATTTAAACTCTTATTTACAGTTTAGAAAGAGATTTGTATTAAATATTTTCTCAGTCTCATATTTTTGACTGGTTTATATACACCGGGATGATTTAATTGTGCTAGAAAGGCTCCACTTGATAAGTGAGCGGAAAATTTTGTACAAATAACACAGCAGTGAGTGGAAAATGCGGCTTGACCGGGTGCCGCTCTCCACCCAGCACCCTTTCCAGCACTGCTTGTTTATGTAATGAACTTTCCCTGCAATATTGTGGGTAATGCGTGAGCCGACTCCCTGGATGGGAAATCCGCTGCTTTCCCGCTGTGCCATCGTGGTCGATGCCCACACTTCGTCCGAATCGCAACACAGATAAGCTGAGGTGAGGCGTGCGTAGTGCCGGGTTGGTGTCGTCATCGTCGGTTCGACGCCGTTCGCCTTTACCCTCAGTGTATGGACGGAAACTGAGTATGATGGTGATGCCTGCTCTGTCGCGAGTAAACTTCTCGTTCGTTGGGGAAGAAGAGGCGAGAGTTGTGACAAGACAATTGCCGGCACCTTCATCGGCGACTGATGGCAACGCATCTCCTCAATTCTCTGAGCATCCAACAGCCTTCGGTAAATAATTTTGCTGTGCTGCAGTAACCTCCCTTCTCATCCGACCTGGCTTATTTTCTGTTATTTTGTGTTATTTTCTCTCCCTCACGGTCAAACGTGGACGAAACTATAATGACCGTGAAGGCGAACTGTCCGCAAAAATTTAGGGTGTGCAAAGACACTTACGAAAATGTCGGGGAAAGTGCGCTGAACTCATGAGGGTGATGCAAAGTGATACTCTTCAGTTTGTACATTCAACATGACGCTGTGACGCTAATCGTTCAGCTTATCTGATACACCTGTTAAGTGTTATTGTTACCTGCATCAAATTTTATCGCAGAAGTGTTTTTTCCTGTGTTATTTATTAAAGAAATAATTTGGGGCGTAAAATACTAGTTCCTGCATAATATCGCTGAGGTTTGGATTGGTATGTCCTTGGGACAACTCAAGTGAAACCTGCAAGCGGTGTTAAAAATGTCCCTTAAGTCTGTGTTTTCATTTTCTAATGTCTTGAACTCGTTTCGAGGCAGTCCAATAGATTCGTGGGCCACAGGCCTCATTATATATAGATCGCATGCTTCATTCTATACTTTCTCTTTTAATATCAGGGTACTAATATGTTTCCAAATTTGGGCACATCAATCTTCGTAAAAAAACTTTCCTTTGCTGTAGTGATATACCTTCAGAAATAGCTAGTCATGTCGTATCTATTACCGACGAAGTGGCGGAATACCGTCTCCATCACAGTACGCACTTATTGAATATATATCACTTGTTAAGTTAACAAATTACTATTTTATGTGAGTTTCTTCCCGCTGAAGCAGTATTGAACGGAAACCACGAAACGAAGTGGCGGAATACCGTCTCCGGCCGATGGTGCTATCTTTGACGAGATCGATGGTGCAGTGGACGTCAGTGCCGAATGGAGGCATGGGGGACAACGGTGCACTGCGTCTCTTTGATATATCTGGAAACGCTAACTTGCATAAACAGACCAGACGAAAAAATTATAATAAGAGCTTAATATATTTATTTCAACCAACAACTCATCCTTGAACAACAAACGGGCAATGTACCATGATAAATGTTGCTCTTAGTTCACAGCCTTAATTGTACAGACGACACTAGTATGCTGAATGTGCTCTCTTCTTCAGTAACGAAAACTTTCTTGCAGGCTTTGTTTGCCAACTCGAATGTCAGTTACGCATCGCCTCCTGAGCATGCCAGCAGCGAAGACTTCCTGAAAGAGCAAGTAAACATTACCGCTTATTCAAAGCGGCGGGTAGACATAACAGCAGACAATCGCCATTCATTTAAATGTGTTCGTTCTAAGTGGGCTTTAAAATTGGCGAAGAATCAGTAAACTCATGTTTCCTGTCTGCCTACAAGAATGAAACGGGCAAATTCCAAAAGCGTAACAATTGACGTTGCTTGGATATGAAAAATTGCATTAAATTATCGAGAGGAACAAACCCGGAGAAAACTGCTGCAGTCACATTACACAAGACTATTTGCAGACCCTGGAGACAAGATTATCAAGCATCTAAGATGATATTACCATTTTCATCCATACCATCTAAGCAAAGGCAGAAAGAGGATGGTTGAGTGAGGCTGTGGGTTGAATCAATATTGAATCGTGCCACCACCCATAAGCATTTTTCAGCGAATTCATATAAAGTTAAAGTAATGTAATAATGATTTCTGCTAATACCTGCTTGATATTTAAGTAATTCATGAAAGAGCTGGCAGAGCTGGATCCAGGATTGTCAATTGGGGGCGCCATCCAGGCCAGGGGCGCAAGTTTTAACTGGAAAAACCTATCGGGTGGGCGCCAGCCTATCAGTGGGCACCCGATTTTCGCATCGAAGGAACGACATTGCAAAGGGGCACCATCAACCTTTCAGGTGGAGGGGGCATCTACCTTTTAGGGGGCGACGAGGGTCGATCGGTATGACACCTGACATTTTATCAACCTGGTGTGAATTTGCAAGACTGGTGCGAGGAAGTTGACACTTAAACCAAATAAATAATGGCTGAATGGTTATTAAGACACAGGAGAGGGCCTTGTAAAAAAAAACCTTAACTAACTAACTAATAAGAGAGGTAGTATTGCATTGTGTGGGTAGCAATGTGTGCATTTTTCTCCCTGGTATATGACAGATTGGTGCAATTTTTTGGAGGCTGGTGGTGCAAGAATATTAGATTGCTAGGGCGACTCGTCTGGCCTGCTGCCATACTTTGCAGAGTGGCTCTCCACTGTGCAGGAGAAAATGGGATATCTCCCATTGCCAATGCATTGGAGATACCCTTTTAGCACTGCCACACTGCTCTTAACACAAAATAATATCCTCTTGAGACCCGAGCCCAAAGTATTTGATGCAACTACAAACCCTTTTTTTATTTTTGGTATTTGAGACACAAGGAACTCAATAATGAACAAAAATTTAAATTCCAAAATTTATAATTATAATTTATTGGGCCTATAAAATCCTATACATACCATCTTTGAAGGAGATTGTTCGGCAACCAAAAATGCTAAAAACGCTGGACGAAAACTAACAAATTTCCAATAATTTAAGCTTTCTGTTCATACGCTTATCAAAACTAAGTTCTGTCAGTAACAATTTTTTAACTACCTACCTTCCTCGGAGCAGCCGCGAAACCGTCCGGCGCCTGCGTCAATCATCAAACAAAGAAAATTTGGACTCACTTGCCCTTGGGTCTAGTTTATGATTTTGACACCAGAAGAAAGCTAAAATGTCAAGCTGTCTATACATAATAGCTTTAAAAGGCTGCTACATTGGTAAGAGGTGGCAGAGCCATTCAAACCTGCGTATATATACCTATACGTGGGGCTCAGGAGGATATGAATTCCCATGCCAACATGTGCATCCATGACAAAGCATGGCTGATGCATGCCTATGTGGCGGGACAGCACAATTCCAATACATAACATATTCCAACAACTTCCAAGTACAACCTTCAATTCAGAACTGCTCATTCAACATGTACGGACACTCAGTCCAAAAATGGATGTTTTATTTTATATTTGAAGTTGCATTGAATATGCATTTTGTTTGGGTTTAAGGGCAGCACCCATTATAGTCATGGCTTGCCCATTGATGTATTGCATACATGAATAGTAGTGTAGCATAAGTATAATACAGCTTGTAATATAACCAGATTTGCTGGATGATATGAAACTTCCTGATAATTATCATGCAATTATCAGTTAATCACATGGAAAGGACAGGGCAAAATAAATAAACCACACATAAATAAATGGCAATAGGCTCACTTGGAAAGCTTAGTATTCTGATACGAAAAATCCCACATTTCTTCTGCTAAATCCCGATTGGGCCTGTCACTTCAGGTCCACAGAATGTAAAAATCACCATCCCATCCTACTGGCACATAAAATTCGATTTCCAGGCTTCCAAAAGGCCAAAAACTCCTCGCATATTATCAAACTCCAACGCGCCACTTACGCACCCCCGAATTTAAACATGTATTAGTGACAAACTATGATTTAAAATTGTAATTTTCTATACTGGACATATTCCTCGATCATTTCTCTATCCAGAAAACCATGTTACAATACCACCCTACCCCGCATCTGCTCACCACAGCCCATAACAAATCTCCATCTCACCTCTCCCCATGCTATCTGGACGGGAAGTCTCGGTTTGTTTGGTTGATATTTCGTCATCACTCGACAATAACAAAAATGACCTTGAAAACAAACGGTTGCCATGTTTTGGAGGCGGAGCGTTCTACCTTCTCTCTCTAGGGCCTTGCCCTAAGGTAACTTCTTAGGACTCTTCTAAGTAAGTAAAGGTATCTTGACTTCTAAGAGGTTCCATTCATTGCCTTGGTTCCGTTCTCCTGAGAAAGCAAGACTATAAACGATATATAAGACATCAGAAGGTAAGGATAAAGCGATATCTTGAGGCTCCGTTGTTGATCCAAAGCAAGAGCGTTGACCATTTTCCTTCTATTGGGTGCCCCATTTTGCATTCTTAGAACAATATCTGAACGCCCAGTTCAGGATTGCCTCTGGAAAACGCCATGACTAAAAGCCTGAGAAATTAGTATGGCAGTAGAAAGGTCAGAAGTCGATAGTTCATCCAGATACAGAACTCTTGGTACGTCTTCTTATTGATTGTAAAAGTCTGGAATGCTATTCTGCAGGGTGTTTCAGAAAGAATGACATTTTTTAAATGTTAAATAAAGGGATAAATATCCTTCAGAGGCATAAAACTGTTATTTTGGTGGTGAATTGTGAGACATTTTTGAAAGATATGTTTATTAGCATCAAGTATTTCCTTCCATCTTAAATTTACTTGAAAAATGATGCAAGAACCCTAATATACGTATGTCAGCTTATATTCAAGAAAACTGAACTGGGAGCATTCTAAAACGGCTTTAGCGCTAAAAATGGAATGTAAGCATGCACATCAAAAGCAATTTCAGTAATATTTCAAGTTTAAAGTTTTTGGCTCAAGCCATTCTCCAATCTTAAATATGAATGACCAGATGCGATGGACACAGCACTAAAGACCCCACTGTTCACTCCAGAACATGGGGCATGGGCCAATTGGTAATTGTTTGCTTGGACCTGAGCTTTTCTAAGCATGAGAGTTGTGTTTTTTTAGAATTAATTGCCAGAGGCATATGAGTGTGAAGTGTAATGCACCACAGTGACAATGAAATGTTTGCAGTGCCATTGGTGTGGTACTTGTCACATGATACACACATAATTTCTCCAAAAATATTCAATGTAGGCAAAAAGACAGTGTTTTCAACACATTTTGATGATAAATTACAACTAGTAAAAATATAAAACAGCTAGAAAAATATGTATAGTTGTAAATATCCCAAAATATGCTTTCGATTGATATGTAGATCATTCCACAACGACCCATTTATAGCTGTATTCTGATCAATTAATATCACAAATAATGAAACGCCATGTATGTTGTAAATGGATCTTATGACTTTTTGGAGCTGTTACAACTTCGATATTTTTGTTTTTTTGTTTATTTCGTTCACCTGAACATTTAAAGTATTTTCTATAGGGGCCTTTGTGTTTGTACTGGTTTGCAGTACTTCAAATGATGTTTTTTTGCTCACTCTTAGTGAGTCACTAATCAATTATTTTATGAACTGTACATTTGCCTTTCTTCTGGTCATCTGGCTGGCCCTGATGAATGCAGGTGCAGTTTTCCCAGTTAAGAACTTATTTGCACATTCAATCTGCAGACAACTTACAACTTGTGTAGATTAATTAATATTTCCCAGCCACTCCAACTCATTCATTTTCAAGTACTTCGGTTGCCAGCATTACAGGGTGAGTTAATAGTTATGGATTCTTCTGCATATGAGTAAATTTAGACCAATGACCATGGGTATAAAAAACCCAGAGTTGCAAGGAGACCCTGCTTAGCATAATAAAAAATGTCAGCTGAATAAATGATTCAGTGGGATAACTTGTCCATGCTTAGCATAGACCCTGCTTAGCATAATAAAAAATGTCAGCTGAATAAATGATTCAGTGGGATAACTTGTCCATGTTTTCAATGGGCTGCCAGGGGTCAGTTTGCAACCAGCACCCCTAGCACTGGAGACTAAAGTGAGCCATAGCAGACACAATTATGTTGTACAGTTTCCATTGGGAGCAGGGGGTGACCCATTTCAGGGCTGTCTGAAAGCTTTTGTCTGAAAGCTTTTTCAGGCTGTCACCCACGATCGGGTGACAGCCTGGGCATGCCTTTGACTGTGGGCGGCCAAACTGCTGAACGGGCCTCTGTCCAGCTACCGCCACAGTGTGGTGCAAACAGCCAGGTGGTTGTTGCCGATCAGAATCAGGGCGGGGTGCCGGAGGTTGGAGCAACCGAGGAGGTGTCTCTCCGGGGTGAGGGCTTGGCTGGGAACTCCGACCCAGTTACACATGCTGGGCCGCCCATGAGGGGTGGGGATTCTGGTGCGATCTGGTCGGGGGACTGTGGAACGTCACGTGGCGCTGGGGAATGTGTCCCACCTGTGGGCTTAGCCTCGCAGCTGCCTGCCGCCCGGCCGCTTCTGAGCACTCCGCCCCCGGATTTGTGCCCGGCTTTGATTCTGCCTCGTCCTCCCAGCCGTCCCGCCCGTCGTCACCGCTGACGACTACTGGACTGACTGATCTTGTCTGAGATTTTCTTGGTCTGCTGGGCGCCTGCGGGCTGGGGGCTGGTGTGTGGAGTTCGTTGCTGGTTGTTGACCGTCGTGGGCCTTTGTTTTGGGGGCTGGTGGTGGTGACCGGCTTCTGGAAGGGGGGCTTGCGGTTTGTTGATGGTTGGCTTGCGCTTTTCGTGCTGCGGTTCTCGGTGCTGGGGTGCCCGGCGGATCGATGGTCTTGGCCTGAGGATCATCCCATCATTCATTGCCCAGTTAGTTCATCCTTGCATTGCTTACTACTTTAGTTTAATAACAAATCACCTTAAAATTTAGGCTTTTTTGTCTGGAGATTTATTGGTACATTTTCTATAGCCATTTTCGATGCCTATCCGAACATTTCTCTTCACAAGCGATTTCCATTTGGTTTATATTTGCTTCTAGGGGTTACTTATTATATGATCAGTATTCTATGCACATTTTGGCAGGCCTACTTGGTGTTATTTGTTTTGACCTTTGCCCTATTTCTACAACAGTTTGTTTATTCACACTGTTTTTCTGGCTTGTTTTTCTCTTTATTTCTATGCTTGCAAACACTGCTTGCTTAAACACACAACTTAAACGATTTTGCCCATTGTACTCTGGAACTGACAACGATGCTAACCCAATCCCTTCCAATCTCTCAGCAATCCTTGCATCTTGTCAATACCAAAATGTTTCCCTTAAAACATCAACAGCTTGCAAGAGTAATTTCTCCCTACTTCATGTCAACATTAGATCGTTACCCAAAAATTTTGACAGTTTACAGCACTTGATCCTGAATTTAGACCCTAAGCCGCAAATTGTCCTTGTTTCTGAGCTATGGCTCGCCCCCGAATCTAAAGCATCTTATGACATTGAAAATTATTTTTTCGAATTCTCTTCAACAGCCCAATATAGAGGAAAAGGGTCTGGAATTTATGTTTCTAAATCTATCCCTTACAAGAGGAGACCAGACCTGGAGGCTCACAGCACTCAACAACAATCTACATTCATCGAAATATCTAGGGTTTTTCCCTTCCACATTGTAATAGGATCCTGCTATAGGTCCCCTTCATTCCCCTCATCAATTTTTCTCAATTACTTAGACGTTACTCTTGAGTCCCTATCAAAAAGTAGAAAAACTTGCATACTAGGAGGAGATTTCAATTTTGACATTCTCCAACATGAAATTTATGAGCCTAGCTCCTCATTTCTTCAATCTCTTGCTTCTCACGGCTACTTCCCCTGTATTTCAATACCGACCAGAATTACCTCTCAGTCTAAAACCCTGATCGACAACTTCTTCATAAATGATACTTCCTTAGTTTGCTCATCATCGGTCCTCACCACAGATGTCAGCGATCACCTCCCCATTTCACTTAAACTTCAATTCTCATACAAACCTGAAGATTCACACGACAAATACTACCGGTCTTTTGACTTCAGAATGATTGATATCCTCAAAAACAATTTATCTAGGAAGTTAGAAAACATATTCATGATCCAGGAACCTGTGACGGCAGCAAACCTTGTCCAATCTACCTTATCAGAAGAAATCAATAGACTTTCACTAAAAAAAACTGGAAGAAGACATGTGCCAAAACAGCCATGGATCTCTTTTAGTCTACTCCAATCAATCAACAAAAAGAACGACCTGTATCACAAATATATACGCTCAATGAACCCTCAGGATAACTCACATTACAAGGTATATCGCAATACTCTCATCACAGCAATACGATTAGCCAAAAAGAATACTTCCAAAGGAAATTAGAACAGGAAAAGGATGACCCAAAAAAGCTCTGGAGCACGCTGTTAGGCTTAACACATAAAAATAAAACTAAAAAACCTCTGCCCGAACAATTTGAATCAAAAGACGAACTAATTTCAGAACCTGGGCGCATTGCCAACCACTTCAATGAGTATTTCTCCACCATTGCTTACTCATTAGACGAAGCCCTCCCAACACCTACGTCGGATCCCCTTCAACACATTGAAAACTACCAGGGCCAACCATTCGAATTTGACCCAATAACTGCCGAAACAACTTTTGCTGTCATATCTTCCCTAAAAAACACCGGTCGTGGACCCGATGGTGTCTCTTCCAAAGTACTTAAACTAATCTCGCCTACAATATCTCGACACTTAACACACCTATTTAACCTCTGCCTTCAGTCTGGCATATTTCCGGCTCAATTTAAGGAATCTATTGTCGTCCCCGTCTACAAAAATGGTAACCCTTCAAACTTTTCAAATTACAGGCCTATCTCCCTGCTACCGGTTCTTTCTAAAGTACTTGAAAAAATTGTATACAGCCAAGTCATCCAATTTCTTTCGGCCAATCACACAATATTCGAGAACCAATTTGGCTTCCGACAACACCACAGCACATTCATGCCAGTTGCCTTACTTTACGAAAAATTACATCAGCACTAGCTTCAAAAAAAGTTGTGTGACCATTTATCTAGACTTCTGTAAAGCCTTTGACACAGTGAACCACGAAATTCTTGTTCAAAAACTTCAAAAATATGGAATTCAGAACACTTCGCTAAAACTATTTGAATCGTATCTGTCTGGC
This sequence comes from Lepas anatifera, assembly GCA_034440635.1. Lineage (NCBI taxonomy): Eukaryota > Metazoa > Arthropoda > Thecostraca > Lepadidae > Lepas > Lepas anatifera. The sequence continues at coordinate 2,046,683 of JAOTON010000441.1, forward strand.
CGGTGTCAAAGCGTCAAAATAAACTCTCAAAGGTCCACAATTACCAAAGCAATTACGATGGGCGTTCCCCAGGGTTCTGTTTTGGGCCCTCTCCTCTTTTTGCTTTATATTAATGATCTTAGCTGCTGTTCTCAAATTCCTACCTTCTACTTATTTGCTGATGACACGGCCTTACTTTACACTGCTGACACAATACAATCCCTTCAAAACGATATCAGCCTTAGTATGCCTCAAATCTGCCAATGGTTAAATTGCAACCGACTCACTTTAAATGTAAAGAAATCAACCTTTCAACTCTTCTCTAACGTCAAAAACACAGAACTAAAAATTGAAATAGGCAATGTACCTCTGCAAAGGAACTTCACAACCAAGTACCTTGGTGTACAAATTGATGAAGATCTAAAATGGACAAGTCATATCAAAAGTCTTGAAAATTCAATCTCTAGGACCATTGGCATAATTCAAAGAAACCGATACATTATAAATTCACATTATCTTTTGCTACTTTATAACTCTCTTATTCTGCCTTTCTTGACATACTGTATTCAGCTCTGGGGATCGACATACCCTTATAAACTTCTCAAACTGACGACTCTCCAGAAAAGGGCTGTTCGAATTATTGAGGGTGCGGACATTTTGGCTCACACCAGTCCCATCTTCAAAAAACACGGCATATTGAAGCTTCACGACCTCATTGAATTCTCACAAATTAATATTTTGCATAAATTCTTGTTAAACCAGCTACCACATCCACTATCTTCTTGTTTTACACTTATCGAACTTCCTCGGACACAGCGAAATGTCAGACAAAGACAACACTTTACCATACCTTACGCCCCTACAATGTATCGCAAATTTTCACTCTTTATAGCAGCTCCTAGGGTATGGAATAGAATTGTGGCTTCAAAAATAAGAAATATTGAAGATGTGCCCCTGTCCAGACCGTTTTTCAAAAAGGTGCTAAAAAAGATATATACTGATGTTTACTAGGGACTATTTTGTTTTCATTCATAGGAAACCAAGTATCCTGACACTGTTAATGATCACTTTTTTCTCTAAAAGTCAAAGTTTTCGATTTTTCTGCTCTCAGCTATAGATTACATTATGAATTTTATATTGTCGATCGCTCCTCGTAACGGCCCACTTACTCACTAATCGCGGAGCAAACTTTGAATATAGGTGTTTGGGTGGTTGAACAGGCTCGCCTCCGGCACTCACTTACCGTTTCCTTGAAATCCCCTCTTAAATGTGTACCGTTAGCTTGGACTCCCCGTGGCCTCCCCCTCTCTCTCCCTTGTCGTGTTGCGTGCTTGATTACCGCCATCCTACTCCCCTCTTTTCCCTCTAACTAACTGTATGTCCGGCAGCTACTGTAATGCTCCCAGCGCTGCCGCCGTACCCGCGTCGCTGCGGGCTCCGGTGGCTGGGTGCGGCGGCCCCTGCGCGGGCGACCTCTGGGCGGGTGCTCGGAGCGAGATCGGTGCCGTTAGATGGCGCAGAGTTATGCCCACTGCCGGGGCGGTGTGACTGATTGGCAGGGCGCGTAGGGCCCGAGGTGCTGCAAACAGACGATGATATGCTAATGTATTCTACTTACCTTGTTTTTATATCAATGTTTTTAATGTCATTACCCTCCCCCGAGCCGGCTCGCCCCCCTCATATTGTGCTTGTAAATGAGATAACGTGTTGTGTATGCAATATATATATATATATATATATATATGTGCTGCACATGAAATACATGTATGGAAGTATTTTGGCACCCATTGGGTTTTCAACATATTTATCACAATTGGAACACATTACCACTAGTCCCTGGGTCAACATTACATTTCAGGAATCGATACCAGAAGGGGTAAAATTCTTTTCGGGATTTTCAGGGCCAGAAATGTCTCTACTTTTCGTTGTTATGTGGTAACTATCTGGGACGGGCAGCTTAACAAGTTATCACCCCTCAAACATGAGGATGCACATCCTTGAACCCTTTCACCCCTCCAACGAAATTGTGCAATAGCTCTGTTAGATATGGATTCGGAGTAGTGAAATTTTCAGGATTCGTGAAAAGGGAATGAGTAAGACGGAAAAAGCATGTCTTATTATCATTATTAAATTGATAATTTCATAATGATGTTTTAAACTGCATATTATTAAAGAATGTTTGTTTTGTTGGACCTTTGTCTGCTATTTTGCATGGATAAAACGTTTCTGTTCGATGATGAAGGCATGTTGATTTTCCTTGGAAATTTTTCTTCACTTATATTACAAAATAAGTTTCTCAATATGAATTCTACATGGGGATTAAATTTAACATATGAGCGACATATCCTGGCCCGGTCCGACCGTCACGCTAGCATAAAAGTTACTAAGCCTTCATGGGCTGCACTGTCTCCTGTTGGTCGGCCAAAACCAGTCTCAACTAAGGTAAAGTGAGAACAACGCCACTTGATGTGGAACCTGGCTCAAAACCGATTGAAAATTTTCCCCAGTATTCAAAGTGACTGACCATCACCACTTGACCCAGAAGCTATGAAACTGGACAATCTATAGCTGGCAGAGGGTCTTCCGTGGTGGCAGGTTTCCATGTCATCGGATTTTTTTACCAAGCTGTTAAAACAATTGCGTATGGGCCCAAGGCATTGCTGCAAACACTGGGCAGGGTTTTGTTTGGGACCTACAACCAAATATATGAATGCCTGAAACAGAATTGAGGATATATTTGGGAAAATACTTTGCCTATTTTCCTGTGGCAGGCATTTTTGAAGAGGAAATACATTGTGAGACGCCCTGAAGAGCTGGAAGAATTCCCAAATTTTCGTGACCCCATTCTGGGCGGAGATTTTTTCTACAGACCCCCGGTCCCCCCTAAAAAAACCTGTGAAATTGAACTGCGAATGCCACACTAACGCAGCATTGCCAAAACACTCCTTGATTCAGATACTGGCGCTGAACATACTTGGGACTTGAATGTATTTTGAATTATGAAGATGTGGGTGTGAATGTAGAACACTTTAAATTGTGTGGGAATGTAACACCTAGGGCGGATTTTCCGGATGAAAAAGTCGTGCCCTCAAACAGTTGGAGTGATTTGTGCAAGTGTGGAAACGTCCAGTATGAATTTCATGACTAAAAATCATGTGAACTGTATTCTAAAGAAGTTGCTGGTCGTTTTGACCGAAGTTGGCACTGATGTGTTCGTCCATGGTAGTCATCAAAACAACGTTAAGAAAACGTCTGAACCTCTGAACCAATCGATAATATTACACGTGGGCTCGTAGTTTATATTTCAGTTGCGAAAAGAAAGGCTCCAAATTAAGTTTGTGGGCGGATGCTCGAACTCATTCTAAAACAGCTAGCTCTGTTTTTCTCTATCCATATCTATTTTAAAGTATGAATTTACGTCATCCTCTGACTGGTGGAAACTCGCCATGTTCGGAAGGCTGGTAACTTCTACGGTAGGGAGAAGGAAATGCTGGGGCGGATTTTGGTTCCGTGCAGGGAAGCCCTTAGGTCTCATCTGGCTTTGCTGAAAATGCCGTCGATTGGAGCGATCCAGCGAAAATGGTGTAAGATGATTGTTTGTTTGGGCTTTACGGCACGCCAACTTGGATGGCCATATAGTGCCCACATGGTGTAGGGTGCTTAGGGTGGATTGCCTATGCTTAAATACTTAAAAATGAGGCGCGGTAGATAATTTAAATTGATATTCCATTCCATATCACGAGGTCTTTATATACATGGCTATCATGGCTCAAATCTTGCGAAGCGACTCTCAGATATTGGTATACCAAGTGTAATTTGAGTTCTGATTTCCTCAGGTGTTGGGGAACTGCCCTGGAGTGAGGATAACCACAGCCAAAATGGTGAGTAGGTTGTTCGTGTCCTAGGGGCGTAGGAACAGTGACAAGTGGGAGGAGTGATGGGGAGTGGATTAGAGTGAACTCTCTCAAGGGGGTCCATATGTGCGACCACTTTTAAAACCTTTCATATGGTGTGGATAAGAACTGCATGGACGCATGCACGGGCATACAGAGGGAAACAAAAGTTGTTTTGCGGCGAGAAACCACAGCGTAAAATTTCGAAGCTCCGGCCATATGCGTAAGGTTTTTGACCCCAAAATACATAACGTAAAGTTGCGTACAAAGCAGGGCGGCTAACGTAAAGTTGCATACAAAGCAGAGCGACTGCATCGTCATCAAAACATTCAGGGTGAACCAGTCTCTACTCCTAGTCCTCTACTATTACTACTATCTATTAATGAAAATATTATTTGATTCGGGAATGGTTCTATGGAAAGTGTTACAGAATTGTCAAGGAAAAATAAAACATCTTTAAGTAAAGCGTATTTACTTCATATTTACGAAAATGCGCAAAAATTCCACGTGGTTCTTACGCTGCGTAAATTTTCTAGCATGGTGCACGGCGGAAAACTGATGCGTGGCTGAAAGCCCACTGCGTAAGAATTCGTGCCTTACCCAACTATTATTTTCCCCTGCGGGCATAGGGTCGTTGGTTCATCAGCATACACTATCTTTTATCTCGGGGGGGGCACAGCAGAACAACTGGGAGGGAGGGTCAGCGGCCGCCTGGCCTCGCCCCCCCTTTCGTCTGCCTGTGTCGTGTTCTGTGTAAAAGTGTGCGAGTAACTTGGCTAGGATATAACAGGGTATTGCTACGGAGGTTTGAGGTTCTGCTCACTGACTGCTAACTGCCATAGACTTAAGAAACGTCTCTGCAATGCTGGGGGCTAATGTTTGTCAGTGTACAAAGTTGCCCAGTAAGCGTGTGAACAAAGTGTCTGAGCATTTCTGTCTGTACTGATCTCGTGCAGCACCATGATGATTGACGAGCCCTTTGTGTTACGATGCTTGATTTTATGTATACATCTTATGTGGACGGGATCTGCGTGTGGGGCCGCTACCTGACACGTGCCTGTGCGTGCTCGGTCGCTAGTAGGCGTGTGCAGCGCACTGCTGCGAGCCCAAGCGCCGCCGAGATCGGTCCGTGATGGACAGAGTTTCGCCCTTGGGTGCGGGAATGGCGCCTCCTATCTGGGTTCGCTCTGGTGTGAGAGTGGCGCCCTCCCGCCGTGTGCAGCGTTGTCCGCAATTGGCGCCGATGTATGACGTCCGCCCAGGATGTGGCAACCAGCTGCGGGGGCTGAATCCAACCAGTGTCTTTGCCGTGTCTCGGTGTTTTCTGTCTTATTTTGTGTCGACAGCTCTCTTTTGTCTCTTCTTCCCCCTCTTCCCCTGGGAATTTTCTTTTCTTCCTGAACCTCCTCTTTTTTAACAAGTTGTCTTGGTAATGTTCATGAGTGGACAAACGGATGTAGGAGGAGGCATTCTATATGAAGGGCATGGCGTTGACCTACCACACCCTGACTGTCGCAGGCTGACAGTAAGTCATGTGAATTATGACAACATTTAACCTTTTTGGACGAAAGGATAGTTTTATTCGAAATACGGATAAGTAACAGTATTTCAGGTCTATATTGTTCATGAATACACCTTAGCATTATTAGATGATCCTGCTGCTTCTCAGTTCAGACTTAAAATAATTAAAACAACTTTTGTTGTGCAAAGCCGCGTGGGTTCTTGTCATTGTTTTCTTTCCTGCGTTTAGTTTGTCAACCGCTGCGTTGGCCGTCCTCTCCACTGATAGCTGTAAGATCGTCAGCCATTGGAAGCCTTGTTGACTGCGCGTGGCAGCGATAGCATTGTGACGGGTGCGGCGGCGGCAGGCGCTGTTCGGCACGCAGCTCATCATCACCATGGTGGCCGCCTGCGTGCTGCAGAAGCTCGGGCCCTTCTACTCTCTCGCCAGGTGGATGCTGTGTGGCAGCGGGTGAGTTCCCGTGAGGCAGTTGAGCGGGTGAGCGGGTGAGTTCCGTGAGGCAGTTGAGCGGGTGAGCGGGTGAGTTCCCGTGAGGGTGTGGGCAGACCTTTGTTGGCGTATCAGTAGCTCGCAGTAACCTGGGCGTCGCGTGGAAGGGATGTTATGATTAACGAGGTCCTGTTTAACCCGTATTTCCGTTTTCGGCACGGCCTGTCAACAGTTTGATATGGGTGCTATATGATCTAGCGGCCTGGGCATCCTTCGGCCCAGCTAACTAAGCCTGGCTCGAGGACATGTATATTTCCCATGCTCTCTTCGGGGATGTGGTGCCCTTTCTGTAGTGTTTAGTACTATGATTTGGGTGGGAATGCAAGAGCATTATAGGGGAATGTTCTTTTTAAGTCTAGGTATGTATTTACGTCCATTTATGTTCTAACTGGGAGAGTGTGATGCGCAGTCTCAAGAGGTATCGGTACCCTACCGACGAGACGCTGAAGGAAGCTGCCGGCCTCACCAAGAACGGCAAAAAGAGAAGCAAACACGACGAGAAGGAAGCTGATGGCTTCCTTCTTCCCAAAAATACGCCATTCGAGGTAGGAAGGACATTTCCCGGTAACTTCTCTGTAAAACCTTCATCTCTTCGCCATCTCTGCCGATATTTTTTCGATCAACCTCATTTGGATGTACTGGCGTGTTGTTCATAAATATACCATTGAGCGAATGCTATGCCACTGGTAGTTTCGCGCAATGTGTTGCAAAGTATCATGGCTTATATGATTTAAATACAGGAATGTGACTGAATGTCTCTCGATGTTCCCAGCTTCATAGCTGAGAAGCTCTTTAATTAAAGATAGCCATTAACTGACCAGAAAACGACCTAGTGCGACACATTTCGAGTACTGTATATACCTGCAGGAAATTTTGCGTCTGGTCCCTGCTAGTATAGAGCTAGGATTTATGTATGTTGCTGTTACTTTGCAGCTGGAGACGTCGCCCGTGGAACATTTTGAGGTGATCAAGTTTAATTTCTACACGGAGTACCAGTGGCTGCTCGATTTCGCCGTCTGCTCAGCCTTTGTCTACTGCATCACAGAGGTAGGCTGTACGCTGCAAACGGCAACATTGGCGAACCAAACAAACACCATTCTCAGAGCTTAACGAATGGTAAATCCCCGCTGGCCTCTTTTGCCCGATATGTGGAAAAAAGTAGGCCATGCCATATGGCTCCGGCAGTTCCTGCATGGTAAAGTGCCAAGGCCGCTGCTGCCATAAAAATAGCATATATTGTGTGAAAATCTGATAACAACTTGTAAGAGAAAGGATTTGAGAAACGGGGCAAGTGAGAAATGAAGCTAAGATGTACCAATTGTCTATTGGTTTTCTTTTCCCCGACGGCGTTGAAGTGTTCTTTGGCAGTTACGTTCTGTTTGTTGTCCGGCAATAACATGAATCGGATAATGAGAAGTAATGATACCATCCAGTCTTCTTACTAACAATATATTTGCTGCAACTTTCCTTTACGGGTCTGTTCACTTCCAATGTTTTTCTTTGTGAACCACTCCTGATCTGTAATTCCAGCCCATGGCAACCACGTGGTCAAATGCTCGCCAAGGAGTATGACCTGAACGTGTCTCGGAATGTACCAGGAACACATCGCACATGTTTTGTGTCTCTCTAACCGAACCCCTGATGGTTTTGTAAGCTGGCGAAAAATTGCATAGGACCGCTGATGAGCGAGTAATAAGTCCAGGTGTGTGTTCATCGACTGACGGTTATGCTTTCCAGAGTTTCACCTACTTGGTGCCGCCAAAGGATGAGGTCAACCTCAGCCTCCTCTGGTGTCTGATGACTGTTGGATTCACCATGTATCCTTGACAAGCTGTCTTTGTATTTAGAACGCTGACAGTAAAGCAAATGACGTTTCTGTGCTATACTGCATCTGATGCATGGATGTTGTTGGTGCAGTGGTTGTGCAGTGGTTGGAGAAAATGCCAAGTTTTTGTAAGCTCTGTTGTAAGTTGGGTGCCATAAAGTTCTGACGAGGAGCTTGGAGTGGCCTAGTAGTTCTGAAATAAGCACGTAGAATGTGTCGACAGCGAGGATAAGCTAACTTAAATATCTGTATAATCTTTAAGGAAATGTGCCGAACGCCACCCAGATTATTATTGCAAAAACACTCGTACGATATTAAAAAATTGCATACAATAAGTTACTGCTTGGGACAGATTATAAATTGCAATCCTACACATCACACTGGGCCAGTGTATCCGTGACAGTGTCAGTTCTCCTTAACCGGCGGCGCCATTAGTAAGATGCTGTGGTCGCTGGCGGCTGTGTTCGTACGCTCGTCGTCGGGCGGCGGCTCCGGGGAGCTGGAGATCTGCGCCGTTTCCGGGCTGGCCTACTTCGTCGTCTCCATGGTGATCCTGGTGACTTCAGACGAGCTGCTGGAGCTTCAGCTGGAGCAGGCCTACAGCAGCTTCAACGCCAGCGCCACTCACTTCCTGCACGCGCATGGTGTCAGCTCCGGGTCAGTTGGTGCCCGCCGCGCCGCCTGGCGGTGAATGGAGCAGGGCTTGTTGGTGAAAATGTATCCACAGGGGTTAACCATATGTGATTTGTTTAGCATGGTGGGGATAAACTCACTGGCTTTAGAGTTATTGAATGCAAACATTTTCAGGAATGTGCCATAGCATATCGGCTTCTTTGCCATTTTATATGCCCCACCGTTATTCAATTATGCTGTGTTGTGAGCGTTGTATTGTCAGGAACGCTTGTTCGCCGGAGAGGTGACCGTGCCTTGGTCTGCAGCGGTCCGGCGTCCATGTTCGCCTTCCGACTGCTGCTGGCGGTGTGGTCGGGCTTCACCGGGGCGCTGCTGGTCTTCCCTGGACTGCGCTACACTCGTATGCACCGCGACGCGCTCAGGTAAGCGCCAACCCCCCCACAGTGAGCGGGCGCCAACCCCAGCACCACCACAGAGTGAGCGGGCGCCGAACCCAGCACCGCCACAGAGTGAGCGGGCGCCAACCCCAGCACCGCCACAGGTGAGGGGCGCCACCCCAGCACCGCCTCAGATTTGTTGAGACACCGGTCCCAGCACGCCTCCTATAGGCTGCGCCAGCTCACAAGACACTGGTCTAAGGGTTGCGAAAATTAGCAAAACATTGGACTCACTGCCATCAGAGCTGCCGAACAGCTCCTTCCAGTGCTAACGCACAGTCCGTTTCAACTGCCGATGTGAGAGGGATGCACGGGAGGGAGCGTCTGCGGAGAGGTTTCACTAAGGTCACGATCAAGGTATGCAAACATGAACTAAATCTGTTGCAACAAGTATTATGGACCGTATGTAACCGCAATGTCAATGACAAAGTTCAACATATGTTCCGTCATCTCCGAGTCGTGACCCATCCACTTCTAGTGTGCGGAATCTGGTTGACACGCTCTGAAATAGAAGGTTCTGTCCTTATCATTCCCGGCACACGCCACCAGTGTACGTCGAAGCGACGGCGGGCAGCGCAGCGCTGTCACTGGTCTGGGTCCCTACGCAAAGATGTCACGGAAAGCTTGGTATACGACAATGCATACTGCCTAAGAATGAGGCGGGGCGGGTATCTAGTAGGTATTTATTTCAAAATTTGCGTGGATGGCAGTATTACTCCGGATTTTATGTACATGTCAAGACTGCTTGCACTGTTGGGAGCAGTAGGTAAACATATTTGCTTAAACAGGCCATAGACATCGTTCTTAAAAATGCATCCGATAATTACTTCATAACAGGGAGGTACCGTGTTATGCGTTATCGGCGTTAACCTCCTACGTGCTTACTTATGCTCTGGTGAGAATAAATAAAGAACTGTGAAATGCCTTTCATTTAATTTTTCTGCAATTTTTTATGCCTCCCACAAACAAGGGAAGCTATTGGGACTCGTGGATGTCTATTGATAAACATATAAACGTGGAAGTATGTTATAAAAAACCGGGCCCATGCGGTTGTAGCATACTGCCCGTGAAATGCTGATTCTGTAGTGAGCTGTATTTCGAATGAAAAACCGCCGAAAAATAGTTTTACAGCATGCGAAATGGAACGGAAATGTAGCGTCGCCTTTATCGATGCCGCCTCACAGTAGTGTTTGATTTACGTCCCGCAAGATGGCACCGGTGGTGCCTCAGTAAGTGTAATGTGATCACAGCATCACGGTGTCTCCCGGGGCTTAACTTTTCCGATCCGTGAACCGACCCAGGGTTCCAGGCCTGGATTCCCCTGAGGGATGGCTGATTGTGAGCCACCCGACGCCCTGACGTTCCTACAGGGAAAGGCGATATGGTCCCAGAAAGCTGGAGGGGCCATATGGTCCTGGTAGTAGCTGCATCTATGAGCACTCAATTTGTTTTTTTTGTGTTTTCCAATTGAGACTTGACCCAGAGTGCTCCCGCTCTGTAGTTGAATATTCGTCGCTCTTTCTATGATTCGGTATCCACTAGAAACCGCTAGGAACTAAAAACGGCAATTGTTTGTTTAATTTTGTCCAGATTGTTGCACGCTCGGTTTTTGGAATCGGAGACCCCGGTAAAATCATCAATGGACCTCTCACGGAGACCCAGACCCCACCATCCGAACAAGCAACTCTCACAAAGAAGGGTTAATTTAGGAGTCAAAGTTTAATGTACCACAAAGCACAGGGACGGCCTCCCCGCTCAGTTCACCCTCTCATTATTGAGTTACCAGGCGACCTACGTTGGGTAAATGTTGAGCGACGGAGCGTCCCATGAGAATCGATCCCAAGCAGCACACGCAATCCCACTGCATGTTCTGGAGCAGCGGACCGGAGACCAACGCTCTACCAACTGAGCTACCCGGGCGGTACATTTGTTTGTACTTTGACCCTATACCTGTCAGAGGGCGGGGATGGATTCTGCCCACCCGTCATGTTTTGGTAGGATATCTCCGAAACTGTTCTTGATAAGATTGTGAAACTTTGTGACTTTTCCTAGAACTAAATATTGCAGATTCCTCGAAAGCTTTTGAAATGATGTCTGTACTAGGGGCGAAGCTATGGCTAAACCGGTATTGAGGGAGGATGTATTCGCAAACTGAGTATAATCGTGTACGGTGTGTTCTGGGTACAACGAAGCCGTCCGTAGCAATACTGAGAGCAATTGGAGTGTTTGAGTATTATGAATGATATTTCAAGTGATAGCTCATTGCCACTTTCATATAATTTTTAAGAGAAGCGCTTACAGAAACTAAAGATATTGGTGTTTCTGATGTAATTGGATAGTACTGTCTGTTGCGGGATGAATAAAAGTAGTCATACAATGCTCCAACCCCCTTGCTCCAAATCTATATTAAAAGGTGATAAGCTGCCGTGGGCGTGCTCAGGTGTTATAATTAAGGATGTTTCACACATGTCACAACGTGTTTTAGAATACCAAGTCCAATGAATGGGACAAGTATTTTGGGAAATTTTGTGTTGGGTTCCAAGACCGCGATATAGAAAAATTTAGCCATATGCGAATGAAGTAAGCAAGATCATTAGGAATCCCCCAGGTTTGGCATAGGCTGATAATGTTTAGGCAATATGAAAAGTACCAATACCTGAGGAACACATGTATATACCTTTTAGACATTAGCAATATGCATCCTGTCCCACCATTTTCCTTTCCTGAATTCACTTTTGATTATTTTTGGCATACCATTTATCTCGACGTCAGAGATGTCACACTGTATCTGACGTTTGCTAATCTACGCAACAAAAAATTGTTAAAATGTTTTCCATATAGTACTGGCCCTGGAACCACCATCGCATTTTGAATTTTCATATAATTGAAAGATATAACGATTTTGCATACATTTTCTGTCAATGCTAAACAATTTTGTGATTGTCAAACAATAGAGCTAAGGGTTATGGAAAATTAGTAAAAAAAACAGTAAAGCATTTATATTTTGTACGCCTCTGCCCACAATGTTGGAAATTTTGAAATTTGTTTCTTTTAAATTGAGTTAAGCGCGAGGTAAATTTTCGAGATCATGGGTGGGGGGTACAAAATGTACTGCACCCCTGAAATGAATAGGGGTTGCCGGGAGTACAGCAGTTTGACATTAGTTTAACGGTTTGACGTCGGTTGGTACAAGTCGACCGTTTGTACCCACTCCTCGTGTCGTGTTTTGGTCCTCCTCTCCTCTGAGTACGGTACCGTTTTCCTCTGTCTAGTGGTCTGCTTTACCACCGCGGGCCAAACACTTTTCAGTTCACTAATCGGCGTTATATTGGATCGAATTTAGATTGGATATTTAAATTTATACCCGTGTCGCCTGTATGAAGACAAAACAGCACACACAAGCCAAAACATGCAAGGCCCAAACGACGACGATCCAATCTGTGCCTGAGTCAAAGTTCTAGTGTCATTTTCAGTTTTCAGTGACCAAGAGACCACGTGAAATGCGTCGGCGCGGGCAGTCAAGTCAGTAGGGGAGACCGGAGCTGGTTGCATCACAGGTTGAATGCATCAAGGGCTGTAATTAAAAAATATTCACTAGATACCAGTTTAAGCGGGCCCACTAGAACCGCGCCCGCGCAATGTCTTTCCGGTGAAGAAACCAGCGAAGGCGGTCGGCCGATACCAGGTGAGGAGGAAAAACCTATTTTTAGGGTGAAAGTATTTTTTGGTTTGTTACATTAAGTTTTAAATTGAAATTAGTTTTAAGGGAAGACTTTTGGCGGGACGTCTTGACTTGTGAATATTTGGCGCCATGACTGATTGGGCGGGACGGAGCAAAACGAATTTTTCGTGGGGCAGGTTGAAACATTGATGCAACCTACCCCGGCGCTTAGTTTTGTTTATTGGCGAATTGAATAGTCATAGGATGTTTATTACCATTTTATTGGCCAGGCGTCGAAAGTGGGGGAGGAGCGCCTCACCGTTCGCGAATGAGGGAACGGGCGTTCCCAATTTTAACTTGAAATAGGTACCTACTTTTGCACTTTTGACCATATTAAAATCGCCTCCAACCCCCTCCCCCGCCCCGTCATCGCCAAATTAGGGTCCGTCACCTCCTACCGAAATTTCGTGGTGACGCCTCTGATTATTGGCAGGGAAAATAAGGAAGAATAATAAAAACTGTGGCTGAGAATACCTGAATGTTCTGTATTAACACCCGGACTGGAATGGGTCTGGCACGAACACGCACTGGAGGGGACCGGTGGCCCCTACGATCTCAAAAGAAAAGCCTTGACCCATGACCTTTGACATTGCCATGTGACCACGCCATGTGCCCTGAGCCATGTGGCGCACGAGACCTGCAGTGGAACAAACAGGTTCTATATCTGTCACCACTGTGACTCTGACTCTGAGTAGGTATGCTTGGGAAGGTATCCGATGAGCTGAATGGGAAACGTGCTACCAATAAAGCGAATCTGACGTTGTATTGTGTTTCTGTGCACCAATCCTCACGATGAAGCTGCCCCGGGGGCGGATGCAACTTACCCCGCAGTTTGCATCAGGTGCGAGCTTATTTCAAAGTTTATTGTGGTGTAATGTACTTGTTTTTGCGAAAAGATTAACCGTCGTTTGGTGGGGAAAATAACTATGTTTTGAATGGTGGTATCCAATTTTCGATAGATCTTGTGGATTATTTGCGACGGAGGGAAAAGTGAAACTGATTCAACCAGCCCCGGTCTCCCCAGTGTCCCCGCAGGGGGTGGGGTTTAGTGGCTTTGTTGAGGCAAACAGATCATGGATCGATGACGGTCCTGCTACAACATCGTATTATACCAGTACGCGCACAGTACATGTTGCAGGACATAGTACATGTACCATGACGTTTTATGGCACGCCTGCCTGAGGTGACCTCCTATTACATATCCACAGAAATAGGTTGTAAATAGCACTGGCACTTATATTGACACAGGTATGCTGGTCGCGTCCCGCTGATATTGGATGTGACTGAAATTACAGGTAAGCCATCTAAAAGGAAGACATATGAGCAGGCACAACACTGGCGGGCCGACCAAAAGTGAAACAAAACTGTATATATAGATAGGGGGCGCAATCATTACAGGAGCCTGACAGGAATCGGGTTAAATTGTTTCGCAAAAATAAAAGCACACGTATCTGGGCTTAAAACGGCTGCGGGGACTAACCATCTCCTTTGTTCAAGGATATGGTGGACACTTCCCGACTTTTGTGACTAGTGTGCAGAGCTGGGTGCCCACGCTGCATAATCTGGCGCTCTTACTGGCCCATTGGTGACAAACTGCTGCCGGTAGATCAAACCGGAGAGCTTTCAATGACTGACGAACCTGCACGAATAAATTGACCTCTCCGAAAGGAAGCGTTTAAGATTTGATTTAGATGCCTGGTTTGACTGTCGGAATTACAAACGGGAAGCCCTATGCCTGTCTATGCAGTATGCTGCATTAACTAACCTTTTGGCCGAGTTCGGATCATAATGTTTGTGATATCTCTTAAATAGCCGCCTTTGCTTCCAACGGGAGTATATTTCACCGATTAATTGAACTGGCAGTAAAAGACGAAGAAGGAAATAAGCTCACACACCAGGCGTTTTGGACAGATGTATTTCCGATTTGCAACCCCGGCTGGCGCCGCCCCTCCCCACCTCGTGTATGTACATACACATATGCTTTGTACCCCGTCTATAGAAACATATTAAACCCTCCCCGGAAAATACATACATTGTCCCTTCTGTCATTTTACCCTTCTGCCATTTTCATCAGGAATGAACCATTTTATCGTTCAAGAACTGGAATAGGCGTGGCGGAAAACCAATCGCACGGTACATGACGTTCGTGGCCTTCAAATAGTGTGCACATGACTTTTTTCGTGTATTGCGCCCATCCTTGTGGTGTGTGATTTAACTTCATTTTGCTTTTAGTTTATGTAAGAATCAGATAGCTGGGTCCCCGTTTTTTTTACCGCGCCTTGAATGTGTTACCATTCGGGGTATAAACTAGCACCATTTCAACATGATTTCCGAGTTTGTTCAGCTTTCTTGTGTTGACATCGTCTCAGTGCTATTTATGTATAAACCCTATTGCGTACCGCATCACTTCACGGTCCATATGATAGGCTTCATTACGTGCAATTTACGCAGCGGCCGCCGCAGCGATTCTGGGGAGCGCCTGTTTACTTTCTTTCCCTAATTGGCCGCGTGGCGTGGGGGGACTGAAGCCTGGACTACCGTCAGGTCACAGTGCCTCTGCGAATATGTTAACATTCCAAAGGGGAGCGATCTGGGTTGTTTTATTCCTGTACAGCTCGCTTATACAATACATTCGGGATATGTGATCTGCGAGATATGTATGTACTGTCTGTGCCGCACCCAATCCGAACGCCGTTAGATGCCGATCATATCCTTGTACTTTCCGTTTCATCAAATTTGGTGCTTATAGAAACAACTTTCCGTAGACTAGATTGTATTGTTTTTCATTATTGTCTTGAGACTTGCCACACTTATGGTCGGATTCAGAGGTCATTGAGATCTTGCTCCTCGCCCCAAAAACAGGTTTGGCCTTTGATTTTGGTTTACCAGGAATGGGAAATGGTAATTGTTAGTTGTTTGACACCTTTCTTAAAGGAAATGTGGCACCTTAATGACATGATCTTAACTGAGATAGCCAAGTTGTAAAGCATGCCGGAAAACCCGGTAATCAATATATTGTTTGTCTTGAAACTAAAAATTTCCGTGGAGAAAAGCTAAAAACCTACCTGAAATGTACCCCAAATGTACCCCAGCCAGGCGGCCACAGTTGTCAGCTGTTGGTTTGACGACAGCGCTGACGCACGGTGAGTAATCAGCCAATTGAAGCCCTTGAAGCCTATTGAATATGGCAGTAGTTACCAGATCATGACGCCATTCACAGGCAGAGGTTTATTTTCACCCTAGAGGAACATTTTGAAAATAAAAAATTTTAAGCTCATTGTACATTTTTCAGAGAAATCATGGGTGTCAAATCCTAGTTTTAATGATTTTCGGCAAAACATACCTTTAATAACGCTAATCCTGGATTTGACCAACGTGCCACATTCCCTTTAAAGAAAATATGTTAATAGTTGATAAACGAAACTGCAAAAACCTTGTTTTTTAACACTAGCCTTGGTTATACTAAAGGCGGACCTAGGAGTGCCGATTGGGGAGGGAGGCCACATGGCGGGGGAGGGGGTGCCATCCGGATCAGGGGCATCACTTGCTTGGCACAATCTATCACGTTGGCGCCAAATCCTATGGCAGCGACGTCGGTAGTCGCATCGGGGGGGCTGGGTGGGGAGCGATATTTCAGGTGGCGCCATCAGCCTTTCAGGAGGCGCCGCGAGTCAATCGGAGGAGGGAAAAGTGCCCCCATTGTCCTCCCCTGGATTTGCCTATGGGTCATATACGCCTTACTTTGACCTGTAGAAAGCCATTGGTAAATAGTATTGTCTTCCCTGAAATTCGTGTTTACCTTTTGCTTTCTGTACGACCCACGGCCAAATTCAAAGTGAGTGGCGCAGCCGAACAGGTAGTTTGTTTTCGTCATAATTTCCTCTATTGTTTATTTTAGTGAAACCGTCGCACTCGCGCGATCGCCCCAGTTCGCCGGCACTGAAGACCGAACGGTGACGTAATAACGTCATATAATCGGGTTATATGTCAAGGTCACTCCACATGAAGGTCAAGGTTAAATATCACAAGTCAAGGTCATTGACCCCAGTATTCTGGTCAGATGACATAATTCAGTAAGGCGTATGTTACGCTGACTTCATAGTTAAGGCTAATCAATGTCTAAGTCAAGGTCACAGGTCAAAGTCAAAGGTCTTTTGAAGGCCAAACTCTGATTTCTCGCCCAAAGGCTGCTAAAGTGCCAGTTATATTGTGCATTATTGGGAATACGTCATATTGCTACGTCATAGGTCAGCAACCTTCAATAAACTTGACCCCAAACTTTCAGAGAACATTGTGTGGGACCTTCTCTTTCTGACATTAGTCTGCTTTTAGGGTATTCCCAGCTGCTTTGTTCTGCATGGTCACGGCATCTCCCAATAGGTCTCCAGCACGCCCCAGATTTGACCGTTATGATGTTTAACCTTGAAGATATTAACCCAGGTCAATGAACTTACTTATGATGTAGACTACTATCACTCCCAAACACTCCGAAATGGGCGTTTTTCTAACCCTCTTGTTTTTCAGTACTGGAGCCGTGCAACAGACGAAACAGAAGGCAAAAGGCCAATCCGGAGTCTCACAGGGCTCCGGATCGGCCATTGTTATGCTACTCACGTACACTTTTTGAATGATAACGCCCCCAGACTCGGGTGTGCCCTGTGGCAGCCGCCTCACTATCCAGCATGGTTTATCCCAAGTTGACAGTTGCGATCAACAACAACAACAACAACAACAACAACAACAACAACAACATAACTTTATTAACAGTAGCGACATCAGCATGACATTCATCACGGAGAGGCACAAAAGCACAAGGCTTAAATCCCGGTACCAATCCGTGCCACAGTGGTAAAGATTCTAGAATCAGAAAACAATGTGAGAAAACAAAATGATAGTGGACCCAGGACGCCGCGAAAGGTCGCATCCCGACCTGCCGGACACCCGCCACAGCGCCGCCTGCCAGCCGCCGCGCCGCTCGCTTCACCGCGTACATGCGCTACTAAGTCTCGCTGTGCGCCGTCGCAATGAGGAATTTTTGAAATGCGAAAGCAACTCTTGTGAGTGCAATTTTTATCCAAGTCCGTGTCATAAACAAGCATTTCCATCTTTTTATTTTGGTTAAGATTGAGGAATCCAGCTCCCAGTATTGCTTTTAGAGAAGAAAACAGTTTTTGTCTATGTTCTCGATGTAATGAACAAATAAGAACATAATGTGTGGATGTTTCCCTGCTATCTCCATAGTTGCATATCGGGGAAGTTATCTTCCCAACCTTAAATTGGTGGTCTTTCAGACGCGCTAAACCAACTCGTAAGTGTGTGTGTGAAGAATGTTACCGAGTTTCGAACCTGAGTTGTTGTATATAGGAGGAGCCTCTCGTCCATACAGAAAATGTACCTGTTTTTTAAGATGGCCCTAGATTGTGTCTGTCTTAAATTAATAGGCAATTTGTTCCAAACCCTAGTTGTAGCCGGCACGAAGGAATATTTGTAACGTGCAATTCGGTATGCGGGGAGGGTATAGGACGCTTCATTTCTGAGTCGGAGTCCTGTGAATGCCCTGGAGGTAGGTAACAGTTGTCTCATGTAAGATGGAATTTCGTTCCCCGCATTTACTAGTTTGTGATAGGTTTGTAATTTGTGAACCAACCTCCTATTTTTTAATGTTGGCCAGCCTAATTCTGACAATAATTTGTCCGTTGACGTTCTGAAACTGGCTCCCGTCACTAGTCGCGCTGCTCTATTCTGCATTCTTTCCAGCCTCATGCTGTCAGTTACTGTAATTAGTTCGTCGGAAATCGAATTGCAGTAATCGTACAACGGAAGTATGTAAGTTTTGTACAATGGACCAATAACTCTCTAGGGAGGTAAGAAGTGACAGCGTAAAGGGGACTCATTGCTCTATTTACTTTTCTAATTACTTGGTTGATATGTACTTGAAACTTTAAGTCTGTCGAAAAAGTGCGTCCTAGATGTTTATGGTTGTCGTGGAGAGGCATGGGTCTGCCAGCAAACGTCAATGAGGGAATGAAAGGCGTTTTTTTTAAGGAAGAAGTTTTGTTATATTGTCTTGGACACATTGAATTTTATGGCCCATTTTTTCCCGTAGTCAGGAATAGCATCCAAGTCGTTTTGCAATGAGCGGGTAACTTGTTCGATGTTTGAGACAGAGTGCGTAGCATTAATATACGTATTGTCGGCAAAAATCAAAATATCATTAGTAACGTGGTTTTGGAGATCATTTAGGTACATTAGGGCAAGAAGGGGCCCATTGCAGACCCCTGAGGGCAGCCTGCGTTGATAGTTTCCTGTTCAGATAGGGTGTTCCCTACTTTAACTCGCTGTACTCTGTTGGATAAGTATGACCTTAACCATCTGAGCATATTGCCCTTAATACCGAATTCGTTTTCACATTTGTTTAACAGTCATTCATGCCATATAGTATTAAAGTACCGGGCTATGTCTAGATATATTACACTTAGCTGGTTACCTTCATCTAAGGTTTTGTATAATTTATCAGTTAAGTACAAAAGCTGCAATTGGGTACTGTGTTTCGGCCTATAGCCGCTTTGCTTGTCAGACAAAAGGTTGTTGTGGCATAAGTGTTTATAAATATAATTATGAACCAATTTCCAGCAACTTTTGACATACAAAGTAAAAGACTAATGGGACGGTAACCGGAACGATCGGAAGGCGAGCCTTTTCCCTTAAAAATTGCTCTTACTTGTGCCTCTTTCTATTTATCTGGATATATTCCCGAATGTAGCGATTTGTTTATGAGATGAGCTAGGGGTTCCGCTATAAGAATGGCTAGTAGTTTCAATAATTTAGTGGGTATTTCGTCTGGGCCGCATGCTTTACTACTATCAAGTTTATTTAACGCGTTCAAAACGTCTTGTTCAGTGACGCGAATTTGCGATAAAGTCGGTATCGTTTCGGGATTAGACGGCACTTGGAGTGTTATGGGGTCAGGCGGATGTATGTCTGACATTTTAGCAAACACTTTGTTTAGCAAGTTGGCTTTGTCTTCGTCTGTTTCAGCTACCTCTCCGTTTTCGCCAACTATGGTTGGAATCTCGCGGTCTTTGGAAGCACCTATCATATCTTGCAAAACTTTATGGTATTTTGTCGGGTTCCGTTTGTTTTCTAAGAGAATGTTTGTTTTGATTTCATAAAATTTCCGTTCAATTTTCCTGTTAGCCATAGTTATTCGATTACGCTGTTGCCTCCATGTTCGCCAGTCAGCAGGTCTATCCGTACGTTTTGCTATTCGGAACAGCCTATCTCGTTTGTTTATTATATGCTTCAACTGCGCTGTCATCCACGGTTTGTGGGTTCCTGATTTTACCGTTTTGATCGGTATGCATTGCCGGGCATCGGTTAAAATCGTATCAGAAAACTGTTCGGCTGCAGTATTGACTTCTGGTCTAAGGATTTCCTCCCAATTAGTTGGTGTAAGAAGTTGAGTAAGCATAGCGGAATTCATTGTGGGGTAATCCCAGACATAACGCTCTTTACCTAAGCTTGTTGTGAGTTTATGTGTAAGACTCAATTTTAAATACACTGGGAGATGATCCAGGGTGCTGAAATTTGATAGCGTGCTCGCTCCAACCTGGAAATGGGTATTGTTAATAAATATGAGATCACGTATGTTCTCAACATTATCATTTATTCTGGTCGGGTCTTTAATTAGTTGAGTTAAGCCCAAACTTTCAGAAACATCCCTGAGTTTAAAGTCGAAAAATGTCCAGTATTCCAGTATAGTATAGTATATACATGGAATACAGATACCTGGAACGAAGGCTCGTTGATTTCTGGGTGCTTTGTGGGGCTCATTAAAAGAATTGGGTAAATAGCCAAGAACATTAAAATATAGACGGCCGTAAATATTCAACAAAAAACAGGCCTTTGCGCGTGCCTTACTTCAACCCAGAGGAAACAACTACTACTGAGGTTTATTTATCCAATATAAACCTAAATAATTGCATAATAGCCATAAAATAGAATGCAAAATCAGCGTGAGCCCGTTCAGCCCGGAACACTACGATTGCTAGACAAGCATGCTGCCAACTGCGCTATTGAGCAACGAAATTACCATTATGAAGATGAAAAGTTCCACGCGTGGTTCGAATTCATGCCTAAATGTATTTTAGCGGACGCACCACAGATTGGGCTTTCGAAATGCATGGTCGTTTTCCTGTGAGCCACGGTTTATAAGTTATGACGCATGAAAGTCATCGCCACCACATCTCCCATAGACTTTACATTGGTCCTTACCGAGCTTTACTTACCGAAGGATTTTTCATGTCCTAGATTGGCACCCAAAAGCGGGGCGTTTGCATTATCTATTCCGGTTCTATTCCTGTATATATATAGTATATATAGTATATATAGTAGTATAGTATATAGTATAGTAGTCCAGTATAGTATATTTCCAGTATTCATGTCTCCTAAAATACAGATTGCAGCTGGTTTAAAAGCATACGCTGCCGTCACGCTATCCGTGAATCGTTCCAAAAATGCATCATATCGTTCCGCTCGAAGGTTCGGTGGTAAGTATATGCAGCAAATCAGGATTTTTTCCCGTTTATTTTTGCTTCTGCCCACAGCCATTCCTCTCCTTGGATCTCCAAATCCGATGCTCGTTTAATTTGTATCGATCGGTGCGCAAAAATTGCCGTACCTCCCCTCGTCGGTTTCTAAATTGGAGCAAAGGTGGCTGAAAACTTTGTAAGGTGTAAAGACTTTCATGAACAGTTTCATTTAGTTTCGTTTCTGTTAGAGCTAGTATTCCTATTTTATTGAAAGTGACAAATTGTTCTAATTCAGAAAATTTTTGTGGAGCTGTAATTCCATTTATATGACAATGAGCTATGATAAAATTATCATCAGGAAAACCGCTGCGGGGACGAGACTGAGATAAAAGCGGCAGCGCGGCGACCGGCATCGAGCCCCGGCTGTCGCCCGCCGTCGAAAACGCACCTGGCGGCAGGCGGCGACATCTTCACAAGTTAATTACAAACAATTAACAAAAAAGAGTTCATGATAGATTCCGAACTGACTGGCTTGCAATAGCTCGATTACACATATCCTATTCAATTAATCGGTGCTAGAACACAGGCATGAACTTGTTAAACAAAGTTGTTGGGCAGTACATACACAGTTTGGTGTTTTACATGGATTGATAAGTTAGTTAAATATACTGGCTGCGCTTTAGAGAATGTCTGAAATCTAGAGACCTATCGAATGAGGTAACTTTTCACAAACATTTCAGCTACAGTCGTGACATGATGCGAACATTCAGGCATTTTTACTCAGTGGCAGTGACAAGATCAGAGTTCATGCTTTTTATGTCTCGTAATGGGTAAAACCGTCTGATGAGTGGCATGCTATCACAAACAAGTTTGTGAGTTGGTGTTTCCAAAAGAGAAATTAAATTCAATAAGAAATGCTGCCCATGAATCACGTGTACGTTGCGACAGAGATTCACTAGTCTACAAATATTACCGTCTTAATATGTCTTTTACATCAATGTTTACACTGTCAAAGTAATGATAGGAGGGCATGAATGCTAAAGTAGGTGTCAAAACCACTGACCACCTAAATCACTGATTTTTTATCCGTCACATGTTAACTGTCTTTGGGTATGCACTGGAACCTTGAATTCCGCTTGCTTAGGAGGCCGACTCTTTGCCATCAAACATTTTATGTTCATGGTCTGCGCTAGCTCACCGGCAGATCACTCACCTCTCCGCTTGCCTGCGCGGGTAACGCTTGCGTAATCACGAGGGCGCGCACCACCAGTGGGGGCGACGAGGCCGCCGGGCCGTCCCTGCGCGGTGGATCCACGGTCACCGACCGCAGCACCGGTCACAGGGGCGTACTCAGCCGTCCCCGCTCCAGCGGACGGCGCATGTGGAACCGTGGCGTCATCAATGAGCTTATCGAGGTCTTCCTGACAGCTGATGACTTTGGTCGGTCCTGACTGGACGAGCCTTATCTTGACTCTTCCCAGGTCCGTCCAGGCAGCGAAGATCTTGCCTTTTCGTCTAAGCTTTCTGGCGTTGAACATAACCGACTCGTTGTACCGTGTAAGACTGTCGGATGTGTCTACGATCTCACGAGGGAGACCACGGCGGCGTCCAGCTGCCTGGTTCCGGAGATTTCGGCGAGGTAGGTAGAATCCTTGCCTTTTCCTGAACGTGTTGAATTTTTGAATAATTCGTCGGACTCCTCCCGCCTCCGATCGTCCAATCCGGTGCGTTCTTACGAGGTCGCCTTTTTTAATTTCCACTCCCATGGCTCTTCCCACTTCAACCACAACCTGATCAGTATCTTCCCCCTCCGTCTCATATATTCCACTTAAAAGGACGCATTCTCGGCGACTGTACTGTTCTAACTCGTTTACCTGTACTTGAGTACGGTTCAGTTCGTTCTTAAGAACACGAATTTCTTCGTCCCGAGTCGCTACAGCCTCCTTTACAGCTCGCTGCACAAGTGGGTTCACGAGCTCGTTTAAGATGGTTTCCTTCACTTCAGTGTCTTTAAAGCATTCTATAAAAAGAGCTTTCAGGTCTTCGAGTTTCATTGTCGCCGCCTGCCACCACTTCACTTATATCACTTAAATCTGCCTCGCCACTTTGACTTTACGAGTAATTTTTTAATAGGTTTTAAACTTCAAATCTTTTTCCGTGGTATGCACTGGAGTTCAGAAGCACGCGAGACGGATCAAAATTCAAGACAAAATATGTTAAATCCCTGAAACAAAAATACTGCCCAAAATATCCAAACCATGAAAAAAGCAGTATTTCAAGTGGTCGTAATTCATCCAAAAATGTAGGCACCACTATGTATGTATCGTTTTTAAGCAGGAAATTTCCTGGGCTTTCTTTGAAGGTAAAAGTCACACACCTAAACCAACAAAGAAATCAGAAAAATGCAGAAATGAGCAGCACTTTAAAATACCTCCTCCTGAAACCAATGCGAGCGGAAGCCTTAACCCTCGCCCTGGTGGGGGGAATGAACACCCCTCGGGGTTTTCCAGCGGAACGAAAAAAACGGCGGCGTAAAGCGCCGCCGTACTTGGCACACCTTATCCTTGATCAATTCTGCAACTTGCCCTACAATTTTAAGGTTTGTTCATCTCAGGTCAGGTCACCAGTGCAGGTCAAGTGACCTCACCTCAAATAATGTTTAAGGTGGCATAAGTAAGGAATGGGTGAATCAAACGGATTGAACTTATAGCACTTAATGGGCCCACCGAGTGCTACAACATATATTACGTGATTTTTTCATATCGATGACCCAAGGTCAAGTACGGACCATGACCTCTCCTTTGGAAATACATGAGAAAAGCAGAAATTGGGCTGTATTTGTGTAGATACAGCTGAGAATACCCTCATATTCTCCAAATCGTAGTATCCTAGGCCCCTTTCCAGGTTCATGTTTCAATTTTTGACATGTGTCCTCTGAGAGGTCGTCTATGGTTATTTAAAGTTTTCAGACTTACGTCAATAACTTCGCATGAAATGACCATACAGCTTTTATTTTGATATCACTGCGTTCGGATTGCTATTGCGAGTCGATTGATAGACATATTGACTATGCTAGGTTAAAAGTGACCTTGACCTGACCTGAAGGAGGTAATTTTTGTGTTTTGACCTATTATGGTCATATTATACATCATTCGATTCGCCGTCACAAAAGGAAGCAAATGGTGCCTAAGAATGATTCTTACTCAACTCTGTCGGACGCCAGAGCCCAAAAACTGTGCTCAAAATCTTGTTTTTTTCTGTCATGACCGCAATATTGATTTGAGCCAAAAAGTGACCATGTAGTTTCGTCATGAACTTGTATGAGCTATCCACCAGTGTTCACGTTTTTTCGCTATCCCGCATAGGGGCGGAGTTCGAGGGGGTGTTCAAACACCCCCCACCAGGGCGAAGGTGGCTCGGAGGCCCACCGGGGCGCGGGTTAAAAGAAGCATGCGCCGTTTCCTTTAAGACAGATTCTAGGCAATAACGCCATCGTAGATATCCAGGAGGTTTTGTTATACCTGAGAGGGTCACAGTTTGACATAGTGTACAACCCTGTAAGTTTTTTTAGATATTTAACACGCGTCCCGCTGGGGGACGAAACTCGCGTCTCTCCTGGTTTTCCCCAAATAACGCAAAAACGAAGAGACGCAGAGCAACGAAACATACAATACCATATCCCTAATCAATTTTACGCATCTGACCAAACTTTTAGGTCAGGTCGTGTCAGGTCAAGGAACTATCCAAGGTCAAGCGACCCGACCTCAAAACCTCAAATCATGAGTTTGGGCCTGCGCCTATGGAGCATATGCTAACCGATCAGTTTGAAAATTTCACAATATGATGAGGTCATTAGGGTCTACAAGTCTGCTATCCCGGAATTTTGATATCGTTGACTCAAGGTGGGGTCAAATTTTTGGTCACCCCATTTATAAGTCTATGGTGAAAAATTGAAAGGGCTGGTTTTCAGTAAATAATGGATAGATAAAGCTGAAAATCCTCAAATCGTGCATTCTTACTACGATCTTGACCATAAAGTTGAGTTTTTTACATCTGTCCTCTCAAAGTTCCTGTCAGGTCACAGAGCATACAGTGAAGTTTGACACCCGCTTTTTAGTAAAGTACTTTAGAAGGTGGTTTTCACTTTATTGCTGTATCATGTGCGCCCTGTTTTGCTTATCAACAGCACGGTTTCATGTCTGCACGTTCGTGCGTTGCTAGCCTGGGACCCATGTTGAGGGTGGCCTGGAGCAACATATCCGCTGGCTCACAAACTGATATAATTTATACGGACTTCAGTTCAGCATTTCAAAGCGTAAATCACAACTTCTTGTTCATAAAATGGAAAAAATTAATATCACCGGGGCTACATTATCATGGCTAGAATAATAACTTCCTGGAAGAGAGCAGCGGGTAGTTTTAAATGGGCAATGGTTTTCATGGATCTCGGTTACGTCAGGCACACCTGAGGGGGACATCTCTCACCCCTCCTCTTCGCCTGTTTTATTAACCACCTACCGACTGCTGTTCGCTCGGATTGTATCATTTTCGCCGACGACTCTAAACTGTATCGTAGAGTTGACAGTGCAGCTGACGCCACACAAGTGCAGGTAGACGTAGACCGATTATGCGCGTGGTCAATCCTATGGGAACTGTCACTGAACCCTTCAAAGTGTAAAATTTCAACTCTGACGCTTCGCACACAGCCCATTTTAAATACTTACCACATAGACAACACGGAGCTTGAGAGAGTGAGAGAGATGCGTGATCTTGGAGTGATCATAGACTCGAAGATAACGTTTCAGTCTCACATTGATGACATGGTGCGAAAGGCAAACAGGGCTCTAGGACTTTTAATAAACTCTTTCCAGACAGGAAAGAACGGTCCAACTCTACATGGGGTGGATAATAAAAGTATGATTGTAACTTTTTGCGCCAACGTTTGCAGTATTTTAGAATATCACTGTGTTACATGGGAAGGACCTGCCGATACACATTTAAAACGTGCTGACAAAATTTAACACCAGTTTCTTATTTGGCTCCGTGCAAAGCGTCGGATTTAAAACGTTGCACTGGAGTACGCCGCCCTTCTCTGTCACTTCAGGTTGGCACCCTTATCCACGAGAAGGTTACAGTGCCATATTATTTTCATCCGAAATATGCCCAATCACAAAATTAATTCAAATTTTGTCCTGGATTTCTTCTTATTGGCGGCTCCACCTCGCGCACTTCGAAACTGATCGCTGTTCCATGTTCCCCGCGCCAGAACAAACACTGTAAGGTTGGGTATGTTTACCAGAATTTCCCGTGTCTCTAACGGGTTTCTAAATTCAAATAGGGACGTTGATATCTGGGACACAAGTTTGTTGATCCAGTGTACTACTTTTATCTAACTGACTTCATTTATAAGTGGGTTAAACTAACCTGTTTGTTGGTGATATGTTTAAAGGGAATGTTGCACCTTTACTACGTGATTTTAACTGAGATAGCCAAAGTTGGAAAGCATGCCAGAAAACCCGGTGCTCAATATATCATTTGTCTTGAAACTCAAAATTTCCGTGGAGAAAAAAACCTACCTGAAATGTACCCCAAATCTACCCCAGCCAGGCACCCACAGTTGCCAGCTGTTGGTGTGACAACAGCGCTGACGTCAAGGTGAGTAATCAGCCAATTGAATCCCTTGAAGGCTATTGAATATGGTAGTAGTTACCAGATCATGACGTCATCCACTGACAGAGGTTTATTTTTCACCTTAGAGGAACATTTTTAGAATAAAAATATTGAGCTCATTGTACATTTTTCAGAGAAATCATGAACGTTTTCTTGGTTTTCGGCTAAAAGTACCCCTAATTACACTAAATTCCTGGATTCGACCAAGGTTAGGTTAGGTTAGGGACCAAGGTCCCTTTAATAAACTAAACTGAACTAAACTAAAACTCCAATCATCATCATTATATGGTTTCTCTGATTGCGGCTGGGTTGATTGGCCTCGATCTCGGAATTATAAGTGAATATTGTTTAGCAAAAAATTGGCGTAAATAGTCTTAAAACTTCCGACAATGAAGGGATTCATAGCTCAGGGAGTGCAGCTAAAAATCCTGTCAGTCAGCCCCTTCCTCTCGCCGACCATAGTGCCCGTACGGTTTCTGCATTATAGTGGTGTGTGTATACCGGTATACCGGACGCTGGTATGCCAGGCGCCCGATCATTACTAGTGTGCTGAGTTTCCTGCTCCCTCAGTTTGATGGTCATGTCATGCACGCATTACCATTTATTTATACGTACCTACTGTTTGCTTATCTTGTCGTGTGTTTTTAAATGATAGACCTAATTTCTTAACACAATAAATTCGGGTGTGGTGGGCTCATGCGTAATAAAGAGGTTTCATCAATAAACACGAAAGATCAGCGATGTCGGCTAACAAAATAGCATTTAGCCTTCACCCGAATGGAAGGACGAGCTTACATAATCATCCAGGTTTTCTAGAGGTGGCTGTAGAACGGCGCTGCACAGCGCCTCTGCACTTCGTACGCGTGATTCTTCACCCTTTTTGCAACTTGTCCCAAACCTTCAGATCTGGGCCAGGCTAGATTGTCAGGCCAGATCATGTGACCTCAGTCCAAAACATAGTCAAAGTGGTACCAAACAGAGTATGCTTATCTGTCGATCTGAAATCATGTCACATTCATAAGGTCACTGAGATGAACCATTTGTGGTGGGCTTTTGACATGCGTGACCTGGGACCAGGTCCACCTTAAACATTGCCGTTGGAAGCGAAGGAAGATAATAGGAAATGGTGAGGAGATATCTCTAGTTCAGTCACGCTTCAGAAACTTCAAGTACGTAAAAGGAATGACTGGCAACTTTGCAACCAATCCAAAAAGTTTTGGCGGTACCGGAAGTGTGTACGTGGAATCAAAGTTTCCCTCTGCGTATTGAACGGCAACGCTGAGGTACATGGCAATATGAAACTTGCAAATCTTCTGAACCAAACATTCGCTAATAAGTTCGCTGAGACTCACGTACACGTATATCTTATGCCACCGGTATATGACCTACCACCTCTAAATCAGTGGTGGATCCAGGACTTCATTTGGGGGGAAAGGTGGGGGGATTCGAGCCTGCCTGCTCCCTGCCATTGCCTCGGATCAGCCTTTGCCTTTGTATCAACTATAGGCACTCAGACATTGGGGGGAGGGCTTAAGCCCCTAGGCCCCTGTATCTGCCACTGCTTTAAATTGTTTTGTGGTTACAGAAGGCGATGTTCGCCGCGCACTTACAACATTACAGGCACATGAAGCCTGCGGGCCTGATGATATTAGTGCGTGTGTCATTGAAGAAAGGAGTGAACAACTGGTATCCCTGGATCATCGTTTTTAACGTAAATGATCAGCGAGAGGCTTTTCCGAGCAGGCGGGCAGAAGCCAACATGGTTCCGATGCATGAATAGGCTTCGAAAAACCCGCTTCAAACAACCGCTCTGTTCATACTCACCCCGCTGTTTGGCACGGTTCTGAAGCGCTGTGTGTGTGACCTACTAGTCTCTTATGCTCAACCGATCCTGGCCACAAACCAACCCGGCTTTGTCCGACGTCGATCTTATGGCACAATTTTAGCCTGTTGATTAAAAAACGACTTGGAAAGCGATCTCATCTGGCCATTAAGCCGACGTCATATACACAGACTACTCCTCGGTGTTTCAGAGTGTCAGCCTCAAATTATTGCTTCCCAAACCACAGAACCCCTATCAAATTTCAGGCACAGCCCTCAATTGGCTGTCTATCAATTGGCTATGCCTGAGTAATCGAAAGCAACGGGTAGTTGTCAAACGGAAAATGTTCTGAGTGCACACCTGTTGCGCTCTGGCACGTCAAAGGGCGGAATTTTCTCTCCGGTTCTGTTTGCTCTCTTCATCAATGATCTTTTGGACACAATTAAAACGAACTGTCGCTCTTTACCGATCACGTGAAATTGTATAGGAAATCGAGACTTCTCAGGACTCTGGGCTACTTCAGGCTGACTTGACACGCCTGGCTGATTGGTCTTATCTTTGGGTGCTGCAGCTCAACCCGTCGAAATCCAAATAATCTACAACTGATTTGGAGAAGCAACCGATGCTGAACATCAAATTGACACTTCGCAGAATGACCCGGTCCAAGCCAGTTGCAGCTGAAATTTGTGAATATGTGGTTAGATTGTCCAGATGGGAGTGCTGTGCCACTGTCCAGTAGCAGGTCCAGGGCTTCATTTCGGGGGTGAGGTGGGGATAGCGGGCTTCCCGCCATTACGTCGAACAACCTCTAACCATTCCGTTACTACAGCAAACTGAATTTTTGGAGGGGGAGGGGGGCTTTTGACTTCCATGCTGCTCCTGTATTCACCTCTGAGACCGTGTAGTGTAATGATGGTTGCGAAGTGTTCGGGTTTAATGACATCCCCAATGCTTCGGCGTCGGTAACGCTCAGTCCGTTGGGACTGGGGCAGTTTTGCATTCGTTATAGACTGCACCAGTGTAATTAAAGTGGGCCAAGAACCTCCTTCCGATAAAGTCACAGCACGTTAAGTGTGGACCAGAACCATAGAACTATATTCGCCCCCAAAAATGCATTCGGATAGGTCCATGCATCGTGGGTGCGCGTGTATGTCCTGTATGACCGGACCACTGCTTCCAGCCGAGTTGACCTCCCAGGGTGACGACTGGTGTGTTGGGTCGGCAGGCTGAGCGCCGACTGCCGGCCGATGCAGGCGCTGCTTCACCTGAACTTCGTGCTGCCGCTGGTGACGCTGCTGACCTGGGTGCGGCCGCTGACGCGTGTCTACCTCACCCAGCGCCAGGTCGCCTCCCTGGGCCGACCTCTGTGAGTGCCGCAGACGCCGGCCAACAACACACGCCTGCCGAACCCGCGGAATTTGCTGCCTACCTCCTCAGGACTGTGCAAACACGAGCAAACTGAGCCGTAATGCGGAAATCGATAACGTTTGAGTGTATCTCCCTTTCTTCACAAATGTTTTCTGTTCACTTTTTCATAGAAGTCGGGATGTACTTAAAGGGAATGTGGCACCTTGGTCGAATCCTGGAATTTAGTGTAATTAGGCGTACTTTTAGTAAAAAATAATGAAACCACTGATGATTTCTCTGAAAAATGTACAATAAGCTCAATATTTGGTTTTTAAACATACTCCTCTGGAAAAAGAAATAAATATCAGCCTGTGGATGATGTCACGATCTGGCAAACACTACCATACTTGAAACGCTTCAAGGGCTTCGATTGGCTGATGCTCATCGTGACGTCAGTATATGTCGTCACACCAGTAGCTCACATCAATGGCCGCCGGCGACGGGGGGCTGAGGGGGGCTGGTGCCAGGTAGGTTTTAGCTTTTTTTCTACGGAAATATCGAGTTCCAAGACAAATGAAATATGGAGTACCGGGTTTTCCGACCTGCTATACAGCTTGGCTATCTCAGCTAAAATCACGTTGTGGAGGTGCCACATTCCCTTTAATACGTAGCAGGAGGCAGCTGAGAATATATGTTTTGGAATTGCTGTTCGCCGCAATTGCGCCGTTTTCGGCATACCCTCAGGCTGGTCGACGACATTTTCATTTGACCCCAGACCGAGTGACCCCGCTCCTTGTGCTTCCTTTCGCGGAGTGGCTGTGCCCTCCGCCGGGCTGAGCGATGGTGTTCCGCGTGTGCCCCCAGGCTGAGTGACGGTGTTCCGCGCGTGCCCCCAGGCTGAGTGACGGTGTTCCGCGCTGCCCCCAGGCTGGTGACGGTGTTCGCGTGCCCAGGCTGATGACGTTTCGCGCTCCCAGGCTGAGTGACGTGTTTCGCTCCCCAGGCTAGTGACGTTTCGCACGTGCCCCAGGCTGAGTGACGGTGTTCCTGTGCCCCCAGGCTGAGTGACGGTGTTCCGCGCGTGCCCCCAGGCTGAGTGAGGCCGGCTTCGACAGTCTGCGGCTGTGGCTGCTGGTGTTGACGGTGGTGTTGCGGCTGGCGCTGATGCCGCGCCATCTGCAGGCATACCTGCACATGAGCCAGGACAAGCTGGACCGGGTGCGTCAGGAGGCTGGCCGCATCCGAAGCACCGAGCTGCAGCGCAAGGTATCGTCTCCCGGGCATTTACGAGGGGGGAGGCACCCTCGGTCTTCACTGCCTGTCGGGTTAGTCCACGAGCTTGGGATTTGTATGTTTTTACTCCCGCGTACGTCGTGATGTTTCTTCTGTATTTTATTATTATTTCTTTAAATTGCTGGACACTGAGCAACAGTATCTAAGGGTGTTCCCTTAGAATGTTTCTGAGTGCCTCTGAAACCTTTTTAGCGAACTTCCACGAGATACAATATTTGTTAAGGCAAAACTGGGGACATGTAGTCTACACCTTTGGGGCCAATTTTTAGGGTATGTGGGATTGGTAAATGGCCTGATTTCATTGCATAGATTGCATAGCAAAACTCATTAAAACGTCAATAGGTGTCAATACCCGAAATACATACAGATCCATGCCAGATTTGAACCCGAATCTGTTTGCCCGTTATGACACGCTTACGAGCATCAGGGCACTGATTGAAGTGAAATGGTTTTTGCGTGACATGCCCGGGATTTCTTATTTGCGGTAAAATTGTTCGCCTCAAATCGCAACCACTCCTTGAAAACCTGCCATTGACATCACTGTTCTGATTGATCAAGTTCAGAGCGTATCAACAATTTAGTTCATTATTTGTACATCACCATTCGCCATATCTGGCAGAATCTTCATTCTCGCGCCGCAAGCTCGGAGACCACCTGCTAGGCGCGGTGAAGACTTGCGAGGATTGTAGTGTGCGGGGTAGCTGTGTGATCAGTTCACCTTCGATCATCATACGCAACGTCTAAGATTATGGTTGGCACTATAAAGCCCTGGTACCTGAAGTACTGGAAAACATAAATACAAATATTGTATTGTGGAGAAAATGGAGGTGGCTCTCCCAATCAGAAAGCCATCAAGCACGCACCAGTCGCGTCAGGCATTCTGTATTTAATCACACAGTGTGGTACATTGGCGCCGCATTCAACTGAGGCTCTTGGTGCTGCCAAGATTGGAATTCGCCAAGCTCTGTTGCACTTGTCCCAAAAGCCCTCCGCAGCTTATGCTTAAAATGCATTAATTTTGCCTCGCAGTGATGTGCTTCTCGGATTGACTTGTGTACCACCACTTCACTACTTGCGTCCCCCCACCCACGTTTTAAATTCCTCTTCGCCCGAGCTCCAAACCTTTCGATCGTGTCTAACCTACAGACAAAAAACATTCAGTAACACAAAATGAGCTGAACATCTGCTGAAAGGGTCTTTTGAAATCGTAAATATAGTGATTACTAATGGTGACCGCCGCTACTTTCGCTACCTTGGCTGGCTAAAACCCCTGCCGCTACCAGCGGTATGTTTTTCAAATAACAAAACCGCTACCCGCTACACGCATATTCAACATTGAAAGTGCAATCAGCCCCATCCAGTATGACCCGAAAAAGGACATTTTTGAATTTGAAATCATTTAAAACGTCATAGTCCAAGTAAATGAACGGAAATTGTCATATCGTCGGTTTGCCTTACCCTGTTTAAATATTCGAGAGCGGATTCCACTTTTAATGGCGTGGGATGAGAGCCAAGTGACATGCTAATTTGGTGACATGTCATTTGGTTTCTGGTGAAATATCAGCACACAATGACCTCATAACATGGACACTAACGTATATCTTATGAACAATTTGATAATAACGCTTATCAGTACGGGTAAAACTACCTAATTTGATCAAAATAGGATTTTGTAAGGACAGCATGTGCCAATAGGACTACATGAGTTAACCCGGCCCCACCGGGGTCCCGCCACCTTCCACCGGGGAGCCATCATGGTCCCCCTCTAACTCCGAAAATGTGCGTTAGCGCAAACGCAAGTCAATAGAAGGCTCGCGTGAATTCAGTAAGAAATTACTTCGCATGTTTTAGTGCTCAGGTCAATGGTTTGACCTCCAGAGGTCAAATTAGGTCAAGATCGGCTATGTTCACTCAAATATGCAATGATTAAGCAAACTGGTCATAACTCTTATGTCATTAGAGCTATTGAGACCTGGTAAAGTACATTTGATAGGAAATTGCCAGTACTTTTCCGCTATGTGGAACGTAAAGACCTCCCGCCAGTGGTTTGACCTCAGAGGTCACCTCGTGACCTAATATGACCTGAGGTCACGAAAGGTAAAACCTGCCGTATATCAAATGAAGCCAGTAACAAGACAAACACGATGGTGTTTGTTTCACCGCTCTAGCTTAATTAGGTCAAAGTTATTGTCAAATACTGTTTTTGACCTCTGGTGATTGATACCTTAAAAGTCAAAGGTAAATAAAACGCTGTTCTGAGAGTCATAGTATTTGCAATCATTTTGTGGCTTTTATATCATGAACAGGTTTTCCCATGCTTTTCCAATGGAGAGGTCGCCTTGACCTGACCTCAGCACGAAATCAAAATCCCGGATATACACCTTGTGACCCTGGAGGTCATGAAGTGTGAAGTTTCAAATCGATCGACTAGAAATGTAGCTCTTAGAGCTCTAAAGTTAAGTGAGGACCTTGTTGACCTCGTCTGTGACCTGACCTTGTGACCCGGTAAAAATTTAGGATGATGAAAATAGCAGGTAACCGGTGGCGCCTTCGTTGATCTAAAACCGGTTAACACAATTACTATTTTACAGAATTGATGGGGTCATTATGTGCAATTTTGACGTTAAATTTGACGTTTTTCTGGCACTTTTAGCAAGAAATTGTTAGGTTTTCCTGGAGTATATTTTCTATTCTCCTGATTTCAGACTTAAGTAGCTGAACACCAGAATGGCGTCTGTCGGCTCTATAAATGACGTCGTAATATAGACAGCACCGTTGAAAACTTGAAAATCGCATATTTTGACCCCAGTTTTGTAATATTCCGTTCTGACTACGATGGCTGCTACAGACCCTGCTTATATTATTCATGCACCAAACTGGGACCGTAAAGCAGTTACAGATAGTAATGACGTCATCAACACACATCTTATGGTGGCTGCTATGCCTGTAATTGGGAATGGTCTGCCAGAGAGTGCATGCTGTACGCTCATCGCAGCCTATCAATAATATGTTAACAGTCTCCTAGGCCCCATTTCGTAAAAGTTGTAGAAATGCGACGTGTTTTACACCACATTCACCTGCAAAGTTACGCCGTACTCAGAATCACGTTTCATAAAGAGCGGTGACATTCACGCGAAAGCGGCGTAGATATCAAATGCAGCGTGAATTACGCCCAATTCCAGAAGGGAACTACCCCTTTCAAATATAACATATAACTGCTTTATTAAGATTAAAAAGGGCATATATATTTTCAATAAATTAGTTGAAAGAAAATTATTGTACTTATTTGCTCTTATTCGATTTGTAAGTTTCTCATGCACTTTTACAAATACTGCAGAGGAAGATGCGCTAACAGCTGACGCAATACATATACGACGCATTTGTTTTTGGCAGTACCCCATTTTTTAGGTAGTTACTGTCAAAAATGCCCTACTAAAAAGGTTATTGTATTGTTGTGCGAGTGTAGTTCAGTGGAATTCGAGTTGAATTGTGTTTGCTAGTCATGAGCGGACTGTGAAAGATCTGTGAATCTTATGATTTCGTGAAACTGGGAAAGGAATAGTGAGTAAAGATCTTTGAAAAATAACTAGATGCCGGTACTTTGGTACCTAGGTATATCATTATTTTCGCCAGAGGCCTCAGTAGAGATACTTGGATTTTGTTGGTGACAGGCACCTTAAATTGAATTTTTACCCTCCATAGACTCCATATAACACTTTGACAGTGTCAGCCTATCTAGGGTTCTGTCCTCACTAGACTGTAAAATAACAGTAACGGCAGAAAGTCAAAGTAAAAATCAATGTCAGCTTTTCTGCGTATTTGCATCATCATTTTTGTCATACCAAATGGCCATAGAACTCTACATATCAGTTCAATTTGGCACACGTAGCTTGCACTTTATACCTGTGCAAAGAAGAACTTGCACACCTGTTTTATTTAAGTTTATGTTACACTCATGACTCTTTTTGTCCTTCACTACACTACCTATTTTTGCCTGAGGTTCAGAATTTCATAAGAAATTATATATTTTTCATGTTTTGCTTCATTGTCTGATAAATGTTACGCTGCTATATCTTGAATAGCTTTTCAGGAGTGTTTTACATATTCAACGTACATGTTGTCTGCTATATGAAACAATATTGGGAATATTCTACGCTGCATTCCAGTACAGCGGAGTTTAGAGCAGCGTAACTTTGCAAGTAGTTGTATTTTACGCTGAATTTTTGTGAAACAAGATTGTGGTGTATTATTCACTTTCTACGCTGCATTATGCTACTTCTACGCTACAAGCGTAAGTTATGCCTTTATGAAATGGGGCCCTGGTAGTTTTAGTAGAAAACGAAAGATGGTTTGGATAGACTGATGCTATCATGACGTCACTAGTTATCGTAAGCCATTGCACAGTGGTCGGAAACGGCCTCACGGATGGCCACCGAGGTTTTTGTTCATGTTCATTTTGCTGCAGCGCTGAAACGGCCGAACCGATTAACCCCAAATTTTCAGCAGATCTTCTATATCAATTGCAATGGGAGATGTATACTACCGCGCACTGTAGGGGGGCGTGGTAGGCCCCCTCTAAGATCTCGGGAACTAAAAGTTAGAGAAAAACTCTGTTTGGAGGCTGGGTGGGGGCTATGGTGATCTACATCAAGACCAATTTTCATTGACCTAGGTCAATATCTTCAAGGTCAAACGATGTCATAAACGTCAAATATTGGCCATGCTGGGGACCTATTGGGAAATACCGTTATTAAGCGGGAAAATAACGGGAATAAGCTAAAGGTAGACCAGGGTCATACAGGGAAGGTCGCAAAAGGCTTTGCTACAATTCTTGGGTCAAGGTCATCCAAGGTTATTGACCTATGAGGTCACAATATGATGATGTACCGATAATGTCCACTTTGGCTAACACTTTTGTCATTGTTTGGTGGCAAATGAGGATTGACCTTTAAATATGACCTTTAACCTTGACCTTTGACCTTGATCTTTATATTTAGGTACCTTAACTATGACTTCACAGAATAATACACCTCCGACCGGGTAGCGCTATTTGAGCGGAAGCGCTGGGGTCAATGACCTTGATAAATTCTGAAAAGATCTTGACCTGA
Organism: Lepas anatifera; assembly: GCA_034440635.1. Classification (NCBI taxonomy): domain Eukaryota; kingdom Metazoa; phylum Arthropoda; class Thecostraca; family Lepadidae; genus Lepas; species Lepas anatifera. The sequence goes on from JAOTON010000441.1 coordinate 2,082,953, forward strand.
GATCTTCGACCCCTTAACCTATACCTTCCTGTGAGGTGACATTGGCATATTATCCCGATTAAATGACGTTATGACGTCACCACGCGGTATCCAATGCAAGCGCACTGGTCCTTCCACGCGATTGTGGCAATCTCAAAATGCAGGTCTGACTTTGAAAGCCTATACGTCACAAAATTTTCAGCCGATTTTTTTAGATATCTTCACCAATCGATTCGCCGTTAAATTCTCTCAAATGTAGCCAAATATCGTTTTTCGGCTCTACGAGCTGTTCTAACGCCACCTCAGAAACAGGTGAGGGAGCCTCCGAGGTCCCCCTCTAGTGTGCGTGTTAAGCAAATGAATTGACCTAACCTGACCCCTAATGACCTGGTCAGGTGTGCTGGCTCCGCATGCAAAAGGGCATACCCAGCCTCTTCTCAAACTAATCGTCTAATCGGGCTAAAACAAAATACATATTGCCATTCGGAACTCCTGAGTGAAATAAGTTTGTGAGCTGCTTACCATTTGCTACTCTCGTTAAAATTGATGTTCCCAGAAGTCGCAAAAGGTCACGTTGAATTTTCGCACGATAATATGGGTTTCTTTCATTTCATATTTTCAGATGGCAGGGATCAAGACAGTAGTTATCAGTGTACCCCTATCATCATAGCATGTCGAATCATGTGCAATGTGAGAATGGTTTATGCATGGGTGACCTTGACTAAGGGTGATTCTGGGTAGGGTCAAGAAAACCTATGAACTTGCCAAGAAGATAATGTGCATAAAGGCAATACGACGTGAGAATCACCTGATAAGCGTCCCCGGCACCTCGCGGGCGGCCGGCGGGCCGTGGCGAGCCGCGGAGGCGCCGGGTGGCGGGCGGGAGGACGTCTCCGGGCGGCGGGCGGCCCGGTACAATTTACACTGTGGGCAATTTTGCGCACATTTGCGCGCTTAACTCTCTTCAGGCCATGACGAAGAATTGCTTGACCTATGTTTCCACAAAAAAGCTAATTTGGCAGAAACGCAACTTTTTTGTTTGTCTATTCAAAGTCAGCAACTAGTTTGTAAGGTGGATTTGTGAAAGGGGTAATTAAAACGCAGATTGTATACCTTTATTAAAATTCAAATATGCAAAAAATTCAAATATGCACATAACGCTAACCATCTTAAAGCTGACATTATGAGGAACATTTTGATATCAATTATTTCTAGTCTGACTCAGTTTTTACGTTTATTATTCAAAGTTGAAAAATGGGATCTAGCATACGCACCGAGTGCCTTACTTCTGGATTTCATCATCGCCTTACTTTGATGAGTAATAAGTGCATCTTTCAACCGAATTAACTTGACAATAATGGTCATTCAGAACACTCTGAACATTTTTTTTCACATCGGCGGCCATAAAACCCCTAAATTCCAAAATCCGAAAAACGGCCCCGTGGCCACCCAGGACAGCGTTTCCGACCACAGTGCATTGGCGCGATGTGTAGGGCTGTAATATCATCTGTAGACGTTTGCAGTAAGCTACAATGTACCTGAATATATATGTATGCATGCATCTACAGTGTTAAAGATGCATATTTTGTTTGCTGTCGGATGAACTATTCAATATTATTGCGCCATGATATTCTGTTTTCTCACACGGCTGGGAAAAATATCACCAGAATGCCTAGATTCACCTACAGGTCTCAAAAGGGCGGTGAAACATGCTTTAAATGAGTTCTGGTGGTGTTTACGACGTCATTTATTTATTATGTTAAACGAAATAACCGTTTCAAACAGGGTTGGCAAAATACCGGTAAAAACTAGGTTTATACCAGCCAGTGGCATAAACTGGTAAATACCGGTATTTACCACGAAAAAGTGGCAAAAACTGGCAAAAAGTGGCAAAAACCTTTAAACTGACAATGATAGACCAGAAAGACATTTAAAGGCCATAGAGCGGTTGTAAATGTGAAGCAAATGATGGCATTGGCATGGTCTCTGATCAAGACAGGTGTGTAAGCAGGTATTTTAACTTATAGGCATCATGGTTCAGAATGCCATGAATAACCAGCCTACACCCAAAACTCTGGGAAATGTAAAAATGTCAAAAGTGATAAATTCTGATCCGCAGGTACCAGACGTACGTCACTGAAAACTTGGTAAGGTGAGACTAGAAAATCAGCCTGGTTTCAAACATTGCCAAATCCCACCTTTCTTATTCTTCACTGATGGGCACCCAGGTTCCAATTTCTGAATATGCATCCGCTTTGGACCTTTTGATATATTTTTGTCTAGTGTTATGAATGGAAGCTGATTTTTCCTCTCATTTTTAAGTAAGCAGTTCGTCGATTTTGCTGACTGAGCAAACAGAACAGGGACATTTCTTAATGGTACACTTTGAACCCTCCTCAGGTAGTAGGTGTTCAGAAACCGATAATTTAATGGCATTTGATATTCAAGCAAAGCGTCCGACTTTCTCTGCTGTAAAATTCAATTGTAAGGAGGTCAAGGTTCTTGAATTGCTTGCTTAACGTGGCATGTCGATTGCTTTCGAGATCTTATGCTGTTGATTATGCGAATCTGGGGAGATAATTAGGAATGTTTCAATATCATTGACAATTCTCTGGTCAGTATTCCTTGCTAACTATAATGAACTTGGAAAAATTGGTTGACCCTCTATCACCAACCAAATATTTGTATGTACCTACCTATGATATTTATATATACTGACATGGGGATCCAAAATAAAAATACAGGCAACAGACGCCATAAGGGAACATGAAATCATTTCCTAACTATTCGCTGGGCTAAGCTACAGAAATGTGAGTAATTTCACTGTACTTTTCTCGCCCTAGTGGGAAGAGGGTGTTTGAACACCTCTCGGGTTTTTCCAACGGTGCCGGAAAACAGCGGCGCAAGGCGCCGCCGTACCTGGCATCACTTATCTTTGACCAAATACGCAACTTTCCTGAAAATGATTATTTGGGGTCATCTCAGGTCAGGTCACCAGGCCAGGTCAAGAGACCTTACCTCATAAAATGTTTAAAGATTGCATAAGTCAGGATCTATCGATCTGAAACTTATCACATAATAGACCCACCGGGGGCTAGATATATTTTTTCCGGGATTTTTTGTTTATACTGCAGATCTAAGGTCAAATACGTGTCATGCATATCCATTGGAAATGCATGTAGAAAACGCAAGTTGGTAAAAAAATGGCTCTATTTCTGAACATAGCTACGGCTTAAAGGGACTTATTTTATTGAAATGGTATTATCACTGGCTTTGCTGTAATGAGAGGAATTGAATGACTTGAATATTGGCTCCAAGTTAACCCAGTCAGGCGCTAGATTTAAAAAAGTATTCTCTACTCCTTTGACTCATTATGACCTCAGATTAACGTGAGCAAAAAAAGTTACTGACTTAGTATCCTCATAATTTTTCGTGGGCTATTCAGCGCGTTCGCGTGTTTTTTTTGCTTCTTCTTCGAGGTGCCGAGTTCTAGGAGATGTTCAACACGCTCATTGACGAGGGCAGGTACCCGCCCCCATGGGTTTTTTGGAGACATAATAAAAACGGCGGAGCACAGCGCCGCCATTCCGAGTATACCTTGTACCTGATCATTTTTACAACTTTATTCAAAGGTTAGGTCATCTCAGCTCAAGTCACCAGTGCAGGTCAGGTGACCTCACCTCAAAAAGTTTAAGATAGCATAAGTCAGAACTCAGAACAATGTAAACTTAAAATAAGTCAACAGAACGATTGAAACTCGTATCACATAATAGCCCCACCATATGTTTAAAATATATTCCGGTATTTTCGATATCGATGACCTAAGGTCAGGTACGAGCCATGACCTCTCCATTGGAAATGCAGGGGGAAATGGTTTAAACAGAATAACTTAGTAACCAATGGTGATAGAGCTTTTATTATCCGCTCTGCTCTGTCCGTATCTTTACGTTATGTATTCTGGGGTGGAAAACTTACGCATATGGCCGGAGGTTCCAAATTTTACGCCGTAGTTTCTCGGCGGAAATCATCTTTTATTCCCCCTGAATTAAAACCCTATTACATCCCTTACCTATTTACAGTATAGGAATGAATTTTTAACGACAATTGTTCTTAATTCCATACTTTTGATGAGTTCATAAACACCAGGGCTATTAAATTCGGCTGGAAGTGCACTACTTGAAAAGTGAGTGGGAAAAACATAAGTAAAAAAATAACACACGTAATTCCGTGGAAAATCCAACTTGTTCAGTTGCGGCTTCCCACCCAGCGGCCTGAGATTTTGAAGTGGACGAAGGTGGATCTGAGGCACAATAGGGCGGGTATTGATAATTCTTGTGAGTAATTTAATCTCCTAATTGCGAAGGGAATGCTCAGAAATCAAATCACAAGATTCAGCGGAAATACGTACCTTCCGTAGCGTCTTCCTCCAAATTGTGGTGTTGCAACTATTATTTTACCTCCTTCATACGAGTGCCAGGTGATCAAAAATTTTCTTCGCGTGAACGGGAGATACCTAATTAAAAGGACCCCGTTCAGGCGGCACCAGGTAGCACCATTTTTCCACTCCCCACATACCTAAAAAAATCCGTTCGAGCTGAGTGTGATCGGAAGCAAGTAGCTGTAAAAAGTACAACGAAGCTTTTTGTAATAGATTCTTCTCAGGAAAAAATTGTCTATGCAATTTGAAAATGAGGGTTGATGATATCATGAGCATCGCCACCTGCAAAAAATGAGGGGGCCAGCCAAATTTGAACCTCATGCGGACAAGAAATTTACCACGTTAGGAGAAAAAGCTCTTTGAATATGGGCTCCTCGCTGCCTTCCTCACCGGCTGGTTATAAAAGCATCCGATATTCTCCCATTTTGACTGTGATCAGGAATTTTTTTACCATAAAAGGGTCCAATGCCTGGTGGAATAAGAGGAAATGTAGTTCCAACCCAGTTTCCTAGTCAAAGCTCAGTATGCTTAGATCCGCGCGTTATTTAACGTATGCTTAACTTGAAAAGTTAAAAAGTCTTATTCCACCAGACATTGGCCCCTTTATGGTAAAAAATTCCTGATCACGTCAAATGGGAGATATCGATGCTTTTAACCAGCCGTGAGGAAGGCAAAGCCCATATTCAAAGCTTTTTCCTAACGTGGTAAATTTTAACTTGGGCCTGCTCCCTCGGCTCGTCGTGCTTGCTGCTGGGGCTATAGTTTAACAGCCCCCTACAACAGCAAGCACTGAGCGCAGATCACCGGATGTGACGTGACACCTCGTAGCATATAACCTAGGAAAATTAAATGATAAAATATTCAAATGTTTCCAAAAAGAGGCAAAGAATTTAAGATGAAATGCTTATTTATTGCATTTGGGATAAACTTGATTATCGTGTGTCCTCACATATTTTTAAGCGGGCAGTGGCATTAGCAGCAGTTTGACACACGGCCCAAAGGTGAAGGAATTCCTCCATGCCCGTGTGAGTCACTCGGGCGTAAAGGAATCCCTCTTGAACGTACCTTTAAGTAAATTTATCTTGGTAATTTAAGATTCTTAAAGGGAAGGTGGCACCTTCATAACGTGATTTTAACTTAGATAGCCAAGTCGTAAAGCAAGTCGGAAAACCCGGTGCTCAATGTATCACTGGTCTTGGAACTCACGGTTTCCGTAGAAAAAAGCTAAAACCTACCAGCAATGTACCCCTCATGTACCCCTATCAGCAGGCCACAGTTGTCATGGCTGTTGGTGTGACGACATATGCTGACGTCACGATGAGCATCAGCCAATCGAAGCCCTTGAAGCTTTTCGAGTATAGTAGTGGTTGCCAAATCTTGACATCATCCACACGCAGATGTGTATTTCTTTTCCTAGAGGAGCATTTTAAAAATAAACATATTGAGCTTATTGTACATTTTTCAGAGAAATAATGAGTGGTTTCATTATTTTCGGCTAAAGCTACGCCTAGTTACACTAAATTCCAGGGTTCGACCAAGGTGCAACCTTCCCGTTAACGCGTAGGACTTAAATATTATCTTCCATTGCTGCTGGGTGTCACTACACTAAAGTTTCATTGAGGCGATTATCTATACCTATGCTGGGCCCATTCAAGCATCAACATGCTAATTGATGTTGTATCTAACTTGGTTTCGTATGTTTCAATGGTTGGTGCTGATTATTCTGCTTTGTGGGGCAAGGAGCGCTCAAATAGCGGGAATACAAATACGTTATTGATACATTATACATATTAAGCAATTAGTTTAAAGTCAATTGCTGTATCGTAATGGGACTGAAAACTAACTCCAAATGAGTCTTTAACCATTCTTTGACCTAAGCCATAGGATTTCAAAATATATTTAAATAATATTGCTTAGTTCTTGCTGGGTCTTACCAGCGAAAAGTCAAGAAAGACAGATAAGCGATGAGGAACTCCTATGATGCCGAACAGCGCCCCTGCACCGTTCAAAAGGGAGTATAAGAGTAACATCGATTTAAAGACCTTTTTAGACATACATTTTTGTATTATCAATAATAATTCACATCTTCTTTTTATACTTAAAAATGTGGCAAAAAGTGGCAAAAACTGGCAAAAACTAGTTTATGCCAGCCGGTTTTAACCATGGTAAATACTGGTAAAAACCACTCAGTGGCAAAAACCTGCCAACCCTGGTTTCAAAATCAAACCATATTTTTGATAATTGTTCATGACGTCAAATTGCTCATGACCCTCTTGTATGAGTAAAGAACGAAAATACAATTATTACTCTTCAATGAGACATTTAATGCGAACAAATGCATTTATGACGTCACTGTATATGCGTGTAATGCGCAAATGGTTCCTGATATTTCTCTCAATTTCCATCTCCTGTGGCCTATTGCACCAAAAAAACTACGTAGGTAAAATAAAAAAATACCTAAGTTGAATATTTACCTAGGTAGTTTTTTCTGTTTCACCAACAAAAAAACTACCTAGGTAAAAAATGCGTCTAGGTAGAATTTTCACGAGGACGCTAAACACAGTCTGCGTCCGCCGGATAAAATAGTTGATTGAAATGAAGTCATAATATTGATAATGACATTAAAGTAATTTCTCCGAAGTTTTTCTAAAACACAGAAAATATTAAAACGAAAGTCGTGAAACTGCAGACGCTCGCGCTAGCAATAACATAAGTAAAATAGTGTATTTGAGCAAACTCGAGCAAACTCGGTGTGTACAGTGTGTTCAAATAGTTTGTTTTGCAGGGACACGTATTGCAAGAGTATTATCGTGCAAGAGTATTATCGGAATCAATTTGTCAGAAATTGCAAGGAATTATTAGAGGTGGCTGTTCAGTGACGACGGGTTCGCTGCTGATGTATTCACGCTCTTCATATCATTGATTGATTTTTGATGAAAGTGTGGAAGGTGATGACAAGAAGCTTGCTTCGTTTCAACGAATTACAGTTTTATATTTTCAACATGCATATGAGAAATATTTCATAGAACTTCATTTTAGGTTCATCATTGCTGATTATGATCGGAGACAGTGGCATACGACTTTGTACAACTACTACCGACATTGAAGCTCGCCGAGTGCACCAGCCCTCCTGATATGCCGATGAACAACCCCATTGTGAGTCCTCTGCGTTCCCACAGCATCTTGCCCGCAGGAACCGAAGCCGATGTGTAATCAGAATAATAACCATTCGATCCCGCTGGATCGTGCCGTAAATATTCTACCACAGACTGCGTATTCGTTATTGAAAGTGAAAATGATCCTGTTCGTTGATATAATTTTTAGGAACTCGACTCAAACGAAGTGAGTGCGCATACTCATTGATAATTTACCCTTTTTAAATTTGAAGAAGAAAATACATTAGTGACTCCACGGTTGGTTATGTCCTCGTCATCGTTCCTTGGTTCTGGTGTTGATGAAACCAGCATAAATGATGGTCCTGACATGGATAGTGGTTGTTGTGTATATGTCCACTGTTTATTTGGCTATCATTTTAGGGTGGTAATGGATTGTTTTTATAGTTTCCTTATAGTGACAGTGTCTTACTTTAATACAGTGCACAGGAACTTGACTTTTTCAACGGATTCTGAAGTACGCAGAGGCAGCGAAGGAAATGGGAAGCTCCTACACTCTGCTGTAGGAACGTGAAATATTCGGGTGGTGTGGGACATTTTGAAATCATTATCTTTAGTTAGCACGTGTTGTGGTTAGTATTGAATAATGGGCCGGGGACTGGTGTCCCTGCCCCCCCCCCCCCTTCGCCTGTGCCACTTGTTTGTGTGCATTTTATTTGGTGCGTTTCGTGGTGTGCTGGCATATGTATATGGTTAAGTTGAGAGCAACTTGCGTTTACTGGCATGAGTTTCTGTTGACTTTGGTAGATATGAGTCGGTCGGGACACGAATAATTATTAATCCATATCCGCCATTTTGCGTAGGTGCCACTGTGCATTCTACGTATCATGTGCTTCCCTGTGTTACTTTAGAAAATATCATTTTTCCTTGACATCAAATGTTGGCATTGTTTTATACCCTGCCGGCCCGACCATGCCGGACATGACCGTAGTGGCTGTTGTTTTTCTGGTGGTATTTTGTCATATTACCTTTTTGAAATCTTTGGCGCGTGTGCGTTTGTTTGGACTCTTTGTTTGTGACGAAAACTACCTGGAATCCTGGTTTTTCTGGTTTTTTGCTGCGGTTGGAGATTTGGTAAATATTTTACTGGTTTTTTGGTGAGGCCCTGTTTTTGGGACCCACGACTGTTGGTGGGTTTTTTTTACGCTTCTCGCTGGCTCACTACTTTTGCTTATAGAAAGCGCTATTGCTACTTCGCTACTACTTGGAGAATCCGCAATAAGCGGACTGAAGAAGCGCACTGCCCGGCTTTGCAAACGTGGATCCAGGGAGGCAAAGGGGGGCACGTGCCCTTCCCGATCGCCCCCTGAAAGGTTGATGGCGCCCCCTGAAATGTCGCGTGCAATCCCTCGCAGGATGCGAAAATCTACGCCCACCTATAGGATTTGGCGCCCACCTGATAGGTTTTGCCGGCCAAAAGTGGCGTCCCCTGGTCCTGATGGCACCCCCTGGTAAGGTTCTGCCCCTCCCCTCCCCCGATTAGTAATCCTGGATCCGCCTATGCGGCTTTGATGGTGACTTTTGTGGTCTTTGACTTGTAGTATGGGATTCTGGACAGGTGATAGATGCCAGAGACCGACTATTTTTAGAATTATCGCTTTTAAGGTTCCAGGCCTGGGCTTGATCTGAATCTATCTAGGCCTAGAGGGTTGTCGATAATTAAGACTGCTGCATTTCAATATGGTGCCACGAGTACCAATTAAAGGGTCTGTGCTGTGTGTATCATTCCTGCTAAAGCCGGCGCACAGCCGCTATAGGCACTTGGGCCAGCCTTCTGGGTTGGTCCGGGTGAGTTGTTGCACGTGTTTTGGAGCTAAGAGCACCTCTGAAGCTAAAGGGATTTGAACTGAGATATTTATGTGATAGAGCATGCTGAGAAACCACCTGATCGATATTTCGTCTGTCCCAGAACTTACATTTCCCAAAGAGAAAAAGGTAAAATTTCACCCTGTAATGAGCTCGTCCTTCCCGGTTGTTTACCTGCTTCGAGGCGATCATAGGAAGGTGACGTCACGCTCAAGCCCCGCTGCTCATGCTGTGCGGAAAAATTGCTCTTTTTGGATATCTTTAAAACCCTCGTGCTAAACATGGCTGGTACTGGCGATAAATGCGTATAATTTGCTCTATTAACCAGCTTGAAACGTGAAATATGTTTGAATATATCAAGAAAAGTTGAAGAAATTGACCTATGTCATTTTGTTTCCTAATGGTTGGTTGTCACTTTGGTTCCTAATCCAGTCAACCACTGGCATTTGCTTCATGTCTGTCCTATTTGTTATTGGAAGAAGGTAACAGCTCAAGGATAGGGAAAGGAGAAGGGCTGTTCACATTTGACATCAGCGACCGAGGGAGGTCTGGTATTTGCTGACTTTGCTCCCGGAGCGGGGTTCTGGCTTGTGCTCACGAGCGCTGACGGAGATGGGTGGCAGGGGGCACCAAAGAGCATGATTAAAACATCGCTCTTCCCACAATGGCTCAATTTTGCCACTAAACGGAATTGCATGCGATGAAGGATGATATAATGAGATGATAAGGTGATATGCAAAGCAAGAGTGTAAAGCAAAATAACTTTCCAATCAATAATAAAGTGGGCGGTTGAGCGGTACTTCCGGAGTGGAGGAGAAATAATCGACTGATCTGAACTTACTTTATTTGGCGAGAACTGCCAAAGAAGAGCCAAGATATAGGAGTGGACCGTTTTAATTGGTCAGTTTGTAGAAAAAGTATCGCGATTTAATCCATAATCAACTATTAGTGTAATCACAAGACTTGTCTTTTGGTGCAGCATGTCCTTTGTGTTTCTTCCGATCCATATATATATATATATATATATATATATATATATATATATATATATATATATATATATATATATATATATATATATATATATATACACATCTCGGTACACATTATTTTAGTAATGTATCTAGTGCCATATCTAGGCTGATTTTTTGGTGGGTGGGGAGACAAAGGGGCCCAAAATCGTTAAAAAACGTGCGTTTTGAAGAAATTTCGCCGAAAATCAGGGATTGTGGGTCGCAAATGTCCCTTTTCCCGTCCTCTGAATTGTGTCGGAATGTATCGCGGAAAGAACTGCTGCGAACATCTGAAATTTAATTCTTCGCAAACGTTTGCACCTTGTTTACCGTTTGCTTGTTGCGCCTTAAGTATCTTTCGCCATTTTTATGAGGCGGAGGAAAGCTTTGTTTACTAGAGAAGGTCCTAGCGATTGCTGACGGAGGGATTTAGGGGTCAGCCATTTCCTGACGATTGCTTACAAAAGTGAAGGGGGTCTAGACACTGTAAAGTTTGATGGCCTCATATGTGAAAACTCCATACTTGTATTAGGTGCTGCTGTTTTTTTTAAGGCGAAATTTATTTCTGGTATTAATCATATCCGGCTTAAAGGTTTCTTTACCTTTGCCACTCTTTCACGTTTATTCACTCCTCTAAAGCAGGTTAAAAGCACGCACACGCATTCATGAAAATACAAAAGCGCCATGAAAATTAAAAAGACTCATGCTGGCCTCATTACAGAGCAGTCCGGACCACGCCCACCCTTTCACGGTTAGTAACCTGAAATACTGTCACACCGAACTAATGTACACCCCTACAAAGTAGCCAGGGGTTGGCGGCGGGAGGGTGACTCAGGACGATGGGGGAGCACACGCTACAGAATGGTAGTCGGCGCTGGGCGTCGCACGCGTAAGGAGTCCGGCCCCAGACGGTCGCTGACAATCTTTCAGCGCATACATCAGATCCCCCGATGAATGTTTTTGAGTGACTGCTGCCGCTGGGCGCCTCTCATTGGACGGCGACTGTGGGGGTTCGGCAGGGTAACGGGCCGGGTGAGGCCTCGGCGCCTGCAGTGGTCCACTTGACAGCGGCAAAACGGCCAATGAACGCCGCTGGTTGGGTGGCACAGAGTTCGAACACTGATCCCGCCAAAACTAGTTTTAACTAGTCCGTTGGGATGTTAATAAACATGGCGTGTGAGGCCTGGCGACATTGTTGCACGTTGCCTCCTCCCGACCTTGTAAATAGTGCGCAGCTTTTCCGGGCTGCGCTGGTAAACGGCAGTGGATCACTTTGTCGAAATTGGTTAAATGACTTTTTATGAATAAAATAGGTCTGACAATTAGACAATCACATTTTCTTTTCACCTCCAAGCACTCAAAACAACAATGTCGCCTCTTGTGTTACTACCCTTGGTTGATCCAAGCATCTCGTGTAGTTAAAAATCTGGCTGCTTGCGACAGCTGCCGATTTGTAAGTCGCGGAAGCCATGCCATTTGTTAACTTTTATTACATTTCATGCGCTGACAGATGGGAAGGGCTTCCTTCATGATTTTAAATACTAGAATAACCCTTTATTTTGAACTTTAAAGCTTGCGACATGTTTTACACCGAGAGTTTGGAAAAAAATGAAATATGCCAATAGCGGTTTCTCGAAAAGCATTACGTAACTGCTTTCTTGCGATCTCAGCTCGGAATCCATTATAAAAGTGGTGCACTGCCTTTAATGGATGGCTGCTCAGATTTCCAGTTTTTCAATTGAATGTGTATTTTTGTCGCTTGCGGAAGCTGCGCCATATATTGTAGAGACAGGACTGACACTGAGCCGACCTATCGTCAATTGGGGTGACGGGTGGTAAAAGCTTTGCGGTGCTTACAGCCTCGCGTCCGCGAGCTTTTGCGCTGAATACAGTGCAGGGCGGCGACTGAGCGCAGCCTCGGCATGATTGCCACTTCACACGGCCGGGCTCTAACCTTCTTGTATAAAGATTGGCGTTTGTCTATGTTGAAGCTATTTGCCTAACACACCATGGAAAATGTCTAGTTTTACCGTTTTTTTCTTCAAGAAATGGTAAATACTGGAATTGACGTCAAATAATGTTGTTTGCATTATCATGAGCTGGTTATGATAAAATCCAATGCGCTTCATTCGATATTCTCCTTTATATACAGCACATGCCTTCTAAAATTTACCTTTCAGTGTGTTTCTGTGTGAAATGCAGGGCTAGCAAAAATGGACGGAGCATTTAATAGTTAACAAAAAAAAACATTTTGTAGCTCAGTTTTTACATGTGATCGTTTGGTATGAAGAAAAGCAGATTCCGTTTAAACTAAACACCATTTTGTGGAGAAGCCAGGCACCAGAAGTTTTGATACTCCTACGTGTGAAACACCAGGAGTACCAAAAGTGTTCTTATTCTTTTCTTTCTTCTATTCAATACATTCTCTTTCCTGAAAGTCAGAAGCGAACTTTTAAGCTCATTCTTATCCTCAATTGAATTAGAACAAACCTATAAGAAAGGTTGGCCCTTCACTGCTGAATGCACCCACACAACAAGGGCTATTTATATTGAAGCTTCAGTAATACAGCGAAAGACTGCATGCTCAGCCCAAACACGTTGTTGGGAAGTGCTGCTTTCCGTCTCAACTTGGACGATTCGTACCTCTGTGCATCACGTGGAGGTATCGTCATCGAAAAACATGGAAGCATTCTACCCTATGTGTTTAAGCGTGCTACCCATCGCATGTGGTATGGAACTTGGTTTCGGGGAAGGGGCAACGCACAGGGATGATGGGGGAGGGATGCTATTGGTCTCTTGTTTATGAAGCGTCAAATTTTAGTGATATCAGTGTAACATTGTTACTGTCAGTATTTTGGGTGTCTTCATTCGTGCTCGCTAGGGCTTTTTACATTATGTAATGTCCTCCGTTTTAGGCCGCCTTGTTAAATTCTCGCCCCCTAGGCCTCCAATTAGGGGGGTGACAGAAATGACTTTTCTTAAAAACTTGTGGTCTCCGCTTTTCAGTAGGTGCTCTGGACTGTGGGGAATCTAATGAGTATAAATTTATATGTATCGAAGGTCGGCTGACCCTCCGTACATGGGGTCTGAAGATAACAATGCCATTTTCCAATGTTTTGACTACTGCGCATGGTGCGTCATGGTACTGTGTTCATTGAATTTGGTTCTCTTTACGAATTAACTGTCTCATGCTCATAACTTTTTTACAAAAAACATATTTTTTAACATTAATTTCCCTTGTATCCAACTATTTTGCTTCCGCTTCCAGCATACTTATAAAAGCGCGATTAAGCCTAGACTCTGAAACGCCCCAAAACCACAAAACACAACACAACGATACTCATAAATGAAAGCATTTTGTATTGGCATTCCGTGGTTGACTAAAGGCTGCAGTTTTTACTACGAACTCAAACACATCTTCCAAATAAAACCTTTGCTTCGCAGTCACATGTCCCGCTTCCGTTTTCGCCTCAATTTTCGATGTTTTGGAATAATCAAGGTTTGTAATTAAAGGTAATACTACGGTTATACCTAATCCCCAACAGAGTTTTATCACTTGAGAGATCCATGGTTGACACCTAATTGAGGGTCCTGGCAAGAGTTATAACCGGAAAAATACACAAACAATTGATTATAGGAAATCAGGAGGGCGGAATTTTGCTGGATCTATCCATCGCTTTAATGCTGCAAACTGTGTTGTATTTCAATTTATTAGCACCCAATTATAGTGAGAAAAGGCAGGAATAAGATTCAAACCTCGATTTGACCACATTGAAAGACAAATACGAGGTTTTGGCTGTCTTTATTTCGGAAGTGTCTCCCATAATAGCTCCTATCAATATTCATTTTATCTTACTGACTAAATGACAAAAACCATTCAGCGCCGGATCAACGTGACAACTTAACCCTATTTCCGGCAAGGGGGCAATATCGGTCCCTCCCCTAAGATCTCGTAATCTATCCGGCCGATTTTGAAAATTCAAAGTGCTATAGAATCCCCTGATGCTAAACTTTATTTTGAAAAAATAAAATTTCAAAATTTTGATTTTTAAGGGGAAGGTTGTGCAAAATGTACAATTTTTGTGCATTTTTAGATTGTCCATAACCCTTGTCTCTGTTGTACGATTTTCACGAAACTAGTTCAGATTTACAAATAATTGACTAAAAATTGTCACATGCTCGAGTTACGCAAAAATTCGAAATGCAATGGCAGTTCCAGGACCAGGACTATTAGGGGAAATATATACAATCTAAAAAGTTTTTGTTACGCGGATTCGAAGCCGTCATATACTGCTTGGCATCTTTGACACATAAATAAATGAAAAAAACGAAAACTCATCAGGGGCGGATGCAGTAAGGTAAAATAGTGGGGCAAAATACACCAACAATATGCGAGTGGTATGTATGAGTATATTAGTCCCTCGAATAGTTGAAATTTATTTCTGATAATTTTTACCCTCCCATGGCAGCTCTGGGAAAGGGGGTGACAAAGGCGGATCCAGGACTCTCGTCGTGGGGGTGGGGGTGATTGGAAACACATTTTCAATATACGACGATATTGAGTCGCGGCGGTGATACTGGCTGGGAAGATATATTTTGAAAATGTAATGTTACCCCCTCAAATACTCACACTTTTCCGCCATTGGTAGCACGTTCCGTATGCTGTTGTCTCCGTGATCTGCCTATGGACGAAATATTTCCTTAGTCGTTCCTGAAACTGAATACATACAGAGCATGGTAGTCTCGCACAAAGCCCTAAGTGAACAAACATAGGCTTTTATATTTGTGATTTACTCTACATTATAGTGACTGGACACGCCTCTGGTTATCTAAACTTGGGTTATAACTATTTTGCATTTTCATCTACTCAATTGTATTCGCCCCGGCACGGCTGTAAGCAGTCTTTTCACTTACTAACGCTTAGTCCTTCTTGATAACATTCCCCCTCATTTTGAACTGCTGTAACCGCCCCTGATGAATACAAATAGTGACAATTGTGGATGCACTATCATCTCACATAACAAATGATATAATAAAACCATATAACTGGTATCAGTATCAGCAGAGACGGCTTCCTTTTACAAAAAACCCACAGCATACGATAATACTTGGTTTGTGGATAGAACCTCCCAAAAAACCCAGCCATAGCTCCGCCCCTGGTAAATATATAATCTTGAAAATTTCAGAAAAACTGTCTGTGCTAGTTTTAGGAAAAGTCAGGAAGTTTCAAAGTTCTATCGCAAGCCGTTTCGGAAATATTCTTGAAAAACCTGAAGGGGGGTGGGCAATACTAGCCCCGCTGCCGGAAATAGGGTTAACCGCTGTAGGAACACTTTCAGGTTTCTTTCGCACATCACATTCGATGCATTTTTCTTCTCTCCCATCTCAATCAGGAACAAATCGAACAGGTCAGGTCGAAGAGGATACGTGAGTCAACTCAATGGTGAAGAGCTGCGCCGTCGCATTATTCCTGGATCACGATATCACCGATTTTCTTTTGAGGTTTCAGTCTATCACCAACCAGTTGGCTGGCGTTGTCAGGTGTTTCCAGAAACTGGAGCATGTGCGCATCTTGGCAGCGGTGGGAGTAGCGATTGGTGTGCATATCTCTCACGTCCAGCAGCTCCACTGACTTTTCACACATTCTGAAAGCCTTCCCACAACTGTATGTGGACCTGACTACGACAGCAGCGGAGGAGCTACTGAACTTCTTTAGGCCGGCGTTCTCATTCGTGCGCGAGGAAAGCTTTCAACTAGTCCGTTATCTCAAGGAGCTGCTGAAGCCCGCACAAGGTGCACTAAGGATGCACAAGCCTGAGAGCTGCAAAGTTTTGAGCATACTTCTGGGCGACTTGCAGCTGGATGGCTTAAACAGAGAGGGACACCTTCCAGCTCGGCTCAGACCCAGCCCCCACGATCCACATCAATTAATAAAGATTGATCTAAACAAGCAGGCGTCTGCATCCATCAATAATCTCAATCCAGAAAGATCTTTTGGCGCAGTTTACTGGGTGATCAATATAAAAGGCAAAAAGAGCTTGGTGCAGTGAACCTGACACAAGTGAAAAATAAAGGAATAAAGCTGATCGAAGCAGAAGAAATGAACATAAGCCACTACAAAGAACTTACCAAAAAGGAGGGAGAGGTTCTTCAGATTTTGAGTCAGTGGGACCAGAAACAGCAGAAACTAAGAAGAGAGGGATGGAAAGAAAATAACTGGCCAATTTCGCAGCAAAAGGACAAAGGAGTCTTAAAGAGTTCGGTGGCCCTTTTACGGACGTAGCCTAAGTTGAGATATTCATGGGAAGTGAACTCAATGAGACCGAGAAGAACAAAATACTCTATCTGGAAATCATGTACGCGAGAAATTCATTGTAACATATCCCAAGCAGGCAGACATATTCCGACTAAAAAGGAACTTCAAAAATAGATCGAATAAGATGTAGGCAAGGAACCTGGAAGTATTCCTATAGCGACTAAGTTGTCGCATCGATGTGACCCTGAAGGATTTGTGTTATGCCATCAGTGAAATAAAATGAATATTGATAGGAGCTGTCATAGGAGGCACCTCCGAAATAAATACAGGTCAAACCTAGTATTGGCTTTTCAACGTGATCAAATCCAGGTTTGAATTTTATTCCTGCCTTTTCTCTCTGTAACTGGACGTTATTAAACTGAAATGCCACACAGTCTGCAATATTTAACCGATGACTAGATCTAGCCAAACCCCACCCCTTCAGATACCCCATAATTAATTGTTTGTGTATTTTTGCGACTATAACTCTTTTTAGGACCCTTAATTAGAGGTGAATTATAAAACAACAGACCGTGGTTTTCTCCAGGAATAAAACTTTCTTTTGAATAATGTGTAACCGTAGTATTACCGTTAAATATAAACCGTTAAATATATAATATTAAATTTGAAGGGATTATTCGAAAACATTCAAGATTGAAACGGAAACGGAAGCGAGAAATGTGAATGCGAAGCAGAAATATTTTGTTAGGAAGCTTTGTTTTGTGTTCCTATTGAAAACTACGGCATAACAGCCATCCACGACTTGTTGATATAAAATGCTTTCATTTATGAGGAAACAGAAACGGAAGCGAAATAGTTGGATGCAAAATAAATTAACGTTAAATGATATTCTCCGTTTCTTTTGTAAAATGATAACGAGCTTGAGACATGTCATTCGCAACTGGAAACAAAATTCAATAAACGTAGCACCACAACCCACTATGCGTGGTAGCCAAAACATTAGAAAATGACACTCTTATCTTCAGACCCCATGTACAGGGGGTCAGCCGACCTTGGATGCATATAAATTTATGCTCATTAGATTCCCCACATTCCAGAGCACCTTTTGACCTGAGGAGACCACAAGTTTTTAAGAAAAGTCATTTCTATCACCCCCCTACTCCAATCACGTCCGACCATTCGGATTGGTAGTTTCGGAAGCTCCCTCGATCTCGGCTCCCATGGAGGCCAGCGTAAACGCATGAACAGCGTGAAACAGCTTGCGAGAAATTGTCTCAAACTATTTCCAGCCACTTTTGTCTCAAGCCAACTGGTGGTCGAAGAATATCTTATGAGTCATGGGGATGTAGGCTTTCGTCCAGCTTCTGACTGAGTGTCCTGCTGGCTCGATTTTTGGTACTAATTTGACCCGGCACCGTTAAAATGGGCATCCTTTGATCAGCTGTTTCTGATACCTGGACAGGTGGTACTGACGTGGTTCCCTGGCCTCTGACAGGTGGTTAGCGTGTACTACTACCTGTGCGTTGCTGCTCTGCAGTTCGTGACGCCGCTCATACTGAGTCTCTACTTAGTGCTCCTCTTCAAGTCTCTTGGTAAGTAGATGCAAGTATTGTGGTGTTGTGGCTGTTTCCATTGTCACCTCAAAGCCAGCCTCGAACAGACTAACGCTCCCTCGTTCACACTTTGTATGCCTTTGTGCTGTACGGAGTTAGATCTAGACTTTGTAGTTTAGGTTAGTATGGCGGCCTAAATAGTGAAACATGCTTAAACATAACCAGTGTTTAGTTAGCGGTTACCAAGTTCCCTCAACCCAGATTTACCGCTGATTCAGCTTTTTTATCTACAACTAGGGTGAGACGACGCGTCTTTGAATTGTAGTCATGCTGCTAATGCTATTTTAGTTAGTTGTACACTGTCATAGGAAATTATATAAAATACCCTACGACTGTGATGCTCATATCCCAAATTGGAATAGTATGTCTCAGTTTTTGGGAAAAAGTATAGAACGAGTGTTTCATAATCAAGTAACTGTGAGTTTTCCTCCACAGAACCATGGTGGCATGATTTTACATGTTTCACACAAGAATGACATGACTCGGTGAAATAACCGCTTGAGTGTCATGTATGACGTCATATCTCAATAGCTCTTCTGGGCGTCTAAACAATTTTTGGAGCAATTATACTGAACATGTTCAGCGACATGTGTGCAAAGTTTCACGGCTGTTCGATTAACCCATACAGAGATACAGGTTTTGAGCCAGAAGGGGTGTTGACGTACACCCCTTTCGCTGAGCTGCACGTGCCAAAAATGACGTGATAGGACCAAGCCAGAATACAGAAACTGACATGTGTAGAAGCAGTGTATTTTAAACTTGAAAATTAAATTATGTTTTTTGCCACCAACGTTCTTTTTAGCTTAGTTATAAGCCGTTTAAGTCCAAGAGGCAAGGGCCGATTTTGCGCGTGCATCCTTTGACAAATGCACCTCCTGCGGACAACGAGTAGGCGCTGTATCGGTTGTCCACCCAAGTTCATGATCCTGAATCTTAAGGGATTTCATTTCTGTGCAACAACCTTTTACAACACGCCGGACAGCTTTTTGCACTTTGCCCCCTGGGTAATGAGCTGGTTTACACTTACTTTACGACCCCACGCAGCGTATGCTCCCTATTAGCTGTGTGGCGTTTCCCTGGGCGTCTTCCCGCTGGCGATGGCGTTGTTGCCCATCCAAGTAGAAACCCTGTCAAGTTTCCGGAATCCTTTAGATTTGTCTTGTTTTACTTTCTCGCATACACACAGAGTTTTGGACACTCGACATGAGAAAGCTCGGGAACTTGGATCAGCAGTGGAGGGCCCAAGAGGTATGCCCTTGTTAATGTGATTTCGTGGGCCCCGAAACTCTGGACTTTACTCTGAACATCAGGGGATGCTGTGTGACCCTGTACATGGGCGGGTGACCCATCCCAAAAGTATGACGGCTATAGCAAACAAAACAGTACCCTATCCTCGTTGTCAGCTGTTTTCTATACACGGTCAATCGTTTTTCTCTTGTACAACTTGTTCTGCCAGCTAACCCTATTCTAAGTCTTTTGTTGGAAGTTTGGGAGGATTTATCAATTTTTTAGGATTCTAGTTTTCAATCCAGACGAAAACTCGGTATAGTACACTTTCCGAGCTGTTTTGCTCGGTGCCTAGCCTCGTTTGCTCTTCTACCACAATTGTTTTTTTACAATATAATGTATTATTTATGTATATATGTATATATATATATATATATATATATATATATATATATATATAATGTTTAAGGTAAAGGCCGAGCTAGTATTGTTTAGAACTGGTTTAATTTCATGTATATGAAGTGAAATTAAACCAGCTGTACATATTGCCAGCTGTACCCGTGCCTTCATGCTCAGCTCTAGCTTCAAGAACTTTGATTGCGAACTTAATTTTCTAAAAGTTTTTCTCCAGTAATGGCTTCCCTCTTCACATGGTAAATACGGCCATAAAGAGTTTCCTTGACAAACGGTACGCCAACCCTCCTCAAAGTTAAGTGTTCCAAAACTCGTGAAATATTTTGTCCTCCCTATTTCGGTAAACAGTCATTGAACATGCAAAGGAATTGACTTCAATTTTAGCAAAGTTTTACCCTTTCTGGACCCAAAGATAGTGCTAAAAACAGCTTCACTATTGGTTCTTTTTTCGGTTTAAAGATTTGATTCCGAAGATTGCCTTTCTGGAGTAGTGTACAAATACAGTTGCGCTTCTTGCCAAGCGTCGTACGTTGGGTCTACTCAGCGTAGTTTGATCTCCAGAGTTAGGCAACACCAGGGAATTTCAGAAAGAACTAAAAAATGTTAACAACTCCAGATTCTTCGGCAATCAGAGACCACTCTTTTGAGTGTGATACACCCATAACCTTAGATCAATTCACGGTAGTAAATAGAAGCTCATCTAACATTGACCTCGAATTTTAGAATCACTTCATATACATGAAATTAAACCAGTTCTAAACAATACTAGCTCGGCCTTTACCTTAAACATTGTACAGTAGTTGAAATAGGAAGAACCTTTTTTATATATATATATATATATATATATATATATATATATATATATATATATATATATATATATATATATATATATTCTCTTTCAAGCTCTGCCGAATAAGCTTCAACGAAGAGTTTGTTCGTTTTTTATGTATGCGCAAAAAGAGGAAGTCAACACTTTTAGTCACATTATCATCTAATCATGCGTATTGTGAGCTCCATTCTTCATGCAACCGATCTCCATTTGTAATCCGCTCGACCTTGCCACGACTTTTATATAATATGTGTTTTTGTATTTGTAATGTTATTCTGTGGTTATATGTCTTGAAATAACTCGATAATGATTGCTGTATGTCTTCGAAACGTCGACTGTTTCTGTAAATGCCACGACTAATATAGCTTTGTAATGCCTACCGACTTAGGACTTACCCGGTGTCCTAACCAAGACGCAACGCGTCGCAAGGCGTCGCACGCCGTCGATCTGCCGCAACGACCGGGATTCTCGGTCAGGACACAAAACGCACTGACGCAACGCGTCGCACGGCGTTGCAACGCGTCGCAGCAAAAGTTGAATAATGTCCAACTTTTGACGCCGACGGTCTGCGTCAGAAGCCGATATCTGTGTTATTTGCTGTTGTTTTTAGTCATCAAATGTAATGCATGTTTTAGAATAATAATTCAAATTGGAATTCATGCTGAATAATCTATGGAAACTGGACATGATTACCTTTTTCTCCTAAATCGTTCTTCTAATAGTTCTTGATGCCAGCCAAGTTTTGATTGTTGGTGAACAACAGTTCGTCGCAAGTTGAGCTACCAGATTGCTACCAAAGCTGAACCTTTCCTCTGTCGGCCAAACCTCCAAAATTACCGCTCTGCAACTGACGCCGACGGTTGGCGACCGTCGGCGACCGTTTGGTTAGGACATCGGGTTATACGAACATGCGAACACGAAAACAGAAAACTGGCCAAAATGAACTCTTCGTCGAAGTTTAATCGACAGTGCTTTAAAGAAAATATATGGCCAAAATACGCAAATATATAGATATGTATATAAACTAGTTTGTCTTTCTGTTCGGACGTATATTTAAGCATTTTTGGGATTTGGAACAAAACTGTCGTTTAAAAATATAAATACCACAAGCTTGAAAGGACAATGTGGGCTCATGATTGGTGTTTATAGGGGCACATATTTAATTTTTGTTTTACATCCTAGGAAGATAAAAGTGAAAGCATGAAGAACACATTGACAATACCACCGCCGGACAACCAAACCCATTTTAAGCCCATTTTACCCATACATTTTTAAGTGTGACTGATCGAACTTAACTTTTGACCGAGCACCTCCACCTTGAAATCTGAATTTTGAATTTTCGTTCTTAGACGGGCCCATCTCTCCTCGAACTTGTGGGCTCTATTAGTCTTATGACTGACTCAATGCTAAAGTGTTCGGCAGTAAAATCTAGGAGATTACCTACGTCCAGTTTGCCGTCCCGAGCCAGTGACGGATCCAAGGGGGGCCAGGGGCCCGGCCCCCCTCCCTTAGCTCCGAAGCGCCTCAGCATAGCTTAGCTCATATCGGGCGCCGAAGGCGCCCGATATGAGCGGCGCGCCTGTACCCATTTCGTGCGCCAAGGTGGTAGATACCACTTATTCCACTTGAATTAACACATAGTCCTTAAAACCATGGCAAAGCGCCCCTGCCCAAACACTAGACGCCTTTACTGGTCTTTTGCGCCCCTGTAAAATGTTGAAGATGAAATTTAGAAAGCTAACAAAAGCGCCCCGGCAAAGAAAAAGCGCCACTAGATAGCAGGATTGCGCCATGGGGAACTAATGCACCCCTGAGTAGCCTAGGCGCCCCCTGGATGAAGCGCCCCTGGGTAGCCTAGGCGCCCCCTGGATGAAGCGCCCTATGGATATCATATGCGCCCGTAGCTAGGAAAGGCGCCCCTGGGCAGCAAAGGCAAATCTTGGTAACATGGGTGCCCTGGACAACGTAAGCGCCCCTTAGATAGAAATAGGCGCTTGAGGAAAATAAAATGCTCACCTTGGGTAAAAAAAGGCGCCCTTTGATAGCCTAGGCGCCCACTGGAAAAAGCGCCCTACGGATGTCATATGCACCCTTGGATAGCAAAGGCGCCCCTGGACAGCAAAGACAACCCTGGATAACACAAGTTCTGTGGACAGCAAAGGCGCCCCTGGGTAGCAAAGGCGTCCCTAGGAAGGCAAATCTTCGAAAGAAAAGCCGCCTTTGGATAGCCTAGGCGCCCCCTGGATGAAGCGCCCTACGGATATCAAATGCGCCATTGGCTAGGAAAGGCGCCCTTGGGCAGCAAAGGCAAATCTTGGTAACATAGGTGCTCTGGACAACATAAGCGCCCCTTAGATAGAAATAGGCGCTTGAGGAAAGTAAAATGCTCACCTTGGGTAGAAAACGGCGCCCTTTGATAGCCTAGCCGCCCATTGGAAAAAGCGCCCTACGGATGTCATATGCACCCTTGGATAGCAAAGGCGCCTCTGGACAGCAAGGACAACCCTGGATAGCACAAGTGCTGTGGACAGCTAAGGCGCCCCTGGGTAGCAAAGGCGCCCCTAGGAAGGCACCCCTTCGATAGAAAAGCCGCCTTTGGATAGCCTAGGCGCCCCCTGGATGAAGCGCCCTACGGATATTATATGCGCCCTTGGCTAGGAAAGGCGCCCCTGTGCAGCAAAGGCAAATCTTATAGGCAAAGGCAAGCCTAGGCGCCCCCTAGATAAACTAGGTGCCTGAGAAGGAAAATGAGCGCCCCATTGGAAAGTACAGGCTCCCCCTGTATAACATAGATGTCCCTTATCCATCTTCAGCTACCCTGGATTGGAGCAGCGCCCCTCAAGAGCAAAGGCGCCGCTGGACAAAAAGGCGTCTCCGTATATCAAGGGCACTCCTAGATAATATATGCACCCCTTACATAAAAATAGGCACTCCAGGGAAAGTGAAAGGCGGCCTTTGGTTAGGACGGCGCCTTTGGACAGCCTAGGCGCCCTTTGCATAAAGGGCCCTACAGATATCATATGCGCCCTTGGATAGCAAAGGCGCCCCTGGACAGCAAATTTAACCTTCTAGTTTATCCATGGACAGCATAGGCGGCCATGGATAAACTAGGCGCCTGAGAAAGAAAACAAGCGCCTCACCTGAGTGTACAGGCGCCCCCAGGATATCATAGGTGTCCCTTTCCATCTTCAGCTGCCCTACTGTCTATGGTTTGGCACACCTGTCCGACAATCGCGCGCTCTGTTATGGGGCTCGAGCGCTCAATTTCAGCATGGACTGCCTTTAACCACATTTCATTAACCTATAACTGAAGGCTTAGTGCTCCATCGCTGCAACCGGGTGCCTTTTTCAGTATTGCGCCCCACTTCCGAGAACGCTGCCCTCACTAACCAGCAGTCCTCCCCGCTCAGCAGATGAACGCCTCTTTCTGATAACTAGGCACTTTATTTCAGTGTTCGAGCGCCTTATTTCAGAATTTTTATTCTCCATCTATTTTGGGCCTTTTCTGGATTGCAGAGGCGCCCCCTCAAGTGCAAAGGCGCCCCTGGACAGAAAAGTGCGCCCCATGTTTGCAAAGGCGCTCCAAGATAGCATATGCGCCCCTTAGATGGAAATAGGCACTCAAGGAAAGTAAAATGCTCCCTTTGGGTAGCAAGGTGCCCCTTAACAGCGAAGGCAGCCCTAGATAACAAAGTTTCTCTGGACAGCATAGGTGCCCTTGGATAAACTGGTGCCTGGAAGAGAAAAATAGCGCCATACCGGAGACAAAAAACACCCCAGGATAACGTAGGGGCATGTATTTCAATCATGTCTGTGATTGAAAAATACACCTAGACAGCATATGCGCCCCTGGATAGAAAGACACCCCTGGGCAGTAACGGCGCCCCTGGAAAGCAATAGTGCGCCCCTGTGGAGAAAAAAGCCGCCTCCTGAATAACCTAGGCACCGCCCCCGAAATATCAGATGCCCGTGGATAGAACAGACTGCCTTGAATAAAACAGAGGCCCTGGATAGTAAAGGCGCCCTTTGATAGCACAAGCGTTCCTTAGCAACAATATGGGCGCTACATGAGCTCAAGGTTCACGCGCACCTAAGCCCAATAATAGAGCAATCAATCGATGCCAAAGCACTCCTTAAAGCACGGGCGCCAAACTTCCCAAGAAGTAAAGGCGTCTCTGGGTAGCAACGGCGACCCTCGACAGTGGTGTAGGCATTCCTGAATAACAGCAGCGTCCCTTGATAAGAATAGCCCCAAGATGGCACACGTACCCTGCTGATAGGAAAAGCGTCCCTGAATATCAGAGGCACCCTCTGAATGAGGTACCCATGGAGAGCATAAGGGCGCCCTATGTATAGCAAATTACCGCCCCTGGATAGCCTAAGCGCCCCTTGCATAGGGTAGGCGCCACTGAGTAGTATAGGTTACCTTGAATAAAAATACGCCCCTCAATACCAAGGTGAACCTGGATAAGAAAAAGCTCCCCTTGGGCACTGGGTATCAAAGGCACCCCCGGAACAGCAAAGATGCCCCTGGATAGCTAGGTTGCCTCCATTGGGGAGCGAAGGCGCCCGGCCCCCCCCCCGCGCCCTGGGTGGCACAGGTGCCTCATCGAAGCGAAGGCCCCTCCAGAGAGCATAGGTGTCCCTGATGAGCACAGTTACTCTGGACAGCCCCTAAATGACGTTACATGATGTTACGACACCTATTATAACGTATGTTATTACATCAAAGTAAAGGTTATTCAGTGTTTAGATCAAGGTCATAGGTCAATTTTAAAGGTGACTGGCCCTTGATGATCAAGGCTTGATCAAAAGTCATTCGTAAGCTTGGACACAGCGCTAGTTATAGCGTAAATTAGGCATAATATGTTGGGTTGTGCCGTAAGAGGTCAATGACCTTGAAAGACCTTGACCCAAAAATTTCAGACGTTGTTTAGAGCCTTTCCTTTTGGCCTCAGCCCTGTTCTAGAGTATTCGCGCTCCGTTCCGGCCCGTTGGGGGGTGCTTGAACACCCCCTCGAGGTCTCCCACTGGCACGAAAAAACGTCGGCGCGAAGCGACACAGTACTTGTCACACCTTATCATTGATCAATTCCGCAACTTTCCCTCAAAATTTAAGGTTGCGTCATCTCAGGTCAGGTCACCAGTGCAGGTCAAGTGACCTCACCCCAAAAAATGTTTAAGTTGGCGTAAGTAAGAAAAGGGTGAATCTATCGAATTCAAACTTGTACCATATAGTGGGCCCAAAAAGTACTAATAAATTTATTCCTGGATTTTTCCCATCGATGACCAAGGGACAGGTACGAATCATGACCTCTCCATTGAAAATGCATGGGGTAAAACGAAAATTTTCCGAAAAATTGCTCTATGTCTGCAGACGCCTCTTGAAATACCTTCGGAGTCCCCAAATCATAGTATCCTAGGCCTCTTAATCGGTTCATGTTGCAAGTTTAGACATGTTACCTCTGAGAGTTCATCTGGGGCTTGCCAAGCAGGTTTTAAGACTTGGGTCAATTGGTTTGCAGGAAATATTGATAAAACTCGTATTTTGATACCATTTTTTATTGTTATTGTGAGTTGATTGATATGCATACTGACTATGCTAGACTAGATGGTGGCCTTGGCCTAGCCTTAGGTCAGGTAATTTTTTATGTTTTAACCTAGTATAGTCATATTATGCATTATTTGATGAGTCGCCGTAACGAGAGGAAGCGAATTGTGCCTAAAATGATTCTAGCTCAACTCTGGCAGACGCTAGAGTAAAGAGACAGAGACATGTTGTAAGCTTTGTCTCGGGGGAGGGACCCCAGCGCTGATCGCGGGAAAATCTCCAATGGCTCCCAGGGGCCCTCAGGGAGTGAGGAAATCTGGCGTGGGTGGAATCCGGTAGGAGGGATTTTGGGTCTCCAAAATCAGCTGAGGGGCCCGTGCCAGTTAAGGGGGCCCAGATAAGGGTCCCCGACGAGCTCATTTGACCTCAGTGCCAACACAGGATTCTCAAGACCAGCGCGGGGTGCCTACCTATTTAAACGGTTTCTAAATAAGCTCTGGGACTCCAAACTAACCTAGGCGTCCAATTTTCAACTCATGGGGCCCAGACACTCTGAGGGGACCCTGCAGCAGCTCAGAAGGCCATAAAACTAATAGGGCCAGACTAGCTGGGTGCCTCGACGAACTAGTGCCCAGATACGCACAACGGGCCCCAAACAAGCTGAAGGGATCTATATCAGTTAAACGAAAACGGTACCAACCCAGGGGACCCTGACCAGCTTAAGGAACACTAATCCGGCTTGGGGCTCAGAGCTCAGAGTTCCAGCTTTTAGCTCAGAGGGCCCAGGACCTGTTGAGGGGGCCTTATATCAATAAAAGGGCCCCGAAAAGCTTAATAGGCTTCAGCGGCGACATATAGGTTTCAAGTTCAGTGTGAGGGCCTGGTGAGCTAAAGCGGTCCCAGATTAGCTGAGGGGACTCGATATAAACTCAGGGAAGTCACCAAAAACTCAGAGGGCCAGGCCCGCAGAGGTTCTGCGGCCTTTGATGCTCATATTAGCGTCGATTGGCTATTTCAGTATGGAGCCGTTAGCCAGGACAACTGTGGTAGGTGGAGGTGGTGGATACGACACCTCAGTTTTCGCCATGACCGAAGATAACTGTATTATTTGCTCATCGTGCTTCAGTTAGTGTCAGTGGGTGCTTTCAGCATTTTCTACCAAGGTGCCAGTCGTTAGCTGGCCCGAAATATGCTTGATGGTAAACGTGAACATGTCCTCACTAAGAGGAAGCTTTCATGAAAATAAGCATTTACAAATCCTTTTTTAAACGCGTTTCTTTCATTGACACTGGCCGCATTTTGGGTGGTAAATTGGCCAGTGGCGGATCCAAGGGAGGGGGGCAAAAAAGGCATTCCCCCAAACGGAAAAGCTCGGGGCAAAACTATGTTTTTGTCCCCCAAAGTGATCGACCTCCTTTTTTCCCCTACTCCTTTTTAGTTTATAAGCAAGATTTTGGTGTTTCAACTGTCAACTTCAAACAGAACATAAGTTGATAAGATGTTCCCTGGCCTGTCCCCTCGAATCCAGAAATGTAAAAAATACTGAAGATTATATATTCGGGCACAGCCCTTCATCAGAATCATGGAGTAAATATCAATAATTCTCAGTTATAATATAGCCAGTCATAGTATAGCCAGCCTTGGATAGGAAGAGGTATCTCGAGCCCATAGTTTTCACCCCTTGACGTTTTTTTAGCTTTTCGCCTCAAATACCCGAATTCTACCGGGAAGTGATATTGGTAGCGCAACTTTTTGCTGCGTGTCGTTTTTTTTTTGCTTTTCAACTTTGGTCTGCCCCTCCCAAACCGACCGGCTAGATCCGACACTGAAATTGGCACCCCTCGGGTTCGGCGCCCCCAGGTTCGGCGCCCTACGAGCCTACCCCCTTCCCCTTAACGAAATCCTAGATCCGTCACTGTCCCGAACACACCGATATACTCTAAACTGTTT
Source organism: Lepas anatifera (assembly GCA_034440635.1). Taxonomy (NCBI): domain Eukaryota; kingdom Metazoa; phylum Arthropoda; class Thecostraca; family Lepadidae; genus Lepas; species Lepas anatifera. The sequence goes on from JAOTON010000441.1 coordinate 2,111,205, forward strand.
TGAATTTTGGACAATGAAGTGAACTATGTCTGAAGTTGAACGTGAGCCCTGTAATATTTTCTCCATCAAGCCCTCCACGAGCCCGCTCCGTAAATTTAAAGTCTCATCACAGTGCAGAAAACAGTACGGCAGTGTCCGCAACTATTGCAGAATGGGTCATCTCGGCAACGTTTCTGATACACAGGAATCTTCTGGTATATAAGAGCCTTAGGTTATTCTTTGCCGTAAGGGCTACACATAATTTTATGGGTTTTGTGATAATAAACGGGATGGTGTATATTCTATTCAAATCCTCAGCAAAATCGATCCCCTCCCGCATCAATTTGTTTTGAGCATTTGAAATAGCATTTTTATGAGTTTACGTCGAAAGTATTTAGATTTGGCTGTCTGAGTGGGGGAGTGGTTTATCAGGCAGAATGATTATGTCCTCTGTAGAAAGCGGTTGACAACGAATTGAAAAATACTCCAATCTCGTGATATAACGTAATTCAAATAATTTATCCTGACTAATGAATTTTTGTTTTTCTTTCGATTCGTTTGTCATCAGCACCCGTCCGTTGCTACAAAAAGTACCCAATGAGTAAAATGTCACACTCATATAAGGTGTGTGACACACCCATCACGGATTCGGCCGTGATTCTGATGGGATATGTGCTAAATGCTAACCTGAAACCACGGTGATTTTACAGTGATGTTTCACCTTATGCTGTTATGTTCTGCTGTGTTGTTATGCTGCGTACCTGGTAAACATTATTTTAGAAATAAGCTGTGTTGTGATTTCAATCTGAAATCACATACATAGATCCACTTGTCCTTGATGGTGTGCTTGGCCTAAGACACGTATTGGCTGACGACACGAGTTATTATCACAGTCTTCCCCTTGTTTTTTATAAAATAGAACAAAAACGGCGGCGCGTGGCGCCACCGTACTTGTATACTTTTTCTGATCATTTCTATAACTTTTTCCCAACTTTTGTGGTTAGGTCATCTCAGGTCAGGTCAACAGCACAGGTCAAGTCAACTCACCCAAAAAAGTTTAAGGTACCATAAGTTAGAACAGGGAGAACCTATCTGATTGAAACTCATATCACATAATGAGCCCACCGAGTTCTATAAAATACGTTCCAATATTTTGGATATCGATGGCCTAAGGTCAGGTACGAGCCATGACCTCTCCATTGATCCATCCATCCATGAGGAAAATGACCTAAACTGAATAAGTTAGTTATGTAAGGTGATGGAGCATTTATTTTAACGGCATTAGTTTTGCCTTATTCTTTTCGTTCTAATGATATGAATTTTGACCTCGTATGACCTTGACATGACGTCAAGTCAATTCAAATCCTATATTTGACCTGATTTGACCTCGCAAGGTCATATTATAAATCATTCGATTTGGCTTGCTGCGAGGATTCCAAGGGTCTACATTGTTGTCTTCTACATTGACTAGTTCATATGTAATGACTGAAAGTCTTCATTTACATGCTATCCCTATGGTGGCATGCCTTGACCTTTAGTGAGCTTAAATGGACCTGACAAAAATGGTGCAAATAATTTCTATAGACCTTTGAATGGACTATCCAATACTGTTTACCGTTTTTTGCTATCTAGCGTGGTTCTCGAGATCTTAGGGGCGGGTATCCCCGTCAAAGCGAAGGTGGCTCAGACCCCCGTCAATGCTCGTGTTAAGGACGGAATAGTTATGAGGTAAAATAAGAATTATGAGCATAGGAAGGTGGAAGAGAGTACAAAACTATAAAAGACTTGAGGACGAAAAATGTCTGGACTTACTAGATGCTGTGAGGCGGATATGGCTGCAGGACCAAGCGATGATGATTGCATGGTGGCTGGAACAAGTGTTGTTAAACAGATAGCGAAGAAAGAGGAAGTCATTATTTATTTAGGTGTATAGCCATTCACTCAGTCGTAGTTCTTAATCTTACCGCTTTGCATCCTTATAAAGAATGTCGGACTGCCCATTTCTGAAACGGAGGTAACACAAACCGTGGTCACGAAGAATTCTGACTCAAAAGGGAAGCATAAACGGTAGTTAGTTAAATGTTTAGTCATCTCACGATTAATTTATTTAATGGCATCTGCACCAATACCAGTATCTGCACCAATGCACCAGTATAACTAAAACATTCTTTATATTAACGCTCATTTGGAGACATCGATTTCCCAAAGTTTCTGGGGGCGTTGTGCATTAGGATGTGAGGAACGGTATCTTGAATGCGCCAAATACAGACCATATCTATACATCCGTTAGATTTTCATGGTTTAGAACAAATATCACAAATGCATCCAAACTCACAGCTTAGCATAGAAAAAGGCAAATAAAGGCAACTTCACGGATAACAGCTGCAACAATACATGACAATAAATAAGTAAACTTAAAGACGTTTTCTAGCTTATACAAGTATCAATTTTATGCCGATTGAACATATGTTGAAAAATCAATGCAATGATGGCTGGGTATGACTACGTGATATTTTGCCTGCCCGTCACCAAACCCATACATGTACCGAACGGATTCTTCATTCAATAGCAATTTCCAATTAAATTCAGCTATGTGCTTTTGGTTACATGAAATGATCCCACCATTCTTTAAAAGGTACTAAAAAAGTAAGTATCTGGTTGCTCATTTCCCGTGATATTAGTAAGAAATGGAGACATCAAAGGAAAGGGCTAAAAGATATGTTCCGAAAATCATGCAGTATGTCCACTTTCAAAGATTAATAAAATGTCTGAAAACACTGAAAGGAAACGCCATGGATGTTGCAAACACATGCACTAGTGACCCTTTATTTGCAAAATGCACAGAACAGCTACTGACAGTAAGATAAATTTTTCCAAATTTTCGAAAGAACATAAACTGCCGCAGGCAACTAACATTGGTCGTAGTGCAGAAATGTACGCTGATTACGAATTTGAATTTATGGTCTAGTGTGGTCTTCATTGCGTATTTCTTACACATTCCCTCAAATAATTTCCTTTATGCTGAGAAATGGAAGCTTGTTGATACATCGTCCATCGAATTCATGAAATTGCCTTAAGATTATTTATTTCCTCATAATTCCTTATTTGTGCATTTTGACGGATAATGCATGTTTTTTCGCGACAAACATTGATTGGTGATGTATTTACAACACATTGGATAAGGGCTCACATAATGCTGCTTGGCTGTCTCCAACGACAAAGGTCACGAAGGAGTGACTAACGGTAAATTTCGGTATGAACCTTAAAACAAAACAAAACAAAACGTACCTATGTTCGTAAATTACATGCAATTCTGAGTTGTATGGTGGGGATTTAGTTCAGAAAACAAAACTTTGTTTTCTTGAATACTTGCAGGCTAAATAGAAATATTCGCCACCGTGCGCTGGGAGAGGGGGTATTTCGCCCCTTTCCCTCAGTTTTTCATTTCGTATAAAAGCTAAGCCAAGCTTACGGGGTCATTCGAAAGCTCTTGACGGGGTGAATATAATTTTTGTGCTCAATATTTTTAGTTCATGTCGATATTGCGGTCACCATAGTTCGAATAAGGTTTCATAGGATTATTGAGGGGAATCATTGATTTTTCTTTATAGATCATTATTGGGTGGAACCCAGTGGCGTAGCCAGGATTCCGCCAAAGGGGGTCCGACTACCGTCGGGGGGCCCCCAGGCCGTGGGGCCCCGTAGTAGTCGGGGCCCATCTCCTATATGCGTCGTATAATATTTTGGCATTATAACATTTACACGACGGAAATTTGTCTATCCCTTTTTCAGTGTTTGTTAATATGTTTATAGTTTGATTTTTCTCGATCCGACCAAGTGTTGGTAAATTTAGGTCACCAATTATTAAGGCTGGCCCATACCTATATAACAGCGCGGCTATAATAACAGTGTTGTGGCACATTTCGTGAAATCAAATGTTGCTGCGTGCATGATGTTAAACCTGACTTTACCTCAATTCACTCTGGTAATCAGGTAGGAAGTTATTGAAGATCAGTCGTTTTGAGTACGAATAAATGGTCTTCTACGGAAAATGATAACCAATTTTTTTCGGGTGTCGAATTCATGAACTCTTTAATCAGAAAGTTTCCAAAGAAATGGAAAATGAATAAAAATACAAGGGATATGGTGGATGGTGGTGTGTTCCGGACGTCATATTACGTCTATTCCGCGGAAAGATCCCGATGAATTCACCAGTTACTTTCTTACCTTTGCTATGTTGTAAATGAGCAAGTTACCAAAACAATAGGCACCTGAGATAACTATCGCCTTGGATTACTCTGACATTGCTATTTTAACCCTCGCCCCACCGGGGGCATCGATGGCCCCCCTAAGGTTTTTCCGGGATAGCAGAAAAACGACGAGGCGCAGCACCGCGGTTGAGGGCTCTACCTCTTACTGCATCATTTTCCCACCATCCCTGAAATTTTTTAACCCGGGTCACCCAAGGTCAGGTCACCAGACGAGGTCAACCAAGGTCACCTCACTTCAACTTTAGAGCTCTGTAAGAGCTACATTTCGAAGTCGATCGATTTGAAACTTCCTACACTTTATGGTCCCTCCAGGGTCTACAAGGTGTATATCCGGGAGTTTTAGATTTCTTGACCTGAGCTCAGGTCACGAGGTGACCTCTCCCATTGAAAAAACATGGGGAAAAGCTGTCTTATTATCTAAAAGTCACAAAAGGGATTCAAAATGCTCAGCTTGATCAGAAAAGCGTTCTTGGACACCCTTTCACGGATTCCAGGGGCCACATTTGCCCTTTGACCTCTCCAGGGTCATCCAAGGTCACCAGGGGTCAAAAACAGTATTTTGACAATAACTTTTGACCTAATTAAGCTAGAGCGCTGAAACAAACACCATCGTGTTTGTCTTGTCACTGGCTTTCATTTGATATAAGGCAAGGTCACTTTTTGACCTTTCGTGACCTCAGGTCATCTTAGGTCACGAGGTGACCTCTGGAGGTCAAACCGCTGGCGGGAGGTCTTTACGTTTCACATAGCGGAAAAAGGACTGACAATTTCCTATCAAATGTACTTTACTAGACCTCAATAGCTCTAATGGCATAAGAGTTATGCCCAGTTTGCTTAATCATTGCAAATTTGAGTGAAAATAGCCGACTTTGACTTAATTTGACCTCTGGAGGTCAAACCATGGACCTGAGCACTAAAACATGTGAAGTAATTTCTTACTGAATTCACGCGAGTTTTCTATTGCACTGTGCAGATTTGCGCTAACGCCCATATTTTCGGAGTTAGAGGGGAGGCCATCGATGCCCCCCGGTGGGGCGAAGGTGGCGCTGGACCCCCGGTGGGGCGCGGGTTAAACCTTTCATACCTATTTTGCTTTTTGGGATTATACTCATCAATGTGTGTCATTTTCTTTGTTTGTCTGGTTTCCGACGAAAATATTTGAAAGTTGTTTATTTCATAATATTTAGGACGATAGTTATTGGGACTAAGCTAATAGATTGAAAACCAGCTGAAGTTCCAAATTCCCTGTTCGATTTTCTATTATGGATGCTAAAATTAGATTAATTTTTGCCTTTCCTTCAGTAATGGTGCCTGATCGACATGTTTCAATTTGTCTTTTTGCTACGCAATGGGAAAATATAATTTTTCTGAGGCATATGATTTTCGAAAATCTTCTTTGAGCCTAGGATCTCAAGGGATATCTCTCGATTGTATTCTAAAATCTATAAGAAATGGAAAGAAAAAAGGACGCTCGATAAAAAGGATATATGAGTGTGCTCCAGATGCTATATAAACCTATTCCATGGACGGTTGGACGGTACTACTGATGAAACCGCTCACTTACTCCTCCCTGGCCATTGGTTGGAGATCCCGGGGGCTTGGGGAGGTGAGTACTTCCTTGGACTTTAGGTCTCTGATTGGCTTTTTACAGGGCTTGTTTTGCTATGCCAGTGCTAAGCCATCCAGGTCCATCACCCACCGACCCCGCCCCCCCTGACCCCTGGGTCGAGCAGAGATCTCTAGGGGCCTAGCACTTGACACGGCTCCGAAACCAGTATCTGGGACCCCCGAAAACAACACTTTTCCCGCAAATCAGTACTTACATCCCCCAAAACCAGCATTTGGCGGTACCATGGACTACCTGCTGGGACTCCCTGGAACTTACTTTCGTGGGGCCCTAAGGATAACTTTGAGGGGAGGGGGAGGAAGGAGAGGAATGCTCGCTGAGACCTTCTTTTGGGGACACCTGAGGGCAGCTTCAGGGGATCCCTGAGACTAACTCCTGGAGACCTCGTGAGACTAATTGTCGGATCTCTGAGACTAGTTCTCCGGCCCTCCTTGCACTAGAACTGAAAGGCCCCTTGAAAATAACTCGGGCTTCTGAGATCAGTTCTTGGGGGACCTGAGACTAGCTCTGGGGCCGCCTAAGACCAACACTTGGCGCTACTCACAAGGTTAATTTCCGGCCCCTCTCCCGATTAGATCTCAGGGAGTCTCTGATACTGATTCACGGCGCCTCTTGGCCAAAATTGTGGACTCCTGAGAATCTCTCGGGGCTCCCCAGATTAGTTATCGGTAGCACCTCTGGGCCTATCTATCGGACCATCCAGATTAGCTCTTGGGGTCCCCTGAGGCTGTCTCTGGGGTGGGGCGGGGGCTGGGAATGACTTCCGACAGCCCTCTGAGACTAACCCTGGGGCGCCCCCTGAGATTAACACTCGAGGAGGGAGGCGTCGAAGCACCCCTGAGACTGAGTATTTGGCACGGCACTCCTGAGACTGCCTCTCGGAAGCCCAGATTAGCCCTCAGAGGCCTAAGGCTAACTCGGGACCGTGAGACCAAAATTCGGGAGCACCTCTGGGAATTACTCTCAAAGCCCCAAAATTAGCTCTTGGACGAACCGGAGACTAGCTCCCGGGAGGACTCTGAGACTAACTTTTAGGTGCTCCCTGAGATTGACTCTCGGCGCCTCTTATGCAACAACTAGGGGGGGGCACAACCTCAGGCTAAATCTCGAGGGTTCCCAAGATTACCCCTCGGGGGCGCCCTGAGATCAGCACTCTGCGGATAAAATGAGACTAACTCTCGAACCCCCAGATTATCTCTCGGGGCCACCTGAAAGTAAATATTGACTCCTGAGAGAGATGCCCGTAAGACTATGGGACCGAATATCGGGGGTCCTCTAAGACTGACTCTCGGGGTCCCCTTGACCGACTCTTTGGGTTCTCAGAGACTGACTCTCATGGAGCCCCCTGAAATAGACTGTTGCGAGGCCCAATAAACACTCTCTGGGGGACCCTGGGACGAGCGCGGCCCCCTGAGACCGACTTTCGGGATCCCCTGAGACTAACCCTCAAGGACCTCCTGAAATCTACTTTTGGGGGTCTTGAGACTGACCCTGAGGGCGGGGCCCTGAGGCCGACTCAGGACGCCCTGAGAACGAATCTTCAGGGGCTTCTGAGACTGATTCTGGGGGCCCCGTGATCAGAGAATGCTTTGCAGTGGTACAGATTGGTCCCCCCTCGGACTCCTAGAACCCCTTGGCTACACTACTGCATCCACACATTCGGGGGCCCGCCGAGATCAGCACTTGAAGGCCCCTGAAATCATTGCTTCCCCCCCGATACCAATACTCCGGAGCCCCTGGTTACTGATGCGCGGGGCTCCTAAGAACAAGCTCGGGGTTCCACTTCGATCAGGTTCGGGGGCACCCTTAGGTCCATGCTTGCGCTTTTCTCAGGAGTGACTCGACACTGTTGTTCGGGGGGGCACCAATCCAACATTCGGAGCCCCCCCCGAGACTACTGCTCGGTACACTGGAGCCCCTCGATACCAGTGCTCGGGGACCCTGAGCCCAAGCCTGGGCCCCTGAGACCAAACTCTGGGTCCCATGGGGCCAATTCTCGTGGCTCGCTCATAAGTCTCCTCGATATCGATAGTCGGGGGGCACCCCGAGATCAATATTGTCCCCCCCAACTTCCGAGATCAATGTTCGCTGCTCCAGAGCCATCGATACCAATGCTCGGGGATCCCTGAGACCAGCTCTGGGGCCCCCTAAGACCAAGATCGAAAACCCCGTGAGACCAAGCTCGGGGCCCCCTGAGACCAAGCTCGAAAGGCCCGTGAGACCAAGCTCGGGCCCCTGATGCAAAGCTTGGGGCCCCTGAGACCAAGCTCGGGCCCCTGACACGAAGCTTGGGGGACCTGAGACCAAGCTCGAGGAGCCCCCTGAGACCAAGCTCGGGGGTCCTCTGGTACCAAACTCGGAGGGCCCCGTGATACCAAGCTCGTGGCCCCCTGAGACCAAGATCGAAAGGCCTGTGAGACTAAAGCTCGGGGGGGGCTGAGACCAAGCTCGGGGGCCCTTGAGACGGAGCTCAGGGGGCCCCTGGGATCAATGCTCGGTACTCTGAAGCCCTCAATACCGATGATCGGGGCCCCGTGAGACCAAAATCGGAGGGCCCTCCGAGACCAAGATAGAAAGGCCCCTGAGACTAAGCTCGGGGGTTCCCTGAGACCAAGCTAGGGGCCGCCTGAGACCAAGATCAAAAAGTCCGCGAGACCAAGCTCGGGAGCCCCTGAGACCAAGTTCGGGGGTCCCCTGAGACCAAGCTCGGGGGCCCCTGAGACCGAGCTCGGAAGGTCCGTGAGACCAAGCTCGGGAGCCCCTGAGACCAAGTTCGGGGGTCCACTGAGACCAAGCTCGGGGGCCCCTGAGACCGAGCTCGGAAGGTCCGTGAGACCAAGCTCGGGGGCCCCTGAGACCAGACTCGGAGGGCCCCCTGAGACCAAGATAGAAAGGCCCCTGAGACTAAGCTCGGGGGTCCCTGAGACCAAGCTAGGGGGACCCTGAGACCAAGATCCAAATGTCCGTGAGACTAAAGCTCGGGGGCCCCTGGGACCAAGCTCAGGGGTCCTGAGACGGAGCTCAGGGGCCCCGCGAGATCAATGTCTGGTTCCCTATAGTCTCGATATCGATAATCAGGGGCCCCTTGAGACCAAGTTCGGGGGTCCCCTGAGACCAACCTGGGGGCCCTGAGACCAAGCTCGGGGGCCTCTGAGACCAAGATCGAAAGACCCGTGAGATTAAGCTCGGAGGCCACTGAGACCGAGCTCAGGGGGCCCCGAGATCCATGTTTGGTACTCTGGAACCCTCTATACCGATGATCTGGTGCCCCTGAGACCAGGCTCGGAAAGCCCGTGAGACCAAACTCGGGGCCACTGAGACCAAGCTCGGGGAGCCCCTGAGACCAAGTTCGGAGGTCCCTTGAGACAAAGCTCGGGGGCCCCCTGAGACAAAGCTCGGGCCCCCTGAGACCAAGCATAGCCCCCCCCCCGAGATCAATGTTCGGTACTCTGGAGTCTTCAATACCGATGATCGGGGGCCCCTGAGACCAAGCTCGGGGGCCCCTAGGAGACCAAGTTCGGAGGTCCCTTGAGACCAAGCTTGAGCGCTCCCTGAGACCAAGCTCGGGGGTCCCCTGAGACCGAGCTCGGGAGGCCCCGGAGACCAAGATCAGGGGGGCCGTAAGACCAAGTTTGGGGGCCCCCTGAGACCAAGCTCGGAAAGCCCGTGAGACCAAGCTCGGGGCCCCCTGAGACCAAGCTCGGGGGGCCCCTGAGACCAAGTTCGGAGGTCTCTTGAGACCAAGTTTGGGGGCCCCCTGAGACCAAGCTCGGAGGTCCCTTGAGACCAACCTCGGGGGGGGGCTGAGATCGAGATCGGAGGGCCCCCTGAGACCAAGCTCAAGGGGGCCCCTGAGATCAATGCTCATGTTTTCCAGTGCATAAGGTCAGCCCAAGGGGGGTCCGTGGACCCCAAGGACCCCCCTTGGCTACGCCACTGGTGGAACCAGAACACAATTTTAGGCATCGTTGGAATCCTTCCATCGTGGCAAATCGAGTGATGTACAATACGCCATGCTAGGTCAAATACTAAAAATGACCTGACCCCACAGTTTTTATTGGCATTGCGCCTTCACATCCAGCCACAGGTGCCAAAATTAACTCATCAGATGATATCAACAGAAGCAATCCTGTTTGATTTGTCCGTTTTCTGTTACTGTTTTGCTCTTTTTTCTTTAATTGCCTAACTTGGTTGCCGATGACTTAGTTTCACACGTTTTGTTATGTTTTTATGCTTTATATTGGCTGGCTCTCCCTTATGTTTCTAACCTGTATACTTTTCTCCCTTGCCTTTTCTGTCCTCTGCATACTGAAAATCAATAAAAAGATGTCTAAGATGCAGTTTTGTACGAATGGTACCCTGCCGCAGGTGGCTACTCATGGCTTGGACAGCCGGCTGGGTCCCAGGATGTTGCTCCTCTGCCGGCCCCTCCTCCCATCGACGAGTACGGCTCGGCTGCGCAGCACGTCACCTTCACACTGGCCGCCGTTAAAGGGGTGAGCGGGTCTGGTGCAAGCGGTCAGCATGGTCTGGCATGAACAGCCGTCGAAACAGTGATAGCACTTCTGGCAATTACAGCCTTGTTGGTGATTTATTTCAACTGTCGGTATCATCAGCATCTGTGCAATGATGTATCCAGGTGGTGGTGCCTGAAATATGACAGCACACATACCTTTCAACTCAACATTGGCAGCTTTTAAATCGAGTGTCAGGAAACGTATACGAAGTCATCCACTGTGCTTATCTATTTTTTTCCGTGAGGTGAAGTAAAAAGTTTTTACTGTTCATTTTAAAATTTTCACTTTTACAATCTTATTATCTTACCGTGTCTCATGATTGCTGTCACTCATCCGATGTTTTTGACTCCGACTTCAGCTATAATTGGGTGTCATACCTGTTGCTAATTATTATCAATAAACAAATACCGCCCATGATACGAATACATCATGATAGAGTATCTTTGCATTGTACAAACAATGACATTAAACATGAGTCACCGGTTGGCCTCTCGAGCCGCGCGCTCGGCTCCGGTACTGACCAGCGCTCGCACTGTGCCCCGAACCCTGCGCTCGCACTGTGCCCCGAACCCTGCGCTCGCACTGTGCCCCGAGCCCGGCGCCCACCAGATCGCCGCTGTGTCACGTCTCACCCACATTACTGACCAGGTGTTCACGCCCGGCTTCTACCGCGGCCTGCTGGGCTACCTCACCTGGTGGACCAGTTTCGTCATGTTCACCAGCTCGGTGGTGGGCTCCTCCCTGCTCGGCTACACGTGAAGCAGCCTGGCGCCGGCCAGAACACCTGATGCCGGATCCCCGTCCCCAGCGTTCGCCATTGGTCTTCCGATACCGCAGCCTGCTGTTCCTGGATCTGAAGTGTTCGCCTTTTGTACATACGCTGTAGGATAGTTTGTCATGTAGAGGCACGGGGTCAGCGCCTGCTGTTTTTGCACCATAGTGCAGAATGGTCCTGATGCGTCACAAACTAACTAGTCAGTGCGAGTGTACTGGGCCGAGTGTATGGTTGGACATGTTTGCCTGTTTGGAACACGGGGACTGTCAGCAATCTGTTGTACTGAATGCGAGTGGTGAAGTGCTTTCCCCGTTTTGAAACTAACACTAACTTCATAAAGCGCAAGATTGTACCGAATGTGAGGTGCGGATTGTTTCTGTTTCTAACCGAGTGCGGTGCTTCATTAAGTGCACTGCCAAAGAACGGGCTGTGTGAAATAGTGCTCAGTGGCAGCACGAACGCGAACGAGGCCGCCTCCGACTCATGCTATCATTTTGTTTGAATACAGAAGTGTGGAGATAATTGCTACCCTGCCCTTTGAGAGACGCCTGTCCCTTCTCACCCAAAACCCTCCGCGAAATAACCGTTCTAGATCCGCTTCAGCGCTTCACACAATATTATTTGTGAAAGCAAAGAGAGCGTCTGCGGCCGGGTTCGAACCGGCAACGCTTGCCATGGGACGTTAGTGCGCTACTGCCGGACAACGAACTCGCTTACCAAGTTGTGCCTAAAGCTAATATAAATAAAAATATCAACCCTTGAACCGTAGGTATCCTTTTTTGTTATTCTGGGATAATTGAACTGTTTCAAATGCCAGCGATGAGTTTTTTTATTCTGCTGTTATTATTCCTATTTTATTAAAACATATTTAATGAGTGTCACTCTCCCTTGAAGCAGATAACACACGGTTATAATCGCTTGTAAGAAGAGTGTCTGCAGCGCGAAGACGCCTTACGAATTGTAACTTCGCCGACAAGTTTTGTTGCACAAAGTTTTGTAGGTCGTGAAATATAAATGAGCGTGAATTGTGGACAGAGCTACAGTTGTCAGCTAAAAATGTTGTTCATCTCAATTGTTTTGTGAAATTGGCTACAGATCTGAATGCAACGCTGTCTGAATGGAATTATGTGCACCTCAATGGGTACTAGTCTCAGCTTTCAAAATATTGATTCTTCAGGTTCCCCGGGATTTTCCCCAAATATGTTGGCAAGATGGAGGGTTTTCTGAGCTCTGCTTTTATCTTTGCATGCTACAGAACGCAGCTCTGGAGCTCAGGAATGACGAAGATAATCATTTTATACACATATATTTATATTAAAACTTCGACGAGGAAAATTTTTAGCTCAGAGTCTCTGCATTTCGGCTCGGGGCCATTGAATCTTCGTACTCTTAACACGCGCATTGACGGGGGTCTGAGCCACCTTCGCTTTGACGGGGGGGGCGGGTACCCGCCCCCCCCCAAAGATCTCGAGAACCACGGTATGTAGCGAAAAACGGTAAACGGCGTTGGGCTGCCCATCCACTTTTCCATCGAAAACATTTGAACAATTTCTTTGTCAGGTCACATTTAAGGTCACGAGAGGTAAAAAAATGCTGTCATAGGGATAACATGTAAATTCAGTTTTTCGGCCATTACATCTGAACAAGTAAAGATAGAGCAAAACAACTTAAACTATATGAATCCTCTCAGCAAGCCGAATCGAATGATATATAATTTGACCTTGCTAGGTCAAATCAAGGATTTGACCTGACCTGAGGTCAGGTCAGGGTAAAATTATATAAAATGCATATCATTAAAACTGCAAAGCCCAGGCGAGTCTAATGCAGCTAAAATAAATGCTCTATCACCATCCGTTACTGAGTTATTCCGTAAAAACAATTTTTCCCATGTATTTTCAATGGAGAGGTCATGCCTCGTACCTGACCTTAGGTCATCGATATAAAAAATACCGGAACATATTTTAGAGAACTCGGTAGGGTCATTATGTGATATGAGTTTTAATTGGATAAGTTCATCCTGCTCTCACTTATGCTATCTTAAACTTTTTTTGAGGTCGGGTCACTTGACCTGTACTGGTGACCTGACCTGAGATGACCTAACCTTAAAATTTTCACAGAAGTTGTAAAATGATGAGGGAAAGGTATGCTAAGTACGGCGGCGCTACGCGCCATCGTTTTTCTGCTATCTCCGAAAAACCCGGGGGGGCGGGTACCCGCCCCCCGTCAATGCGCGTTTTAAGTGCGTGACGCGAGTCCCTGGGCCTTGTACCGAGTATCTTATTGTTTGTGCTCTGCCCTTACCGTGCGATTTGTGCCTGGGCTTGTTGAGGTAACTGAAGTGTACATAGTTGCACCTTCATTTTCAATTCACCAGATAACATTTTTTTACTTGTATTACCTAATGTGGTAGTCATCCCCTCTGAGTTTTTGTTCGTGTAGGAGGGGCGTAAAATGTGTAAATACAAGAATTTGTTCATGCCTGTTCTCCTAAATCTGAAGCCCTCTCCTAGGTGGGTGTAAATCACGAGATACATACTGTAATATACCGTCACCACTTGGGCTATTCTGGCACCCACGACCGCCTGAGGCCGATGGGAGGGTGATCATTTGTGACCCCCACCATATAAAAAGCTAATGGTGTGAAGAAACATCGAATCATCGCTTAAACTGGCCTACTGTCTCTTACTCTTATGCCAAATTTGATATACATCTGTTGAGCTAGGACATCAGAGGGACGAAATGGATCGAATTCAGGCTGATTTAGGAAACCCCTAAAACTGAGCAACCAGGTCTCGAAACTCAGCAATATCTTAGCAATATCTTACGAAATTTTCCCAAGACTCTTGGAAAATTGCGGGTTATTTGGGATACGAAGCTTCCGGTTGAGTTGTCACATGGTTGTTCCAGACGACAGAAGACCACTGGCGCGTCGTATGACCACGTGTTTGCGGGATCCGAGGGAAGGTAGAGGCATTGCTCTCCTAATCGTTTGGTCAGAAGGAAGCGTGGAGGAAAGGTGATGGGGTGCCGGGTGCCCTTTTGATTGCCAGGTGGTGTACCCCCTTTGGGCCGTGCCGTTTGAAATTCAGTGCCATACGCCGTTGAACCTTGATGGAACTAGACTGTTTTTAGCGATTTCAACTATTGTTTGATAATTAAGCACCTTTTTTGGTCAGCTAGGGCATTCTGGCGCCTTTCCAATCACCCTGGAAGAGTATAGGCACGTAATCCGTTTTCAGATAATGCCATATCGTCGCCAATAATCGTACGGACGGAGCTCATCTGGTGCCCCCTGAGCGCTGGTCTTGGCCCCTGGAGCTGATCATGTACCCTCTGAACTGATCTGATGCCCTCGTAATCAATCTGGTGCCCCCCCTGAGAAAATAATTGTGCCTTCTGAATCTATAGAATGCTCTCTGAGTTAGTCTGATGCCTCCGAGCTTGCCTGCCTTGCCTGAAGCCCTATTAGCCGTTTCAGTGCCCTTTGAGCTGATCCGGGCCCCCTGAGCTTATTTAATGCCTCCCGGAGTTGATCTACTTTCCAGGGGTGCAGCCAGGGGGCACAAAGGGCACGTGCCCCTCATCACTGCCGGGATGTACTTTTGATTGCCAGGTGGTGTACCCAATTTGGGCCGTGCCGCTCGAAATTTGTTGCCCTGCGCTGTTGAACCTAGATGTAACTGGACCGCATGTAGTGATTAAAACTATTGTTGGACAATTTAATACCTTTTTCGGTCAGCTAGGGCATTCTGTCGTCTTTCTAAGCACCCGGGAAGAGTTTGGGCACCTGGTATGTGTCCACCTAATGCCTCATCGTCGCCAATAATCGCACGGGTGAAGCTAATCTGGTGCCCCTTGAGCTCATCTCGTGGCCTCTCAGCTGGTCTTGGCCCTTGAGCTGATTACTTGTCCTCTAAGTTGATCTGGTGTCCCTGAGTCAATCGAGTGCCCCACTGAGCAAAAAAAAAATCCTCTTGAACCTATATAATGCCTTCTGAGTTAGTGTAATGCCTACGAGCTTGCTTGGTGCCCTAATAGCTGATCTAGTGCCCCTTGAGCTGATTCGGGCCCACGAGCTGATTATTGATACATACACACATACATACGTGCATTTCATTCGAACAACACATTCATCATCAAGAACAAATGTTTCGATTGGTGGAAAAGCGCATGGCGCTTAAATCAAGGCACCCCTCGACAGCAGTGCCTTAACACGCGCATTGACGGGGGTCTGAGCCACCTTCGCATTGACGGGGGGCGGGTACCCGCTCCCCTAAGATCTCGAGAACCACGGTAGGTAGCGAAAAACGGTAAACGGCGTTGGGCTGCCCATCCACTTCTCCATCGAAAACATTCGTACCATTTTTTTGTCAGGTCACATTTAAGGTCACGAGAGGTCAAAACATGCCGTCATAGGGATAACATGTAAATTCAGTTTTTTCGGCCATTACATCTGAACAAGTAAAGATAGAGCAAAACGACTTGAACCATATGAATCCTCTCAGCAGGTCAAATCAAGGATTTGGCCTGACCTGAGGTCAGGTCAGGTTCAAATTATATAAAATGCATATCATTAGAATCGCAAAGCCCAGGCGAGTCTAATGCAGCTAAAATAAATGCTCTATCACCATCCGTTACTGAGTTATTTCGTCAAAAACAATTTTTCCCATGTATTTCCAATGGAGAGGTTATGCCTCGTACCTGACCTTAGCAGTGGCGTAGCCAAGGGGGGTCCTTGGGGTCCGCGGATCCCCCTCTTGGGCTGACCTTTTGTACTGGAAAACACGAGCATTGGTCTCGGGGGCCCCCTGAGCTTGGTCTCAGGGGGCCCTCCGAGCTCGATCTCAGCCCCCCCCCCGAGGTTGGTCTCAAGGGACCTCCGAGCTTAGTGTCAGGGGCCCCCAAGCTTGGTCTTACGGGCCCTGTGAGCGTAGTCTCAGGGACCCCCGAGCTCGGTCTCAGAGGTCCCCGAGCTTGGTCTCAGGGAGCGCCCAAGCTTGGCCTCAAGGGACCTCCGAACTTGGTCTCAGGGGCCCCCGAGCTTGGTCTCACGGGCTTTCCGAGCTCGGTCTCAGAGGGCCCCCGAGCTTTGTCTCAGGGGCCGCCGAGCTTGGTCTCAAGGGACCTCCGAACTTGGTCTCAGGGGCCCCCGAGCTTGGTCTCACGGGCCTCCTGAGCTTGGTCTCAGGGGCCCCTAGCTCGGTCTCAGGGGGCCCCTGAGCTTGGTCTCAGGGCCCCCTCAAGCTTGGTCTCAGAGGCCCCGAGCTTAACCTCACGGGCCTTTCGATCTTGGTCTCAGGGGGCCCTCCGAGGTCGATTTCAGGCCCCCTCCCCCGAGGTTGGTCTGAAGGGACCTCCGAGCTTAGTGTCAGGGGCCCCCAAGCTTGGTCTTACGGGCCCCGTGAGCGTAGTCTCAGGGACCCCCCGAGCTCGGTCTCAGAGGTCCCCGAGCTTGGTCTCAGGGAGCGCCCAAGCTTGGCCTCAAGGGACCTCCGAACTTGGTCTCAGGGGCCCCCGAGCTTGGTCTCACGGGCTTTCCGAGCTCGGTCTCAGAGGGCCCCCGAGCTTTATCTCAGAGGCCGCCAAGCTTGGTCTCAAGAGACCTCCGAACTTGGTCTCAAGGGCCCCCGAGCTTGGTCTCAGAAGGCCCCCGAGCTTGGTCTCACGGGCCTCCTGAGCTTAGTCTCAGGGGCCCCTAGCTCGGTCTCAGGGGGCCCCGAGCTTGGTCTCAGGGGCCCCGAGCTTGGTCTCAAGGGACCTCCGGACTTGGTCTCAGGGGCCCCCAAGCTTGGTCTCAGGGGCCCCTGAGCTTGGTCTCACGGGCTTTCCGAGCCTGGTCTCTGGGGGTCCCCGATCATCGGTATCGAGGGCTCCAGAGTACCGAACATGGATCTCAGGGCCCCCTGAGCTGGGTCTCGGGGGCCCCGAGCTTAATCTCACGGGCCTTTCGATCTTAATCTCAGAGGCCCCCGAGCTTGGTCTCAGGCGTCCCCCGAGCTCAGTCTAAGGGGGCCCCGAGCTCGGTGTTAGGGCCCCCAGATTGGTCTCAGGGGACCCCCAAACTTGGTCTCAAGGGGCCCCTGATCATCGGTATCGAGACTCTAGGGAACCGGACATTGATATCGGGGGCCCCTGAGCTCGGTCTCAGGGGCCCCGAGCTTGGTCTCAGGGGCCCCTAGCTTTAGTCTCACGGGCCTTTCGATCTTGGTCTCAGGGTCCCCCTAGCTTGGTCTCAGGGACCCCCGAGCTTAGTCTCAGGGATTTTTCTATCTTGGTCTCAAGGGCCCCCGAGCTTGGTCTCAAGGGAAATCCGAACTTCGTCTCAGGGGGCCTCCAAGCTTGGTCTCAGGGGCCCTCCGAGCTTGGTGTTAGGGGCCCCGAGCTTTAAACTCACGGGCCTTTCGATCTTGGTCTCAGGGTCCCTTAGCTTGGTCTCAGGGACCCCCAAGCTTAGTCTCAGGGGCCTTTCTGTCTTGGTCTCAGGGGGCCCTCCGAGTTTGGTTTCAGGGACCTCCGAGCTTGGTCTCAGGGGACCCCGAGTTTGGTCTCAGGGAACCCCTGAACATGGTCTCAGGGGCCCCCGAGCTTGGTCTCAAGGACCCCCGAGCCTGGTCTCAGGACACCCCCCCTGAGCTTGAGTCTCACGGGCCTTTTGATCTGGGTCTAAGGGGGCCCCAAGCTTGGTGTCACGGGGCCCTCCGAGTTTGGTACCAGGGGACCCCCGAGCTTGGTCTCCGGCCCCTCGAGCTTGGTCTCAGAGGGCTCCTCGAGCTTGGTCTCAGGTCCCCCAAGCTTGGTCTCAGGGGCCACCAAGCTTGGCAGCAGGGGACCCGAGCTTGGTCTCGGGGGCTCGGGCTTGGTCTCACAGGCCTTTCGATCTTGGTCTTAGGGAGCCCAGAGCTGGTCTCAGGGATCCCCCGCGCATTGGTATCGATGGCTCCGGAGCAGCGAACATTGATCTCGGGAAGTGGGGGGTTGGGGCAATATTGATCTCGGGGTGTCCCCTGACTATCGATATCGAGAGGACTTATGAGCGAGTCACGAGAATTGGCCCCGTGGGACCCAGAGTTTGGTGTCGGGCCCAGGCTTGGGCCCCGGAGCACTGGTATCGAGGGGCTCCAGAATACTGAGCATTGGTCTCGGGGGGGGCTACGAATGTTGATCTGGGGGTCCCCGAACATCAGTGTCGAGTTACTCCTGAGAAAAGCGCAAACATGAGGGTGCCCCGAACCTGATCTAAGTGGAACCCCGAGCTTGGTTTTAGGAGCCCCGCGCATCAGTATCCAGGGGCTCCGGAATATTAGTATCCGGGGAAGCAAGGATTTCAGGGGCCTCCAAATGCTGATCTCGGCGGGCTCCCAAATGTGTGGATGCAGTAGCGTAGCCGAGAGGTTCTAGGAGTCCGAGGACCCCCTTGGGCAAATCTGAACTACTGCAAAGCATTCTCTGATCACGGGGCCCCCAGAATTAGAGTCGGCCTCAGGGCCCCGCCCTGAGGGTCAGTCTCAAGACCTCCCGAAAGTAAATTTCAGGGGGTCCCTGAGAGTTAGTTTTAAGGGATCCCGAAAGTCGGTCTCAGGGGCCCCCAGAGTCGGTCTCAGGGGGACCGAACTCCTCCCAGGGTCCTCCAGAGAGTGGTTCTCAGGGTCCCGCGACAGTCTATTTCAGGGGGCTCCATGAGAGTCAGTCTCAGAGAACCCCCCAAGAGTCGGTCAAGGGGACCCCGATGTTCAGTCTTAGAGGACCCTCGATATTCGGTCCCATAGTCTTACGGGCGTCTTTCTCAAGAGTCAATATTTGCTTTCAGCTGGCCCCGAGAGTTAATCTGGGGGGTCCGAGAGTTAGTCTCATTTGATCCGCAGAGTGCTGGTCTCAGGAGGCCCCCGAGGGGTAATCTTGGGAACCCTCGAGATTTAGCCTGAGGCTATGCCCCCCTCCCTAGTTGTTGCATAAGGGGCCCCGAGAGTCAATCTCAGGGAGCACCCAAAAGTTAGCCTCAGAGTGCTCCCGGGAGCTTGTCTCCGGTTCGTCCAAGAGCTAATTTTGGGCCTTTGAGAGTAATTCCCAGAGGTGCTCCCGAAATTTGGTCTCACGGGCCCCGAGTCAGCTTTAGGCCTCTGAGGGTTAATCTGGGCTTTCGAGAGGCAGTCTCAGGAGTGCCGTGCCAAATGCTCAGTCTCAGGGGTGCTTCCACGCCTCCCTCCTCGAGTCTTAGTCTCAAGGGGCGCCCCAGGGTTGGTCTCAGAGGGCTGTCGGAAGTCATTCCCAGCCCCCCCCGCCCCACCTCAGAGACAGCCTCAGGGGACCCCAAGAGCTAATCTGGATGGCCCGGAGAGTCAATCTCAGCCCCCCTCGTCCAGAGCAAATCGGGGGGCCCGATAAATAGGCCCAGAGGTGCTGCTGATAACTAACCTAAGGAGCCCCGAGAGATTCTCAGGAGTCCTTAATTTTGGTCAAGAGGCGCCGTAAATCAGTATCAGAGACTCCCTGAGATCTAATCGGGAGAGGGGCCGGAAATTAACCTTGTGAGTAGCGCCAAGTGTTGGTATTAGGCGGCCCAAAGCCAGTCTCAGGTCCCCCAAGAACTGATCTCAGAAGCCCGAGTTATTTTCAGGGGACCTTTCAGTTCTAGTGTAAGGAGGGCCGGAGAGCTAATCTCAGAGATCCGATAGTTAGTCTCACGAGGTCTCCAGGAGTTAGTCTCAGGGGTGATCTGAAGCTGCCCTCAGGTGTCCCCAAAAGCTAGTCTCAGCGAGCATTTCTCCCCCTCCCCTCAAAGTTATCCTCAGGGTCCCACGGGAGTAAGTTCTAGGGGTCCTAGTAGGTAGTCTCACGGTACCCCCAAATTCTGGCTTTGGGGGACGTAAGTACTGATTTGCGGGAAAAGTGTTGTTTTCGGGGGTCCCGGATACTGGTTTCGGCGCCATGTCAAGTGCTAGGCCCCTGGAGATCTTTGCTCGACCCATGGGTCAGGGGGCGGGGGCGGTGGGTGATGGTCCTGGATGGCTTAACACTGGCATAGCTATACAAGCCCTGTACAAAGCCCATCAGAGACCTAAAGTCCAAGGAAGTATTCACCTCCCCAAGCCCCCGGGATGTCCAACAAATGGCTAGGGAGGAGTAAGTGAGTGGTTTCATCAGTAGGACCGTCCATGGAATAGGTTTTATGTAGCATCTGGGGCACACTCATATACCCTTTTTATTGAGCGTCATTTTTCCTTTCCATTTCTTTTTAGATTTTAACAATCCAGAGATATCGCTTGAGATCCTAGGCTCAAAGATTTTCGAAAATCATATGCCTCGGAAAAATGTTTCTATTCCCATTGCGTACCAAAAAGACAAATTGAAACACGTGGATCAGGCACCATTACTGAAGGAAAGGCAAAAATTAATCTAATTTTAGCATCCATAATACCAAATCGAACAGGGAATTTGGAACTTCAGCGGATTTTCAATATTAGCTTAGTCCCAATAACTACCGTCCTAAACATTCTGAAATAAACAACTTCCGAATATTTTGGTAGGAAACCAGAAAAAAGGGCAATGACACACATTAATGAGCATAATCCCAAAACAAAAAATAGGTATGAAAGGTTTACAATAACAATGACAGAGTTATCCAAGGCTATAGTTATCTCAGGCACCTATTGTTTGGGTAATTTTCTCATTTACAACATAGCAAGGGTAAGAAAGTAACTATGGTGAATTCATCAGGATCTTTCCGTGGAATTGACGTTATACGACGTCCGGAACACACCACCATCCACCATATCCCTTGTATTCTTATTCATTTCTTCCATTTCTTTGGACATTTTCTGACTAAAGAGTTCATGAATTCGACACCCGGAAAGAATTGGTAATCATTTCCCGTAGAAGACCATTTCTTCGTACCCAAAACGACTGACCTTCCATAACGTCATGCCTGATTACCAGAGTGAATTGAGGTAAAGTCAGGTTTACCATCATGCACGCAGCAACATTTGATTTCCCGAAATGTGCCACAAAACGGTTATTATAGCCACGCTGTCATATAGGTATGGGCCAGCCTTAATATTTGGTGACCTAAATTTACCAGCACTTGGTCGGATCAAGAAAAATCAAACTATAAACAAAATAAGAACAAACACTTAAAAAGGAATAACAAATTTCCGTCGTGTAAATGTTATAATGCCAAAATATTATACGACACATATAGGAGATGGGCCCCGACTACTAAGGGGCTCCCGGCCTGGGGGCCCCCGACGGTAGTCGGACCCCCTTGGCCAATTCCTGGCTACGCCACTGGACCTTAGGTCGTCGATATCATATCAAAAATACCGGAACATATTTTAGAGAACTCGGTGGGGTCATTATGTGATATGAGTTTCAATCGGATAAGTTCACCCTGCTCCGACTTATGTTATTTTAAACTTTTTTTGAGGTCAGGTCACTTGACCTGTACTGGTGACCTGACCTTGGATGACCTAACCTTAAAATTTTCACAAAAATTGTAAAAATGATGAGGGAAAAGGTATGCCAAGTACGGCGGCGCTACGCGCCGCCGTTTTTCTGCTATTTCCGAAAAACCCGAGGGGGTGGGCACCCGCCCCCTCCCCGTCAATGCGCGTGTTAATCTGTGGCACAGTCGGACCGCCCGTCGACCATGGCTGCTCGCCTCTCATTCCAGCGGAACACGAAGGTGCCTGCAGCAGCGTCGGCGTTTTTGGATGAAGTGTCAGGGCTATCGACCCAAGAATCTTTTAGTATTGGATATAAGCTTTAAAGTTTCTTTCGCTATCGCCGGGTTAATATTGTGTGCATTTGTTTCTCCATGAAGCAAAATTTTGATTTTTTGATCGGCTGAAAAATTTTAAAAATCGGCTCCTATTAAGAGGGAAATGTTACGGTGGAGACCGCGTCTCTGTACTGCGTAATTGGGGCGATGGGAAAGAAAATGTTTTGTTTTCGTTTAGATGGCCGCAGCTACAGAACGGGGTATCTGATCGAAGGATTTGGTGAGCGTGGCCATTTAAGTTTGACATATCGACTCTAAGCTGCGTCAAAAGAGAGTTTGGGATTTTCTTACCATACGTGTAGTATTTAAGAGGCCGTTTCGTTGATAAATGTTCAAAAATGTATTTTTAAAGGATTTATGCGATTGAAGGTCTCTAATATGTTCTGGAAGCTCATTGTACAATTTTATCGTACTCGGTAGGAAGGAGTTTTTGAAGCTAGACGTTCTAGTCCCTAGCTCCGTTCTTTGGTTGCGGTTGTGTAATTCTCTATGAGTAGTTAGATTCCTATTGCTAGGAAGAACATTTTTATATATTGGGGTATATCGTTATGGAGCAGTTTGTGCAAAAACTGAAGTTTATGAATTTTACGTCGATTCTTTAAACTATTCTAACCCAGATCTGATCTTAATTTCTCCGCAGACGTTCTTGGTAATGTCCCGGTTATGAGCCTTGCTGCCCTGTTTTGTAGCCTTTCGAGCCTTAGGCAATCCCCAGTTGTTAGAATTCCATCATATATTACATCATATCTCATATTAAATATCATATCATATATTACATAACATATATTACTGTGGCGAATGCGAGTTGAGTAAGTGCGTATAATTGCTCCGTGCTTGTATATATTTTTGACTGGTTGGCATTATGCCGCGGCAAGTACAACCTTCAAGAGAAAAGCGAGGTGTGGGTACCAAGGGTGCAGTTTCAACGGCCAGAAACCGCTCTACTCGAGGCACATTAAGGCAGTTCATAAGGATGGCTCGCCTAAATTGATTGCACACCCAATGCTGGAGAAGTTTAAAGTAAAAGAAACTGATCAGGTAAGTTTGAATCTATGCAAATGCTATTTGGCTTATGCGAAAGCTAATTTTATTTAAACGGCTGTGCAATGGCGGATCCAGCAGTTTGATTTGGGAGGGGCAAACCAAAGATTGCGCATAGTACATCTAGCAGACCGCCAATGAAAAATAACTATTCCTTAAACACACACTTATGGTTTTGCCAGCTTCCAATGATGCTATTGGCAACAATTTATAATCCAGTAATTAAGGAGACTGGGAAAGTTTCCGCGCTTAATTGGACAATGTCGAATTTATCCAATGCCGTATCTTTACTCTTGTTTTGAACAGGTTTGCTTATAATCTAATACTGAATAAATTTTTGCAATCTTAAATACCGTAAAACTAAAAGAAGCTTCTTATTTTGGATTCCCCCTGGATGAAAGGCTCCCCCTACCCGCTGCAAAGGCATCACATCAGGCCAAATGGGTGTCCGCTTATGATTTATCGATTCAGAAACTATCAGCGCAGAAACTCGGCGAGACAAAAATCGCCCTCATATTTTCGTGAACGACAGATTCTGACATTTATAGACCCCTGCTGGCGAGTAAAAGTTGTTGTCAAACGGTTACGATGCCGACACAAATAGGTTCTGGAAAGGGTGCCGTGACTGCCGTTGCCCGCGTGGCCGGCAGTTGTGGCGCTTAAAAGGGCGCCGGGCGTTTTCCTGGCGGCATTCGTACACAGTGAGGCCGCGACGTGTACTACACTAGCTGCAATGTCGCGCAGTGCTTTGATCGACGAGCTGATCACTCGCAAGAGTCTAAAAGACGTGATTGAAGCATACGAAACGAAAGCCGACGATTATGATCCGGTAAGGCATTACTTTAGGCCGCGTTCGCGCATAAATGCATTAAATAATCCACCTAGCTATTCTTTAAGCACGGGTTGTACGTGTGTTGGGCACATGCTGTGGCCTTTAGGTAGGAAATATTATTTCATTAACTCTGAGTACGCACTGAAAGCGAATTATCAGACCAGGAGTGTGGGATAATGTTTTGGTGATAGAGATCGTTCATTTGTGTCTGGGGTCACATATCTTTCAGTTACCTAAGTGGCGAAGTTTCGCTTCGAGGGTATTCATGTACAGCTAGGTTCATGATGAATTACCCCTTCCCCTGCTGTTTGCATACAATAGTTTAGAATTAGAGCTTTTTAATATTTGTCTTATATTTCGTCCATGGGTCTCCAACGGAATTAGTAAAAGTACAATTTTATAACACGACAAATGGTGACATGTTTCAGTCAGAAGTACTACCTTTTCTTATATTCCACACGAAAAGCTAGGAAAATTTGAATGCATTAAGTTTATCTCGTTAATTTCCCAAACGGAAAAGCTATTGGCAAACCCATGTTCCCCCAAAGCCGTCGACTTTTTGCCCCGGCTCCTTTTGAGTTTATAAGCAAGGTTACGATGCTTCAACTGAACCGGTGAACTTCGCACAAAACCAGTAAACTTCAGTGTAAACATTCGACCTCGGTCCCCTGATATTGAAAATCCCTTGTGAGTGAATGATCCTTGGAAAGCAAAAGCAAACATCTCTTGGCCACATCTTTCATCCCGTGACATTTTTTTTTGCTTTTCCACTTGGGTTTACCCCCCCCGAAGCCTACTGGTTCGTTAAACTGTGGCCAAATCTTTCACCGAGTGACTTTTTGCTTTTCGGTTTTCACTTTTGTTTGCTCCCCCAAACCTGCCAGCTAGATCCGCCACTGCAACCGTGAGCATGTATTGCCACACAGCAAAACAACAAACAACACGGAAAACAGGCATGATAAAAGGATGTCGGGAGTCGAGCGGAATGCATTCTAAACGGGACGGGGGCCCACGGAAACGGGCATTTAGTGGTATCGCTCGGATATATATTAAAATTGGAATGATAATCATGGTGGGCATTCTGATTGGCATGGGTTTGTAAAGGAAACGGTATGGCTGCACAGGATCGAATCTGACCTTTCATGGCCATGACACTGCTCTATAAGTATGCGTAAAAGATATGACAACTTTTCCTTGCAAACCGATGGGCTACCATTGAAGAATAAGAAAACAGTTCCATGTGGTATGGAACACAGTAGAAGCGATCTGGGCCATGTAAGCTTCACCCGTAAATTTGCACCACATGATTCGCCCGCAGGAGAAAAAGTATGCAGCTATCAGACCTTCCAGGAGGTGGAAATACCGTCAGATCGATCAGTCGGCAGCTAGAAGTGCGAGTAGTAGGTATCAACAGTTAGAAGCCGGACATCAGCAGACAACATACGGAGCTGTATTCTGCTGAATGTATATGTTTAGTGAGAATGGTGCGGAGGATACGTGTGACACTAGCGGCGGAATGGGGGGAGGGCACCGTGGCACGGTGCCCCCTTTAAATCAGGAATTTTAACACTAACCCTATGGCTTTGACTGGAAAGAAATGAGTTGAGAAGCCCATGGTCCCCCTCTTAAATTCGAACGTTCCGCCGTCACTGACGTGATAGTTTGTTGACCCCAGTATTGCAGAGTAAAGAGCATTAGCCCAATGCGGTTGAGTGACATAAATTAACTTAAAATGTCATTTGTACCTCCTCGCCCTCGTTTATATGCTGGAAGTTCTTCCAACTGAGTTGGCGGATAGAGTGCTTAGATATTCCGTCCTTGCATGTTTTTTAAAGAAATAACGTATGAAGAGAACAAGAGGGAGACATCAAACAAAAGACTACAATTTTTGCCCAAGAAAATCAAAACATTTTTTTTAAATGAATTATACACCACTAATTCACCCAGAAAACGAGGAAGTTCCCACCCACAGTATCTAAACAGCCTGTAGGGCAGGGGAAAGTGGAATAAAGTGACTTGGCGGGGCAAGGCGAAACACCAGGGTTCCTGCCCAAATGAGTGCTGTCGCGTGGAGGCAATTACCGTCACCAGCACCTGCCGACGTCCCTTCAGTTGTCGCCTTGGTGGTTTGAGGGTCGGTTGTATTTTGTGGTGGTAGGGATAAATTTTTATCCGATGTGTATATAAGTTTCAAAAATTTCAAAATAGGGCCCACGGGGTCCAAAAAATACATCATAACAGTTTTTACTGCTTAATGATACTTTTTTCATGAATCGATTCTTTCCAACCTTTGTGTATGGGCTAAGAATGGTATAGGCATACCAAATCATATTAGGTGTATTCCGGTTTGCATCAAATTAGAAATTCAAGGGCGGATCCAGGAGGCTTAAGTATAGGTAGCTTATGGATGCGTCTTTTGACGTTGCATTTACACCTGAAATAAATCGGTGCTTATAATTAGCCGTAAAAGATATGAGACAATTTTGTAGTTATAAATTTTTTCAGCCGGGCGGTGCGGTAAGTTTGAAAATGGAGCAGACTAAAACTGACATGGTTGACTGGCGTCGCTTTTGTATTGAACGACTGGGTTGAACTGAGCATAATCAAGTGCGGGACTACTGGGCTCCGTGTCTGCACGCCACATCAGAAATTTGTCGAGATGACAGCTGGCTGCACCACCCCAAATAACAACACAATATTATAAAATGTCTCGAACGATACGATTATACATAGCCATGGCACCACGCCTGTCCAGTTCAACTCTCGGGGAAGCCGACTGAAAAGTTATAATGAGAAGTCCTGATGCAGAGCTAATTGCCTTTAGTAACATGATTCGGGTGAGCTTGGAAGGTAAGTTTTTGGTCCACAATGACGCCGAGATCCCGAATAGTGTTCACGTTTTTTTCAATGTTTCCCTCTTAATTTTGTACGATAAAGTGATAAATTTGCAATTCTGAGTGATTTTGAAGACTGACATTTTGATGCGTTAACTCGCGCCCCACCGGGGGTTCGGCGCCACCTTCTCCCACCGGGGGCCATCGATGGCCCCCTCTAACTCCGAAAATATGGAGGTTAGCGCAAATCTGCAAAGTGCATTAGAATGCTCGCGTGAATTCAGTAGGAAATTCCTTCACATGTTTAAGCGCTCAGGTCAATTTTTTTACCTCCAGAGGTCAAGAAAGGTCACGATAGGCTATTTTCACTCAAATATGCAATGCTTAAGAAAACTGGGCATAACTCCTATGCCATTACAGCTATTGGACCTTGAGACCTGGTGAAGTACATTTGGTAGGAAATTGCCAGACCTTTTTCCGCTATGTGGAACGTAAGGACCTCCCGCCAGTGGTTTGACCTCCAGAAGTCACCTCGTGACCTAATATGACCTGAAGTCACTAAAGGTCAGTGGCCTTGCCGTATATCAAATGAAAGCCAGTGACAAGACAAACACGATGGTGTTTGTTTCAGTGCTCTAGCTTAATTAGGTCAAAAGTTATTGTCAAAATACTGTTTGTGACCCCTGGTGACCTTGGATGACCTTGAAAATGTCAAAGGGCAAATATGACCCCTGGGATCCGTGAGAGGGTGTCGAAGAACGCTGTTCTGAGCAGTCTGAGTATTTGCAATCATTTTTGTGGCTTTTAGATCATAAGACAGCTTTTCCCCATGCTTTTCCAATGTTTATTGTTTATTGTTTATTTGTGTCATGAGCAACAGGTTGCCCCCAATTACAGCTCATGTCGTATCGAAGACGATCAAACACGAACGACGATCGAACACTCAGCTTATACAGGATACAATGATCCACATACGCACTAAATACAAATAAAACGTCCTAAGAAAACAAGGGGAGATCACAGAAAACAATGTGGGAGGTCGCCTCGTAACCTGACCTCAGGTCACAAAATCGAAATATCCCGGATATACACGTTGCAGACCCTGGAAGGGCCATGAAGTGTAGCAAGTTTCAAATCGATCGACTAAGAAATGTAGCTTTTATAGAGCTTCAAAGTTGAAGTTAGGTGACCTTGGTTGACCTCGCCTGGTGACCTGACCTTGGGTGACTCGGGGTAAAAATTTTCAGGGATGGTGGGAAAATAATGAGGTAAGAGATAGAGCTCTCAACCGCGGTGCTGCGTTTCGTCGTTTTTCTGCTATCTTGAAAAAACCTTAGGGGGACCATCGATGGCCCCCCGGTGGGGCGAGGGTTAAGCTTTAGCTTCCAATTGGCCTTCCATCGCGCTACCGCGTCCATAAGCAGTCATAAAACCAGAACACAACTTAAGTGCTTCGGCACACAACACCATATCCACAATGCAAGGGTGTGGATCTATATCTATTTGGGGGTGCCCGTGCAACCTCAATGATACGTTAAGCTAGTGTTAAAATTATTTTTAAGTTACTTGTTTATCATTTTCGGGACTTAAAACTAGTTTTATTTGCTTCAGCAGGCCTGTGTAAGTGCCAAAACAAAGAGAATATCAAACTAGCTGTTTTTGCGCGATGTGTATTGCTATTTTTTCAGTCTTGGGCACCCCCAATGATTTTTGGAAATCCACGCCCCTTCCACAATGTCATCTGTAAAGCAGACGCTGGTGTTTTTCAGTACTTTGACAGCAATGGATATGGATCTCCGAGGCACTGTGCGGAGACGTTCCAGCGGATCGTCCCGGAGAACGTCAGAGGCCAGCTCAGACTCATGGACATCTGCTGTGGTACTGGACAGCTGGGTCAACTGGTAAACATGCGTGCGTCCGTCGCACTTATCCTTCAATATGTTTTACAAAAAAAGTTATCGAGATTCGCGAATGTAATTCAACTCGAGTTTCAGGTGCATGATTGTGCTGCTTTGGCCTATGTAGTTACGACACACTTCGAACCATAGATACAATATCAATGGCTGAAAAATGGCGTTAAATAGTTAAAACATTTGAACCCCATTGTCCACCCATCCGTCTTCTGTGCATGAGTTGTGCAGCCCTGTTCATAGTAGGCTCAGCTGTCTAATTCACCTCTGCGTTGCCAAAACCTCTTACCGATTTGTGAACTTGTATAAGTTTTGAGACTCTAAACACCTATTTAAGTTTGAGGACACAGGATTTATTTTTAACTCTGGATGCCGACAGGTCAATTGTAATGTTCTAGAAAACATTTAATTTTACCTGTAATCAACATTATTTCCATTTTTTCACTTTATAAGGCTCATGATACAAGGGTTTGAGGGGATGCTACTGTGCCACCAGGGCATCAAGCTATTCAGACACTTTTGACATGCAAAAAGTATTTATCCAGTCTGGCTGGAAGACAAGCTTAGATATGAGTATTTTGATTGCCCTAAAACGTAGAAGCGCTGCTTCCTTTAAATAATGTATTGACAGTCAATAATTCCATAAATAAATCCAAGCTGTTGAACAAATTTGTGTACTACACTATTAAAGCTACAGGATGTCCCGAAAGTAGCGGACGCATTTAACACAAGAATATCTCTGGGTGCAGGGGCGCCGCCACAGAATTTTCGCAGGGGGGGACAGACCCGGGCTGATGCTGACCGGGGAGGCGAATTTTGAGCATATTCGGTAACTGACAGCATTAATGACCATTGACCCAAAAATTTTTGGGGGACGTCCCCCCTGGTTGGCCAACAGAGGGGACGCGTCCCCCCCGTCCCCCCGCTTTCGGTGCCCTTGTCTGGGTGTACAAACATGAATATCATGTGTTTCATATCCCGTGCAAATAAGAGTATAAATCTTTTCTGACATGTGTTACATCATCACGCAAAATTTTGGGCTTGAGCCAAGTAAAACAAACCAAACCCCTGAATTTCTACCAAAAACAGGTTCGGTTGGAGTGGCCCAGAGGGAATTCTGTGTGTTTTTTACACAAAAAAACATTGTCGAGGAACAGTATCCTTAAGTTGAATTATACGTTTTCCAGAAAAGGCTAGGTGTATGATACAAAAACTGAAAGCCGAGTCTACTTCCAGTTCATTATTCGCCATTCTCTTCTTGTGCGTGACTGAGTGCTGATTTTGTTAAGTTTCTTCGTATAAAAGTGTATCAGCTATATAATTCAACATTAGAATACCATAAATATCCACTTGCCCAGTACCCAGCTACCAATGGTTCACACTCGATCCCATCGCAAAACTCGACTCCGTCGGATGGCTGTACGATTTGGCTTAACACGCGCATTGACGGGGTCTGGCCACCTTCGGTTGACGAGGGGGCGGGTAGCCCCAGATCTCGGAACTACGGTAGGTGTAAAACGGTAACGGCATTGGGTGCCCATCCGCTTCTCCATCGAAATATTTGGACCATTTTTGTCGGCACATTTAGGTCCCGAGGTCAAAACATGCCGTCATGGTCATAGGGATAACATGTAATTAAATTTTTCGGCCATTACATCTGAACAAGTAAGATAGAGCAAAACGACTTGAACTCTTGAATCCTCGCGAGCCGAATCGAATGATATATGATTTGACCTTGCTGTTCAAATCAAGATTTGACCTCCTGTCGGTCGGGTCATTATATAAATGCATATCATTGAACTGCAAGCCAAGGCGAGTTTATGGCTAAAATAAACGCTCTATCACCATCTGTTACTGGTTATTCAGTAAACCATATTTCCATGTATTACCATGGAGTTATGTTCGACCTGACCTTGGTCATCGATATCAAAATACCGGAACATGTTTTGAGACTCGTGGCCCATTATGTGATATAGTTTCATTGGATAGTTCCCCTGCTCTGACTTATGTATCTTAAACTTTTTGAGGTGGGTCTTGACCTGTACTGGTGCCTGACCTGATGCCTTCCTTAAATTTTCAGTTGCAATTATGGGGAAAGGTTCGTGGCGGCGCTGGCGCCGCGTTTCTGCTGTCTCGAAACCCGAGGGGGGGCCCCCTTGTTAAGATTTAGTAATTGGACACCACGCAGCTGCCGGGGGTCCATTATCTGGAACTTCAGCAATGCCCGACTTTTGGCAGCGGTCACACGCGCAGGCTCCTTTTGCAACGGCTTTCCGCCCATCTGCTAGCTAATTATCTAATATTATCTTAGTTTATTTTATGAATGACAAGATTTACGGTTCCAGTGTGATGAACATTGTTGCGCTAACCGATCAGGCCCATTGGCGGGGGCTAACGGGTAAATATATATATATATATATATTAGATGAAAGTAGACAAAAATATAAATTTACCATTATGTGGCATACAATTGGTGTGATTTCGTTCATGGTTTATAAGCTTAACAAGCGCATTGACGGGGGGCGGGTACCCGTCCCCCCTCGGGTTTTTCGGAGACAGCATAAAAACGGCGGCGCTAACGCCGCCGTACTTGGCATACCTTTTCCCTCATCATTTTTACAACTTCTGTGAAAATTTTAAGGTTAGGTCATCTCAGGTCAGGTCACCAGTACAGGTCAAGTGACCTGACCTCAAAATAAGTTTAAGATAGCATAAATCGGAGCAAGGTGAACTTATCCGATTGAAACTCATATCACATAATGGGCCTACCGAGTTCTCTAAAATATGTTCCGGTATTTTTTATAGCGGTGACCTAAGGTCAGGTACGAGGCATGACCTCTCCATTGGAAATACATGGGAAAATGGTTTTTACTGTATAACTCAGTAACGAAGAGTGATAGAGCGTTTATTTTAGCTTCATTAGACTCGCCTTGGCTTTGCAGTTCTAATTATATGCATTTTATATAATTTGACCCTGACCTGACCTCAGGTCAGATCAAATCCTTGATTTTAACTAGCAAGGTCAAATTATATATCATTCGATTCAGCTTGCTGCGAGGATTCATATAGTTTAAGTCGTTTTGCTCTCTCTTTATTTGTTCAGATGTAATGACCGAAAAACTTAATTTACATGTTATCCCTATTACAGCTTGTTTTGACCTCTGGTGACCTTAAATATGACCTGACAAAAGAATGGTTCAAATATTTTCGATGGAAAAGTGGATGGGCAACCCAACGCCGTTTACCGTTTTTCGCTACCTACGGTGGTTCTCGAGATCTTTGGGGGGGTACCTGCCCCCTCGTCAAAGCGAAGGTGGCTCAGACCCTCGTCAATGCGCGTGTTAAGGACCGTACCAATGTTTTTGAGCTGGGCAGGTTAAGATTTCGATATCTCTATCAAATAAATATTCGCTTGGAAGTTTACGCCTCATTGTGTTGAAAGCAGGTACACATATGTTACGCTTTACAGATTTGCATATCGACGGCTTGTCACTTATGTTTTTTTAAGTAATAGTGAATGTTAAATTTTCCTATTAATACTCCCGGATATGTTGAATTGATCTGTTTTAGATATAAGCGGCTTAAAAGGTTAAAAGGTCTTAAAAAGATGGAGTTAGTTCAGAGTAAGTTTCCATCGTCCAGGATTAATATTACTTCCTGCGTGTGGTTTTATGCAGTTTTTGTGAAGCCCAGCTGTTCTGAGTGAGGTGGATAGAATGTTTCAACACTAGTGCCTTCTCTTTTCAGCTTTGGGACGCTGGCGTGAAGCACATGGACGGCCTGGACGGCTCCAGCAGCATGATTACCATAGCAGAAACACGTGGCATCTACGAAAACCTAACACATGTACGTAGCTATATGCAGGCATTCGCTTGGTTTGGGATCATGCAGACAGTTTTTTTATTAATCTGTGTAGCGCGGTTCACCCCTCTGTGCTGTTTCTTCATTCTACCAAACGGAGGGGAATAACATTTGGACTTTGTATACTTACTTAGACAACAAAACGGAGGTCGCAATGTCACCATGATGATTGAAACCCTTCATCCAAAAATGGCAACAACTCTCGGAAAATTAAAAGAACGTGAGGGTACTACAATAGAGCAGTGCCATGGTGTGCTGAATTTTCTAAAGCTTCAATAAATCCTAAGTGATCTACTGCAAAAAGTCAATTTACAACGAATCTTCTTGTATTTGCTCAATTGACAGGATCATGTAATGATAAACATTTAGTTGAAGAAGTTCATTCATTTAGTTGAATTAATTGTCGGAGAAAACCGACGGTTCACAAGTCGCACACTGTTCCTCCTTAATCAGCTGAAAAAATCGCACTGATTAGGGATAGAGTGCCGATATATATATGCCAGGTATCATATACCTAGGAATAAAAGTCAGTGCCAAAAACTTCATGACTACCCTTTCAAGTGATCAATCACGAAAAAGACTAGCTTTAATACGCTTTGTCCTGCACCGATGGCGTGCCTGGCAGCGCTCGTTATAATTTCGGGGTGAGTTGTATTCTCTTTTCTGTTTTGCATGTGTTTTAGCTGTCGAAAAATACCTGGAAGTCTGGAAATGTCATTGGAGTGAAATAATATATAACTTTTCTGCCACAGAACTGAATTATCAAATTTGATCGCATATTTTGGATAGCGTTCGAAGTTGCACTTCCTACTTCAAAGGCTATTTCCCCAAATTTTACCGCGAGTGTCAACTGACTAGGAAGAAGTTGCTTTCTATCATTTTCTGATTGTCCGGCCGCGTTTCTGAAAAATTAGTAATGAGCATGTCCATCTTTGGGAAAAGAGTTCCCATTTCTGGAATATGTCTTCCAAAAGATGAGTTTTAGTTCCAATCGAGCTGGGAAAGTTGCCTTTTTGGGGATGCAGAATTACGTTCCTACCACTGACATGAGTATCACGCACAACACGGGTTGTGTCCGTTCTACTGGTAAACCATCGATACCCTGGTCCATCATAAACATTTTCCTGGTCATGCAATCATAATGTAAACTGTGTATGTGGATCATAAATATTGGTCGGCTGCAACAGAAGCCCGGTTTTATTACTGGCCATGGAAGCCTGTAATGTATTATTTGAACATATAATTACCGGTTTAATCAATTACATGTGTTTAATTACTGGCCAATCACCTAGCCGGTTGACATGCACGGTGTCAGGGCTGATGCTCTCAGGGGCAACCTTTAATAATAATTTTTGGGCTTATCGATGCCTTCTTTGCCAGGTTCATATGGCGTTGCCAACTCTTTCCCTGTTGGCAAGGTTTCTCGGGAGCTAGATTGCTCTTTGTTCGGTTAATTCACCGGGCCCTGAACCCGGATTGGCTACGTGGAAAGCAGGCGAGTTAACCACCACTCCACCGCTCTCCGGGCCAACCTGTAACAATGGGCTACAGTGCGAATAGCTGTTGTGTTTTTCTGGACTCAACTTCCATCTTTATAAAACATCAAAGCGAGCATTGTCTTTACAGCCCACTCATCGCAGTGCAGAAAGTGTCCAAGTCCATACTTCTTCGTCGCCAATACCATGGGCCCGTCAAGCAGGAAACCAAGTTGGATGTGAAAACAGCGCCTGAATGCTCCAAACAGATGGGAGTTGAATCTAGAAAAAGTAGCAGCTATTCGTGTTAATACAGCTTGCCCCCAAAACGCCAGCCCTGGCAGTGTGGACGCCGACAGACCGAGCAGCCGGTCAGCAATTAAACGGGTGCAAACAGGGCTAGAGACACGCATGAACCACATTCTAATCACAAGATGGTGCTTGTTGGTTGCTTTGGCTCGCCGAAAAAGTAAAATCAGCGTAAGTTGGGACAAACAGAATTTAGTTGAGAAATGTAAATATTTAGTCACTCAAGCTACGCTTGAAATTTTAGAATTTTAATTTAAGAGGAACCCATGACCATAGTTTAAAGGGAATTTAGCACCTTGCTGCGACTCCAGACTGGAACAACTTTCGGGGGCCTCTTCTTTATTCAAAGTAATAAATTTTGTCTTATTTCTGCTCAGCAATTGCTAATGAGCTCCTTCTTTTGTAATATTTAATTTGTTTTTGCTAGACGTAGAAAAAGAATATTTTTGCGTGACAACATAATCTGGTAACGAGTCAAGGCACAATTTACCCCTCATTTTCGCCACAATTTAGGACCCAAAGTGCCACTTACTAATTTCTGTTATTTTATTTATGTGTTAAATCATGTTTCACATTTGAACTGGCCATTGAAGCAAGTCATACGCTTTTACAATCGCCAGTGTCAAAGTCACCTTTAGAATATAGGCTTTAAAGAGGTTCAGGTCAGACAACTTTGTCCGTGCATCAGCGGTTGGCCATTACGTCACGTTGCCAAATTTACTAATGGTCACATCATGCCACGTGAACACTCGGGGAGGACGAGGTCCACAGGGGGTGAATTTTTACTTTTTTCCGTAAACGGTAAATCCCGGCCCAAGTGAAACGTCGATCAAGTAGGGGTATGCAGTCTGTAGCTGGAGGCAAAACACACATTTTGTAACATTTCACGCATTTACAGGGCTTGCATACCAGTCAATCTGACCATTTGTTCCCATAATTAAAGAGGTGACAGGTCAATGCTACGAACTCATTTCAAAACAGTTGCAGGTGATAGACCAATCTTGAATAATAATAATTTTTGGGGTTTAACGACGCACCAGCTGCCACGGCCATGCGGTGTCGCCAACTCTCAGCCTGTTGGGAGGGATTTGGGGGATCAGATCAACTTATTCAGAGACTTCGCCGGGACTTCAACCCGGGACCGAAGGCTTAGAAGAAAGGCATGTTATCCACTAAGCTATCCATCCCCACCCTTCTTGAAAATTCGCGATGTGCGAGAGCCAATGTGCTAGGGATAAGCAGAGGCGATAGTTGAGAGGCAGACGTCGCAGGGGATCAGGTGATTTGGAATGGTCAGGCGACGGGAACAACGCGACGACGCACGCGTTCCACTTCGAATATCAGCCCCATCGACGCCACCACACGAGTGACTGGCCGGAATTCGCAGAATCCTCACCGGCTCTGGAGAGGCAGTCGAGCTTACTGACCAAACACAAGTTGTATATTGAATCATGGCTAAGTAATCAAACGTTCGCTGCCAAGTGAGCAAAAAATCCGTGCCTGGTGTGTACACATTCAGTTGCTGGGGGCGAAACATACATCGCCATATTTCTTATGAAAACATCAACCAAGGGTTAGCTATTTTGCTGCATTAATCCTGAAAATATATTACGGACTGTTTGCCACCTCGTTACTGCGCAAGTGCACTAGAATGCAACATGAAGGACGCTATCTACGCGACTACGAGTCCAATTTCGCTCAAATTTTGCATGTAGTGCAAAAATAATAATGAATTATACATGCCGTTTTCCTTAAAATTTCTGAAAATGTACAGAAAGAAAGGAAGATTTTTGAAATTATGGCTAGCTTCTCGTTGACCTTTCCTCTACATCATCGCTGAACCGACTTACGTGCTAATCGAGCTGTCTGCGAGACATGAATTGTCAACGGCATCTCCTGCACCAGAGTGCCACAAGCTGAGGCCACAGCCAGAGGTTTGTGGAAGAAAATCTGTAAATTATCCAGAAATTGATATTACTATACTATACTGCTATCCTATGCTCATCGCTTCAGTGCTCAAAAAACTTGGAACTACCTTCCAAGTAAGAAATAAGCGTGATCAGTGCATTCATTTAGGGTTGGTAATCGAAAAATAGTTTAAAGAGAAACTACTGGAAACATTATATACCAACACTCCATCGTCCTCTGGTAATGTCATTTGGTGTCGTCACAAATGTTTGTTCCTAACGGGCCCTATTCTCAGTTTGACTTACACTTGCACTTGCCTATTTTCTAGGCACTAACGGAAACATTCACTCGAGGAAATTGTTCCTTATATGTGTTATACAGAGTGAATACAGATCAGTAGGCCTATACAATTAAATCCATTTTTTTTAGAAAAGGTTAACTATTTATCCTGATCAGCTACAAAACCATGCTTACCATAGAGGAAATCTAGCTTGTCCAGCACCTCTCAGTCCACTCACACTTCTGAAGCAGCCTGCAGGTTGTACTTGTTCCATAGACGTGCTCAACGCTCTTCCCGAGTATCGGGCCGGTGACCGACACACTGCGGTCTGCTTCTCAGGACATTGTGGACAGATACCATCGAATCCCGGCGAAGGACAACACCTACGATGTGGTCACCATCAGTGCAGGGTTCGTGCCTGGCCATCTTCCCGTGTGCGCCCTGGACGAATTCCTTCGTATCTGCAAGCCAGGTTCGTGAGGAGCCCGACGTACCGTCACACTGCACACGATATAATGACACTGAAAACGGTGCGTATCTCCATGTACGCTGAGGTAGGCCTCGCTTCAACGGGAATGGCATTGACACGCAAAATGCAGCAGCCACTTCTTGGGACATTAAATCGATGATCTCGCACGTTTGCAGTATTTTCGGGACATGTCTTTTCATAATCACGGTATTTCCTGAAAGCCGCCAATATGATCAAATTGGACGTTTTTAGTCTCTTTTGATCTTGGAGATACTACACTAACCTATTTCAATGAAGTTCGTCATACTGTAGATAGCTATAGCCTCCACAAGAAGACAAAAAGGATGTTTTCTTGCCAATCTTTTTATATTTTAGAAGGAGGAGGGAACTTTAGGATCTCCCTCCAGTGCGCGTTAAGCCAGAGCCTTCTCCAGTGCATGTGTCCAGCCCTCCAACAATGACATCCTTCTGACACGTGTCTTGTACTATCCTGGCTTTGAACGACAGGCGGTTATATCATCAACACTATGCGTTTCGAATACCTGGTAACGTCACCGGCATACCACTATCTGGAGCCGCACATGGACCTGCTGGAACGTCAGGGCTACTGGAAGCGCGTGGAGCGCACCGTTTTCGACGGCTTCTTCCAGACGG
Source organism: Lepas anatifera (assembly GCA_034440635.1). NCBI lineage: Eukaryota > Metazoa > Arthropoda > Thecostraca > Lepadidae > Lepas > Lepas anatifera. The sequence goes on from JAOTON010000441.1 coordinate 2,148,721, forward strand.
TCAAACAGGGCATCACTCACGTCTACCAGAAGATCTGAGTTGGCGCGGATGCTGCGCCACCTCAGCACCACGAGCTGTTGGAGTGAAATCTTTGGAAGGCAACAAGTCTTCGACAAATGGTCTGACTGAATTGGGTATTGGAATTGCCAAAAGTCAATTCTGTGAAGGGTCTCGGATGCCAGATGCTTCGTAACACTGACTAGATACTGTACATTTTTTATCAAGAGTAGCTTAGTTTTGTGCTTGTCTATTGGTCCGTTACCAATTAACTCATGCTCACACGCTCAGGCTATGGCGAAAACTGTTTCCGACATGTTTAAACTGTGTCATATTCTATTGTTGTTTGTGAAAGAGAGCACTTCTCGTCTTTTCGCTTGCCAGTGCAATACACTTTTGTGCTCGCCGTGCCACCTTGTATGAAAGAAGCCGCCGAGCCAATAGCCGGCTTTTTTCACAATTTCTGGAAGATCACCCGAACATATTCGGGGCCGGGTGGCCTAGTGGCTTCGTTGCCTGTATTCAGATCAGACGGCATGGATTAACGTGGGTTCAATCCCCACGGCGGAAAACCGCCTTCCGTGTCCGATCTGATCCGGTGGAGAGGATCCTTAAACACCCACGCCAATACTCCCTGTAATTGGGCAAGTGTGCCTGTTGGGAGTGGCCCTAATAAAAGACCGAACACTTCATGGCAAAAATGACTCTTGCACGTGAAGAACAGCTTCCTTAACACCAGTAAAACGCCTAAGGGTGGTTTGGTGAGCGGGCGCGTTATTACAAGGGTAAAAGTGAGCGGGCACGTTATTTGAAAAAATTAAGTTAGAAAAAAATTGGCTAGCTGTTCATGTGGTGAACCCTAAAAACATGATTCTGTAGTCTTTTTTTACATGACATAGTTGTTTCGCAGGTCCGAAAATCTAGCTTTGTTATTAAATGCGCTCATAGCCTTTGATGTGGATTTATCAAAATGATTGGGAGTATCCCAATTTGAATCAGTGCCAATAAACATAATTTAAAAGGTGATTCCATACTATTAGCGTCTTGTAACCTTCCCACGGGTGTACTGAACTGTGTAAAAGCAATTTAAAATAGGTTGCCATAAAATCTAAAGAAAAATTCAATACTTCTTTGTTTGAGTCTAGGTGTCTATTGCAGGTGCCCCAAAGAGACATAAATCCACACCCTTGCTCATAGCTTATACGTAGTTGCAAAGACGTTTGATAACAGTGAAAATAATGTTACACACCAGTAGCTGACTTAAAATTGACCAGGGAAGAAATATTTTGAAATGAACTTGTTCGGGTGTCTCAATCTTTCCGCGTATATTTCTAGTCTATTGGTTGTAGTGTCTAGATTACAATTTATAAAAGGTTCCTAATGATTATGAGAATGCTATTTTCTTATTTCGAAAGGCTTGCAAGAAAATAGGGATCCCAGACGATCGATAGCGATCGTAACGTAGGGATCTGACAGCCGCGCCATCCCAATGTCGATCCAACTCAGGTGTTGGACTCAGGAGGCTAAAGAAGCTGCGCAGTCTTTACTCCGCATGCTGTATGTATGTACATACATAGATACAGAAGAAGCCACATCGACCGAATTAATTTTTTTTGGGAAATACATGGGAAAATCGTTTAAACTGAATAACTAAGTAATGGATTATGATAGAGCGTTTATTTCAACTGCTTTAAATTTGCCTTGTCTTTTCTGTTCTAATAATATGTATTTTGACCTAATTTAACCTTGACCTGACCTCTCAGGTCAGATGTGATATTTGGCCTGATATTATACTGTCATATTATATTTGGCCTGATTTGACCTAGCAAGATGATATTATACATAATTCGATTCGGCTTGCTGCGAGGATTCCAATGATCTCAATTGTATTGCTCTATATTTACTTGTTCAGATGTAAGGAACGCAAACCTTCATTTACATGTTATCCCTGTGATGACATGTTTTGACCTCAAGTGACCTTAAATTTGACCTGACAAAAAATCGTTCAAATATTTTTGATGGAGAAGTGGATGAACTACCCAACGCCTTTCACCGTTTTTCGCTACCTAGCGTAGATTTTAGGCCCCCCCGCCGTCAAAGCAAAGGTGGTTCAGACCCCTGTCAATGCGCGTGTTAAATGACCGTTTCGTTGCTCTATTTCTAATATTTCTGATCTGCTTGAATCCGAGGCCCTCGTGGCGAGCAACAGGCCACGAAGGGAGTCATACTAGCCCCCACCCCCGCCCATAAGCCCTCCATAAGCGCGAAGGAAACCAGGTGGTATCCAATTACCTTCGCGTGGACGTTCTCGGTTATTTGGCTTGCACGCAAGAGCCGACTGAAGACGGCTCTTAAGCCGCGCCCCGGTGGGCCTCCGAGCCACCTTCGTCCTGGTGGGGGTGTTTGAACACCCCCTCGAACTCGGCCCCTATGCGGGATAGCAAAAAAAACGTGAACGCTCGTGGATAGCTCATACAAATTCATGAAGAAAATATAAAGGTCACTTTTTTGCTCAGGTCAATATTGAGGTCACGACAGGTTACAGAAAGTGGGATTTTGAGTAGAGTTTTTGGACTCTAGCGTCCGACAGAATTGAGTTAGAATCCAGTTTGTGGGCACCATTCGCTTTCCTCTTGTCTCGGCAAATCGAATGATATATAACATGATCATACTAGGTCAAAACGCAAAAATGACCCGACCTCAGGTCAGGTCAAGATCACTTGTTAGCCTAGCAAAGTCAATATGCATACCAATCGACTCGCAATAACAATCTGAACGCAATGATATCAAAATAAAAGGTGTATGATCATTTTATGCAAAGTTATTGACCTAAGTCTGAAAACTGCTTAAATAGCCCCAGATGACCTCTCAGAGGTCACAGGTCAAAAATTGCTACATGAACCAGGACAAAAGGGCCCAAGACACTACGATTTGGAGAATATGAAGGTATTCTCAGCTGTATCTAGACAAATGCAGCCCAATTTCTGTTTTTCTCATGTATTTCTAATGGGTAGGCGATGGCCGTACTGGACCTTAGGTCATCGATATAAAAAATCCCGGATACATGTTGTAGTACTCGTTTGGCCCATTATGTGGCATACGTTTTAATCCGATAGATTCACCCATTTTTTTAATTATGCCACCTTAAACATTTTTGGAGGTGCGGTCACTTGACCTGCACTGGTGACCTGACCTGAGATGACCCAACCTTAAAATTTTGGTGAAAGTTGTGCAATTAATCAAGGATAAGGTGTGCCAAGTACGGTGGCGTTTCGTACCGCTGTTTTTCGTGACGCCGGAAAAACCCGAGGGGGTGTTCAAACACCCCCCACTGGGACGAGGGTTAAGCTAGCGCTTCCCATAGAAATATCCCTGGGAGACTGGGAGCAGCTAGGAACTACCTGACTATGGCAATCACTAAAGCCACTTGGAATCGGACTGTTACCAAAGACTTGGAAAAGTCATTACATTTCTCAATATAACCGCGAGAGTATGGCGCTTCCTAACGTAATGCGGATTTTCATCTCAACTTTGTAACTTGGGATTCCTGAGCACAGATATTTGGGGTTTCCCTTCCACCTTGCCTCTATTCTTGTCCAAAGCAGTCGCCACTGACTTTTGGCCGCCAGCTATACGGGCGAACTTTTTCGGACCTTTCGCGTTTAAAGTTAACATTCAGTCTCGCAGTGTTAACGAAGAGATAATTTTCGGCGAGAAATCGACCTCTCTCAATGCTCTGCGTCTCTGAATCCGTGTGGGCTGTGTTTGCACCGCCGGCTGTTCAGTGGACCCCGCCATTTGCACGTCCTGAATATATATATATATATATATATATATATATATATATGTGTCCTATTCCCGGTGCACTCCAGACATGTAGTAGGCGGGGTTTGCTGCGTGGCCGGCGATTGGAATGCAGCCCCAGCCCCGGGTTGCTCGTAGGAAGGTCACTTAAAAGCATAAAAAATCCACAAAAATTGTCCTATATTTTGACTGGACAGCCCATTCTTCTTTATGCCTTGGCAATGTATCCTGCCGACCGGAAGCATTTCCATGGCCAGAAAACGGATCCGTCTCAGTGACGAACCCTTTTGCCAGACATCCACATCTATGATTGATGCAAGACGGGAAGCTGTCATCTACTATGACTTCACCCACAGCCCGAGGCGCTTACTGACTTTGGCTAATATGCATGGTGAACTGATCTCATTGGCCATGCGAGCAAAAGTCCTCCATTCCTAAAGTCTGGGAAACATCGTCAACATTGTACTACGTTTGGACGAAAACAAACGTTTCGTGCACCCTGTACATACATACAGGATGCCATGACGTGCATGTGTTCACGTAACCTAATTCAGATGTGTCACAAGCTGCTTAAATCATCGTACGTGTAAATCAATTATGTTAAGGCAATTGCTATTTCTATAACAGCTACTGAAATGCTCATCCACCACAGCTATCTTTAAGTCGGGAATATTTTTTAATAACATATATGTGTAGTTTAACACTGATGTCCTCAAAATTGCATTACAAATGCAAAGAATAGCAACCAAAACAGCCTAAATGTGATAAGACCAAAACAGGCAAAATGAAACATACAAATGAACAGGCTTTTTTCACGAAGCTAAGCGGAACATGTAAATACATTCAAATTTTTTTAGCAAACATCATTTCTTGTTATCAAAACAGCCAACTAGGATTGCGCCGATCATGTATTTCAAGTGTGTGTATCGGCCTTCTGCAGAATCAAAGAAAACCCAGTTCACTGGTCTCCTGAGTTATTTTCATCAATTGACTGAAGCATAGTAAGGAAACAAAAAAGTCCACAGCATTGATAGGATACTTACATAATACATCGCGCTCCCGGAAAACATTCAGATACAGATGGTAATGCAGAGGACATCTCCGTGGCAACCAACACGCACGCAGCAAATCGGCACGCCGCCAAAGCCCAGTGAACGCATGGTGATACAGTCGAAAACGACCTGCAGCCACAAACCGAGGATGGGAACCAGAAGATCTCGAGGGTTCATCACTGATTTTGTGTTGTATTGTATTCAACGTCACGGACTCTTCCAAACATAAAAGTTGGCTATTATAGAGCCCAGGTCAAGAAGAAACATTGATAAAGACTAAATCATACATTCTCAATCCTCATGCATTCCACAAACATGGCATGGTCGCGATGAACTTAGCTCAGATGACGTTCGAGCTCCCGTTTGAACACACCTATAGGCTTGTATCGCCCTACATGTGGTAATCCATTAAAAGCATGGCTGGCACGGTATATAAAACGCCTTCTCCCTGACTCAGCTCCAATCCGTGGAAGGAAGATGTCGCTGTCATTTCTCGTCATTCGCTCTTGGCGTTCACTGCGAGTTGCTATTTGTTGGGCTATTAGAGCGGGTTCGCCCACGTCCATGACACGCCTCAATAGGAACAATTAGTGGTACACAATTATTTCACGAGCGGGAAGCCAGCCCAACAATTGAACAGCGTCACTAATGTGATCTCGCCGTCGATGTCCCGTGACCACCCGTGCACAAAAGGTAATCAGCTTCTGGATTCTCTGTATGCACTGGACGTTACAGTTTCCATATACGCTTAGGCGGTACCGGACTGAGGACAAAACCAGACTGTTCACTATGGGCTTAATGGTCTGCGGGGCCAGTCTGTGTCGAGCATGGTGGAGCCCCAACAACATTCCGGTGCATCTGCCGACCAGTGAATCAATATGGGGTTCAAAAGAGTGTTCTATCCATAGTTACGCCTAAATTTTTTACCCTTCTGCTTTCTGTGATTATATTTCTGTGAACAGATAGTACAATTGTCGGAAGATTACTGAGCATCTAACGGGTGCCGAGGACTAGGAGTTGAGATTTGCTAAAGTTCAATTTCATCGAATTTTGAGTGAACCATTGATGTAAAGTGGAAAGGGTATCCTTCATATGCCGGATCATGGCTTGAATTTCGTGTTTTTACCGGAGATTAGAAGTAGGGTATCTTTAGCATACTGGAATACTTCTATTTTTTTACTAATGTTGAGACTAAGGTCGTTTGAGAGCATCGAATAGAGGAGGGGGCCTAGACATGTCCCCTGATATACCCCAATCAGGAAGTTTTATTTTTGAGCTGGAAACTGCCGCTAAATTCTTTCAAGAATCTAGCGGCAGTTTAGAAGGGAGAGTTTCCGGAAAAAAATATGTAGGCCAGGGAACTCGAGAATTTCGAGGTGACACCACAGGGAGCGGGTAAAAATAAAGTGGAACCCTTGGTCCCAACTAAGTCCGCGATCGCCAATGGGGGTTTTCCCTCGACTTTTCGCCCAATGATTCCAAACCGATTTGAATGAGCGACGGGTCACCTCGCGTGCGTGCTAAGTGACCAATTTGAAAACTCTTGTGGCGGAATATTGAAATCAGGTCAACTCAATCAGCTATGAAGTCATTTCTAAACCCATGCAAGGCAATAACATAAGTAGCTTCCACTCTAACCTCCGCAGTGGACTGCAGAGACTGACACACATATTTTAATCTACTTTGCTGCTTCAATCGGTGTCTCCTAAGTCTAAACCAATGTTGGCAGGCTGTTCCTGCTTGGAGACTTTTTGAGCTGAAAATCCAATGATTTGTTGAGATCTTCACAACTTTTTGCGCTCGTCACGTTGGATCGACGTTCTTTTGGAGGGCTCACCGGGACCGGAATGAGCAGGACCTCTGCACTGCACAATCTATCCATATCTGTTCCTTGAATACCTGTTGAGCTCAACGGGAGATCATGTTCTGCTCTCAGGCATTGAGGCATGACCAAATGTGGCGAAGATCTTATTCTATCTGCTCTGGATGTAACTGTTACTTCTCGATCTGGCTTTTGGGTCCCACGGATGCACCCAAGGAAATTTCTCAGCGATGCTAGAAAAGGGAGACAGCTGATACTCAGACAAGTGCCATGACAGCGGCGCGCCACTCCATGATATTCTTCTCGCAGGTCACGGTTCAAAAAGGCAAACACCCAGCCAGAGCTGGCACTGGCAATGAACAACATGAGCCCACTTATTTTTCGAACCATTGCAATCTGGCTGGCTGAGATGGATAACACTTTAAACGTGATCAGTGTTTGAAATATGCTACCAGGCATAACCATGACAACATTCAGCACCGTCATCTTAAGTATACTCCAATAGATCAGCATGCTCTGTTTGCGCTGTTGACGGCCTTGCACAGCAGAGCGTTGGCGGCGAATGCTAGTCCAGTGGCGATACGCCACCTTCCACACTACCACCTGCATCAGCGCCACTATCGTGTGGATCAGCAGCATGTGTAACGCCATACCAACTCGCCAAGAGGGCAGCATTAAGTTGGGAAGAAGGCAGAGCTGACCGTCCGTCCATTTGGCTCGACGTGCATGATCCCAGCCCATTGCGGTGCTGATAACTCCACTGCAGAGCCAGGGCGCTGCAAGAAGCAGTCGCCGCCAACGGCGCGTCATGAGGGAGAAATACCGATGTCCTCCTAACACGGCCACACATCTCTCCAAGGCTGTGCCCAGCAGCGCCCACGCTGACGAGGTGGTGAAGGAAAACCGGACAGCTTGAAGCACACTGCAGAGCACCAGAGGCAGAGCCGTCTGCGCCATGTTCAGGAAGCTGATGAAGAAGGTGACCAAGAGGCTGACGTGTTGTTGTAGCGCCAGGTTTGCCACCAGCTGAAATGCGGGCTGTCGGCGGAGTTTACGGCTTCCCAAGATTAGGAGCACCGGCAGCAAAGCACTGAGGGAGCCCAGAAGACCGCCTATGACTATCATCAGTATCATCGCCGCCTTTGCCTCTTGAAGTACGCTGCTTTTTATTTTTTCTCACACCTCTCTCTATCTCGTTGCCTTCCTGTAGTTCTCCCTCTTCCTGATGGTTCCTGGGTACAGGCTGCACCTTTCGTTGAGAACTCCGAAGTAAGTTCAGGGGGAGAGGGATAACGCCGAATTTAGTTACCAGAGACAATAGCAATGATGTTTTTCTCCTGCAGTGCTCTGATGATGTGGTTACAGACGTTAGGTTATCATTATGTTCCGAGCAAAGAGCAAATGCAGCATCCAAATTAGCCCTTCACACTTTGCTTCCACCGTGACAAATCTGAAATTCGCAGTGCCCTGAAATGAGAAAGCATAAGCATGACATAGCAGAAACCTTTGCACGAATGTGTCCTATTATGCTGCACTATTTTGCGCTGGGATACTTCACTTACAATACAATTAACAAAGGAGGGCGTGACATCACTTTCCCTTAGACAGTCGGACACGTGTGCCCCGCGAAGCAGGTGTAAAAGCCCTTCTGGGGTTTTTCAAAAAGTAAAAAGGGGCTGCGCAGCGCCACTGTACTCTGCATGCTTGTTACCTGTCTTTTTTTGCAACGTCTGAAAATTTTAGGTCCAGGTAAAACCAGGTCAAGACACCAGGACTGATCATGTGGCATAGCCTTAAAACAAGATGGGTATAGTCATGTTCCATATCAATTGACTCCCCCGTGATAAGATCTGCACGATGAATCCAACTGGGAACTCCAGGTACCTCAATTTAGGGCGAAGTTATGGGCAAAATAATCACAGTATGCTCAGGTAACCTCATATGATTTCTGAGAGGTCAGATGTTAAAAATACAGCTTCGTCGTCAGGATCGTGCTAAGAATACATGGTATAAGGACTTGAACTTGATCTATCCAATATTTACTGAAAAAGAGCTTTCTATTTTTAACTTTAGACCTTACTAGGGTGGTCAAAACATTGACCCCATCTTACATCAGGAATATAAAGATTCCGAGGTAGCAGATTTTATTCTTTAATCACCTCGTTATATAATAAAAGTTTGAAATTGATCGGTTGGGCAGATGTTCCTCTGGCAGTGCTTTAACCCACGCCCCGGTAGGCCTACGAGCCACCTTCACCCTGGGGGGAGGGTGATTGAACAACCCCGTAGAACACGGCCCCTATGTGGGATACCGAAAAGACGCGAACACTGGTGGGTACCTCATAAAGATTCATGACGAAACTAAAACAGTCACTTTTGGGCTCAGTTCAATATTGAGGTCATGACAAGTCAAAGGAAGTGGGATTTTTGATGGGTTTTTGGGCTCTAGCGTCTGACAGAGCTGCGTTAGTATCATTTTTTAGGTACCATTCGCTTCCTCTCGTCACGGAAAACGATTGATGTACAACATAACCATACTAGGTCAAGACACACAAAATTAATCTGACCTCAGGTCAGGTTAAGGTCACTTTTTAACCTAGCATAGTCAATAGGTATACCAATAAACTCGTAATAGCATTTTGTACGCAATTAAATCAAAATAAAAGCTGTACCAGAATTTCATGCAAAGTGATTGACCAAGTCTGGTACTGCTTCAATAGCCCCAGATGACCTCTCACAGGTCACAGGTCAAAAATTGCAAACTTGAACCTGGAATGGGCACAGGATACTACGATTTGGAGAATATGAAGTTTTTCTCAGCTGTATCTACACAAATACAGCCCAATTTCTGATCTTCCCATGTATTTCCAATGGAGAGGTCATGGTTCGTACTTGGCCTTAGGTCATCGATATGAAAAATCCTGGAATATGTGTTATAGCAGTCAGTGGGCTTATTATGCGGTATAACATTCAATCCGATAGATGCACCCCTTTCTTACCTATGCCACCTTAAATATTTGTTGAGGTGAGGTCACTTGACCTGCACTGCCTGACCTAGAATGACCCAACCTTAAAATTTTGGGAGAGTTGCGGAATTGCTTAAGGATAAGGTGTGCCAAGTACGGCGGCGCTTCGCGCCTGCGTTTTTCTTGCTATTGGAAAATCCCGAGGGGGGTGTTCAAACACCCCCCCACCGGGCAAGTGTTAACATGCACATTGACGGGGTCTGAGCGGGCGGGTACCCGCCCTCTCCCCCGAAGATCTTGAGAACCGCTTTGGATAGCAAAAACTGTAAACGGCATTAGATAGTACATTCAAATCTCTACAGAAATATATTTGAACACATTTTTCAGGCCACTTTTAAGGTTACTAGAGGTCAAGCATGCCACCATAGGGATAACATACAGACGAAGATTTTCAGGCATTACATCTGAACTAGTGAAAAACAATTTACACCATCGGAATCCTCGCAGCTAGCCAAATCAAATAGTATATAATATGACCTTGCTGGGTCAAATCATATCAAACTTCACCTGACCTGAGGTCAGGTCAAGGTAAAATTAGGACAAAATGCATATCATCAGAACCGGAAGGATAAGGCAAACCTCGTGCCGTTAAAATAAACGCTCTACAACCGTGCATTTCCAAGGTATTCGGTTTAATCAATTTTTCCCACGTATTTCCGTTAGAGAGGTCATGACTCGTACCTGACCTTAGGTCATCACTATAGAAATACCGGAGTATATTTTGGAGACTAAGTTTAACCAGTTCGGACTTATGCTTTCTTAATTTTTTTAGGTCAGGTCAATGACTTGCACAGGTGACCTGACGTGAGATGCACCAACCTTAAAATGTTGCTGAAAGCTATTAAAATTATCAGAGAAAAGGTGTTCTAAGGATGGTGGTGCTACGCGCCTCCGTTTTTATTCCATCTCTACAAAAAACCCGAGGGATCGGCTACCCACCCCCTCTCGATGCGCGTGTTAACTTTTGCAACAGAGGTCAGCCGCCTGGGCAAGGCTCCATGATCCATTATATTTTTCGTAAGCTGTTAACTAACTTCTCCCTCGTCGTTCATACGTTTGTAGCAGGATCAGCAGAGTGGTCAACGACGAAATTATCCGTGTCTTGCCGAGTTTTCTGATACCTTGGCTTTAATGCACAACCAGCTAAGGCTCAAAATAATGGCTTGAGCATATGAAATAAGCCAACTATTCACAGAGAAGACAGTGCCACGTCCACCCCGTCTGACGCACAGTCACCCTTACTGGTGTGTGACTTCTTTCATATTTATTGCACCCACCCTCTCAAAAGAGTAGCAATGTATGAACAGCGTCGGTTCTTGGTGTCAAATGTGTAGTGACTGAATTAGCGGATCGAATGTATGGGGGCAACAAATGAGAGAGAGAGAGAGAGAGAGAGAGAGAGAGAGAGAGAGGAGAGAGAGAGAAGAGAGACGAGAGACGAGACAGAGAAGAAGAGAAGAGAGAGAGAGAGAGAGAGAGAGAGGAGAGAGGGAGAGGGGCGAGAGGGCGAGAGAGTGAGAGAGCGAGAGGTCAAACCCTCATTTCCCGCCCAACTGGCAGAATACCTTCAGCACGCGTGCAAAATAAACCATGGGTTGTCGACAGTCGCATCCCAAAGATTGGCGTAACAATTCGCTACAAAGAACGAATTGAGAATGCCCGATGCCCAAAAATTAATTGAAATTATTTGAATAATGATAAATTAATTCAATTGAATTTAATTAATTAAGAATTTATTTGAACCATGCACTAATGCTGAAAAAATTGGAAGTTACGTCTGTGATTTTTGCGCCGCTTGGCCACATTGTTGTAAGGAATAAATTGTAATGATTGTCTCCCCCAGTTTACATCTGCAGCTCTGTTTCACTTTTGGTCGGCTCGCCAGTGTTGTGCCTGCTCAGGGTTCTTTCTTTTAGATGGCTTTCCTGTCATTGCACAGTGGTCGGTAAACGGCCTCACGGATGGCCACCGAGGTTATTGTTCATGTTCATTTTGCTACAGCGCTGAAACGGCCAAACCGATTCACCCCAAATTTTCAGCAGATCATGCTATATCAATTGTAATGGGAGATGTATACTTAAGTTGATTCAACTAACACCCGCACTGGAGAGGGGTCTGACACTAACGCACACTGTAGGGGGGCGTGGTAGGCCCCTCTAAGATTTCGGAAACTAAAAACCACAGAAAAACTATGTTTGGAGGGTGGGTGGGGGCTATGATGATCTACATCTTGAACAATTTTCATTGACCTAGGCCAATATCTTCAAGGTCACTTGATGTCATAAACGTCAAATAAACGTCAAATTTTTCACAACAGGCAAGTTCTTCTGAAGCTACTTGATTTTCCTCCAAGTCGCGTGACAATCCTTTGTCCGAGTTACTCCTAATTTGGATGGTTGTCAAATAAACCAAATACATATATAACGAACATGAGAAGAAGTTGCAATGTCTGCATGTTTACTGCATATACTTCAAAAGACAAGTGCAAGAATTGCCTAATTACAACTCAATAAATATCAGGACTAATACAAGTCATTAAAAATCCAGGAGTGAGTGACAGAAATATAGAACAGGAAACATGGAAATCGATGACAGCGAAGTGCGGTGGGATCAATTTGCCAAGTACGAATATGAAGTTCAAGAAAATAGAATGCTGAACTGGAAACAGACAGTGACGTCCACGAAACCAAAAGCATACGATGCCGAACACCGCCGATTTCATCTTCATCTTCTTCAGTTTATTTTTGTGTTATCAATTTATGTATGTGTGCGTGTGTGGAACAGCAATCCTATCCTTATCCTCCTCGTTATCCTTAAACTGCCTGGAGGGCGAGCGTATGCGCCTTGGGCGCAGGCCCCCTGGTAGTATCCCACCTTCCTTTAACCTCTCCATCCTAATCCTTACCGTTCCTTTCTAGTCTTCATCACTTCGTTCATTACGACGGCGCTTGAAAAGCCACCGATGTGTGGAAGTGTTTGTAACTAAAAATACAATAATACAAATATTGGCCATGCTGGGGACCTATTGGGAAATACCGTTATTAAGCGGGAAAATGACGGGAATAAGCTAAAGGCAGACCAGGGTCATAGAGGGAAGGTCGCAAAAAGCTTTGCTTCAATTCTGGGGTCAAGGTCATCCAAGGTCATTGACCTATGAGGTCACAATATGATGATGTAGCGATAATGTACACTTTTGCCAGCACTTTTGCCATTGTTTGGTGGCAAATGAAGATTGACCTTTAAAAATAACCTTGACCTTTGACCTTGATCTTTATATTTAGGTACCTTAACTGTGACTTCATAAAATAATACACCTCCAACCGGGTAACGCTATTTGAGTGGAAGCGCTGGAGACAATGACCTTGAAAATTCTGAAATGACCTTGACCTGTGACCTTTGACCCTAACCTATACCTTCCTGTGAGGTGACATTGGCATATTATCCTGGTTATATGACGTTATGGCGTCACCACTCGGTATCCAATGCAAGTGAACTGGTCCTCCCGCGCGATTGTGGCAATCTCAAAATGCAGATCTGACTTTGAAAGCCTATACGTCACAAAATTTTCGGCCGATTTTTTTTAGATTTTTTCACCAATCGATGCGCCGTTAAATTCTCTCGAATGTAGCCAAATATCGTTTTTCGGCTCTACGAGCTGTTCTTACGCCACCTCGGAAACAGGTGAGGGAGCTTTCGAGGTCCCCTCTAGTGCGCGTGTTAAGCAAATGAATTGACCTAACCCGACCTCTAATGGCCTGGTCAGGTGTGCTGGCTCCGCATGCAAAAGGGCATGCCCAGCCTCTTCCCATACTAATTGTCTAATCGGGCTAAAACAAAATACATATTGCCGTTCGGAACCCCTGAGTGAAATGAGTTTGTGAGCTGCTTACCATTTGCTACTCTCGTTAAAATTGATGTTCACAGAAGTCACAAAAGGTCACGTTGAATGTTCGCACGATAATATGGGTTTCTTTCATTTCATATATTCAGACGACAGGAAGATCAAGACAGTAGTTATCAGTGTACCCCTCTCATCATAGCATGTCGAATCATGTGTAATATCAGCATGGTTTATGGATGGGTGACCTTGACCAAGGGTGACTCTGGGTAGGGTGAAGAAAACCTATGAGCTTACAATGAAGATAATGTGCATAAAGGCAAGCAATACGACATGAGAAGCACCTGAGAAGCGTCCCCAGCACCTCGCGGGCGGCCGGAGGGCCGTGGCGAGCCGCGGAGGCGCCGGGTGGTGGGCGGGCGGACGGCTCCGGGCGGCGGACGGCCCGGTACAATTTACACTGTGGACAATTTTGCGCACATTTTCGCACTTAGCTCTCTTCAGGCCATGACGGAGAATTGCTTGACCCATGTTTCCTTAAAAAGCTAATTGGCAGAAACGTAACTTTTTTTGTTTGTCTTTTTAAAGTCAGCAACTTGTTTATAAGGTGGATTTGTGAAAGGGGTAATTAAAACGCAGATTGTATATCTTTATTAAAATTCAAATATACACATAATGCTAACCATCTTAAAGCTGACATTATGAGGAAAGTTTTTATACAAATTATTTTTAGTCTGACCCAGTTTTGACTTTTATTATTCAAAGTTAAAAAATCGTATCTAGCAGACGCATCAAGTGCTTTGCTTCTGGATTTCATCATCGCCTTACTTTGATAAATAATAAGTGCATCTTTCAACCAAATTAACTTGATAATAGTGGTCATTCAGAACACTGAACAATTTTCTTCACATCGGCAGCCATAAAATCCCTAAATTCCAAAATCCGAAAAACGGCCCCGTGGCCACCCACGACAGCGTTTCCGACCACAGTGCATTGTGAGTCACTTCCAATATCAGCGGGCCGCGACCAGCATGCATACGTCAATATTAGTTGCCCTTGCAATTAACAATCTATTGCCACGGGTATGCAATTAGGAGGTCATCCCAGGCAAGGGTGCCACGGTACGTCATGGTACAATGGTACAAGTACTATGTCAGGGAACAAGTATCGTGTACGTACTGGTGTACAACGATGCTGTAGCTGGACCGTCATCGATCCATGATCTGTTTGCCTGAACAAAGCCACAAGTTCCACCATTGGGGGAGACTTCTGACTCCACTGCCCGGGCGGACGCATCTCCTGTGGTCTGGCGACCACTGATGACTGACAGTGACTTAAGAACTTTGATTCAGGCACAGAATGGATTGGCGTCGTTTTGACCTAGCACGATTTGCCTGGTGTGTGCTGTTGTGTCTTCATACAGGCAGCATGGGTATACATTTAAATATTCAATCTAAATTCGATCCAATACAACGCCGATTATTGAACATAAAAGTGTTTGGCCAACGATGGTAAAGCAGACCACTAGACAGAGGAAAACGGCACCGTACTCCAAGAAGAGGAGAACCAAAACACAACACGAGAAAAGGGGACACAAGGTCGACTAGTACAACCGAAGACTAACACCAACCAGTACCACTGACGTTGCCCCGCTACAAAATATTCCTGACGTTTAGTACGTGTTTTTGATCAGTTTTATAAGACAGTATTCGTGCACTAAAACTTGCCCCGTGACCAGTAATAACTTATCCCCTAGTGGGGGCATACTGAAAATTTTGACTTTGGTTCACGTTTTCAATTAGTATATGTTTTTCTTCAAACCGGAAAGAAAATAACTGATATAACAGCTAAAAAATAAATAGGCTATCGAATATAACTCGCTTTATACATATCATAGCAATATTTTGGAAGATACAGCTTGACCCAAGCAAACTGTGTCATATGACCCCCTCCTCACCTACCGAAATTTTCAAAAATGGTCTAAGAAATATTCGTCCCACAAACATATGATGGAGACGACGAAGTGTTAACATGCCCCTCACTGGGCAGGTATGACAGTGATCATGGCTGCCTAAATAGAAAATCAATTTTTTTAATAAAAAGTAATGAAGACACATTACATCGGAATAATTTGTGAATTAAGTGTGGTATTTTTTTAAGCCTTGTACCGAAAATTTGGTGGAATTTTACGCCTGCAATGACGTATATCAAGTCCACGAACGTCTGAACATAATATTTTTGACTTAATAAAAGCCAGATTTCAGCTTCAATTTTCTTCAACCGGGTATAGGAATTTTGATTGGCAGTTCTTCTCTAGTAGTAATAGTTTATCTCTATGGTAAGAGAGCTCAATGTTGGTTATTGGTTATCTGATGATTATTCTAAGTAATGATAAAGTGTCTGAGGAAATAACTGCTAGGATGGAAAGTGAACGTCTAGTGGAACGTACAGCAGCTAAATGGCAGACCCTGGAAGGTTGTGTTGTTTAGGTGTTGGAAGGGTGTGATTGAAAAAAATGAATGGTGTTCGTATGTGTAATAATACTATTTTTTGGGCTTATCGGCGCACCAATTGCCAGGGTCATATGGCGTCGCCAACTCTTTCCCTGTTGGAAGGGTTTCTCAGGAGCCAGCTTGCTCCTTATTCAGGGAAGCCGCCGGGGCTTGAACCTGGGTCGGCTGCGTGGAATCCAGCGACGCTGACCATCTCACTACCGCGCCCCCGTGTTCGTATGTGTGAGTTATCAATTTAAATTATATTGCTTTTGCTAGAACTGCGTTTTGCGGTATTTAATCGTCAAAACGGAACAAGATGTGATACAGAACTAAGTTTGATACAGATCTAAGTGTGTCGTAGAGCTAAATCACTCTCCAGTGATGCTAAGTTGACCTTTAGTGATGCTAAGCCACTCTGTCAAGATGCTGAATCACCCTGTGGTGGTTCTAACTCACCTTATAGAGATGCTAAATTACCCCGCAGTGATGCTAAGTCACCCTGTGTTGATGCTGAAAAAATAGACAACGAGCAGAAACAAATTATAGACTGATCCTTAGGCTGTTTTCAGTCTCAAACGTTGGATGTCACTGACAAAATATGCCAAAACCTCTGTGGTAAAAGCAGTATGAAAACACTGATTAATAATCCTTTTAACATGTTTGATGATATTTATGATTTTTGATATTTTTTTGATATTTACATTTTTGATGATATTTGATGGTTTATATCACCAGATAAATAAGCAATCTAAATCTCATAGCCCTTCAAAGCCTTCCAGTGTTCTAAAATCACATTTGAGAGAACAGTAGCAAAATGTGTTCAAATAAATGGGATGCTCTGATAAATGGGATAAATGTGATTTCGCTGCCTAAAATACTAGGCTGCGCCACCAACAACCTGTGGCGTCCATAGTATACGCCACGAACTACTCGGCTCAAGATGTGCAGCCATATCCACTACGTGGCTACACCCTGGGTAGGTAACCTGTTCTGTGCTACGAATGCCCATGTAAGGAGCTATCTACGTTTAGGCAGACTTGACGTACTCAGTGATTGCATGAACATGATATTCATATGCTGGCGGTTTATTAGACAAGGCCATTGCTCGGAGACTTCAAGAAAAATGTGCAATGACTTTACGGCGTGATTGAGCTGCATTCCCCGATCACCACGATCTTTTTGAAGGAAGGTCATTGAAACTATTTCGAGAGCTTTTTAAGGCCTTCCGAACGTCGATGGCTTTATGATTGTTTAGTGCTCAACGGTGAGCATGCGTATAAAATTGGGCTCACAACCCTAGGACATTAATTGTCAAAAAATAGTGCAGAAATGCAAATTATGAAATAATATCAATCAATATGCAATAATATGCTTTTGGAAGCTGGTAGGATCCAATTTTGGAGACACCTTGGACCGTGAAACTCAAACGAAAAAGAAGCATGTGCTTAGTTGCGGGGGCTAGACGGGTCCAACTCGATCCAGAGCCGACCAGCCTGGCATCATTTTACCTCCTCTCCCGTGGCCCAGATTGGAGTTGTAAACATTCACCCATCTGTTTGGTTTGAAATCTGAGCTGAAAGTTACACTAGTACCCGTTTTTGTAACCATAAGCTGTGGTTGTTGCTGAAGCAGACATTAAGAACTTTTTGCTTTCCGTCCATTCTGCCTAATCGCTGAACCATTCTATTGCCAATCCCTATTGTAATGCGTTTTGGGCTTGCTTTAGTTTTTCAGTAGAATTTCGTAAGGAATAGTTAAAAAACCCTGAAGAACTATTTATGTCACCAATGCATGGTGATGTCTGATCCGTTTGTCCTAGAACTTAAACCTTCTGCGGAGGAAAAGGAAAATACGGAAGCTAACGGGCAAAAAACGACCTACAAGCATTAATGAGGGCGCAGTGTTTGCGTGATCATTGAGCGGGTGCACAGAGGCCGCGAGATTTCTCCCCGCATATGGATACAATTATTATATGAATATAAACGATCCGAACCGGCACGACCGTCATGCTCATGAATAGTTTATATCTCTGGAAATGGGTGTCCGGCCGGAATGAAACTGCCACTGATGGGTAGCGGCATCAATTCAAACATGTAGTAAAATTTCCAATAAAAGTGTTGCTATATATACAAAGGGTGTGTACTTCACCGAGACCTTGCAACGCATTTCGAATAATGTTTTTAGAATGTTAAACGCTGGAGCAACGAAATTTTCTCAGCCGGGATGGACGTGAGGTGAGAGAAGGAGATCTAAATTTCCGAAGATTTCATTGACTGTAGTTAGATACATTTTCCCACTTTTATAGAGGCCTTTGAACTGAAATAACACCTTGGTTGAGTGTGTCAAGAAAACATTACTGGCATGTTCTATCTCACTCAATGCTCCCCATGTAAAATTTCTGCACATTTTTGTTTCAAAATAAAGTTCGCTAAGGCCCTTGTTCAAACCGTAAAGGAACTCCCTCGCTTGGCCACAACAAATTGATTGATGTAAATATTATGCCCCTCCCATTCATTCAAAATGGAATGCTCCCGAGCGAGCCATCCTTACTTAATGCTTGTTGTATTTTTCCAATCCTCATATGTCGGTAAACTCCAAAGAAATGATTGAGATATTAGTGTATAAAGAAGTGACCGAAACACATTTCCATGTCACCTATATACTTAGGTTTGAATTATAGAATGTTGATGGTGCGCTTCATTCAGCTGCTGTTTAAAGCAAGTTTATGCAGTGCCTCTGATCAATGCTAATTTTTTGGCAACAATCAAAACTGTTGTTTTTATTCGGTTATAATTTCCAATCAGGTCTATACTTTTCCTAATGATTATAAGCGCGAATCAAAAGATTCTTCTTACATTTTTGGGTTTCTTTGTCCAGAAGCTATTTTTTATAACTTCGGAAATCAGAACACTCACTTTAATGTCGATTGTACCAGAGAATCAGTGTATTCAGAAAGCCCGAATATGATACAATGATTTGTTCTCAAAATTTTTATTGTCTTTTTTCCCCAAATCCATGTAAGCTGATACCAAGCAAGACATTCATTTGTTGCGGCTGGATTTAACATGTGATTTTGTCGCGCTTCTGCTCGATAATGACAATGAGTTGTCTGTAAAGTTTAAGCCAGCCTTAAGTTGCCATCTTGAAACATAAGCTTTCACTCGGGTATTTTCAGGGGCGCCGCCACGGAATTTTTACAGGGGGGACGGACCCGGGCTGGTGCTGACCGGGGGAGGCGAATTTTTAGTATATTCGGTACTTGACAGCATTAATAACCATTGACCCAAAAATTTGGAGGGGGACGTCCCCCTCTGGTCGGCCAACAGGGGGGGACGCGTCCCCCCGTCCCCCCCCGCTTTCGGCGCCCATGGTTATTTTCAAAAAGGTTTTTTACTGGTATTTTACGTTAGATTATTAATCATATCAGTTTACGTTCTATCACCCTTTTTCAACCGGGTTCCATGTGAAATTGGTTTTAAGTAAGACATTCATTTGTTAAGGTTATATTTATTATACGATATTGCGTACATATGTCAGGACTTCACCCATTAAAAAAACGTTAAGGACTTGGAGTTTTCGACTATATCTTACAAGCCTTCGTTAGTATTAATTTCAAATCGGATAAGAAATACGGTTATCACCGTGTTTCC
Organism: Lepas anatifera; assembly: GCA_034440635.1. Lineage (NCBI taxonomy): Eukaryota > Metazoa > Arthropoda > Thecostraca > Lepadidae > Lepas > Lepas anatifera. The sequence continues at coordinate 2,168,405 of JAOTON010000441.1, forward strand.
TGCTCAGAGCACGATGAAAACACCGCGTTTCCTGACCGGATTCGAACTCATCGCTGACGAATGCTTGTGAAATATAGCTGAATGTTCGGGGATGAGGTGGCTTAGTGGATAGCACCCTTGTCTTCTAAGCCACCGGTCCGGGTTCAAGTCCCGGCGGAGCCTCTGAATAAGTCAATCTGATCCCCAAAATCCCTTCCAACAGGGTGAGAGTTGGCGACGCCGTATGACCCTGGCAGCTGGTGCGTCGTTAAACCCCAACAATTATTATAGCTGAATATTCCGAGTCCTTTACTTTTTCCGGTGCAGGAGTCCTAACATGTGTATGTACATACGTAATATCACAGGCCTTCACTTATGTTATTTATTACTTACTGTGCAATTTTGTAGCGTTTATATGGGAGAATACTAATGAGCTGCCCGTAAAGGTTGACGCCAACCTTCACTTGCCATGTTGATACGATGTTTAATGGCCTGCCTCGTAGAATCCTGGATACAGAACACATGGTGGTAAAACACTGGGATTGTGAATTCGGGCACAGCCATTTATCAGAATCTTTGTAATACAATAGATAAAAACATATATTCTTGGTCAAGTGTGAGCAAGACCTCGCATATATAATTAGAGTATGAGCAATATAAAGTGTGAGCAAGACCTCGGATTCGAATATAGAATTCGAGTGTGAGCAATAAAAAGTGTGAGCAAGACCTCGAATTCGAATATAGAATTCGAGTGTGAGTAATATAAAGTGTGAGCAAGACCTCGAATTCGAATATAGAATTGGAGTGTGAGCAATATAAAGTGTGAGCAAAACCTCGAATTCGAATATAGAATTAGAGTGTGAGTAATATAACGTGTGAGCAAGACCTCGAATTCGAATATAGAATTGGAGTGTGAGCAATAAAAAGTGTGAGCAAGACCTCGAATTCGAATATAGAATTGGAGTGTGAGCAATAAAAAGTGTGAGCAAGACCTCGAATTCGAATATAGAATTGGAGTGTGAGTAATAGAAAGTGTGAGCAAGACCTCGAATTCGAATATAGAATTCGAGTGTGAGCAATATAAAGTGTGAGCAAGACCTCGATTTCGAATATAGAATTCGAGTGTGAGCAATGTAAACCGTGATCAAGACCTTGAATTCGGGGTCTTCATCACACTTGAGCGTGAATTTATGTTTTACCAGTTGCTTTATGATGATTCAGATCAGGGGCTGTGCCTGAATATATAATTTCAGTGTATTAGCGCCATTTTGCACCCAGGATTCGAGGAGTCAGGTCATTAAACATCTTATCAACTTATAATCGGGCTCCTGGGCTCAGCACTGCGAAATATATGTACCTTCACTTTCATCGTGAAACAAAAGCTTTCGCTCCGGTATTTCAACAATTAAGGGTTGTACTAATATTTCACGTTGGAGGTGCAACAATATTAGCTTGAAGTGTAACACACAATGCGTTTGATTTTTTGAATAAGACACCTGTCTTTTACAGTACTAGTATAGTGGAATTTATCTCACCACAGAGAAACTTAGGGTTGAAAATAGCGTGTGCTAGTTGGATGGAATTATTCCAGACCTCAGAGAAAATTAGAATTCAAAAATAACATGAAGGAACAACAGTAATAACAGTGATCTTTTTGGGAAAACATGTAGAGTTTCAATCCGCCCAAGGCCCTATATAGGGGCCAGCTCAATGAGACAAAATATTGTGTTGCGTCTCATTGAGACGCTATACAAAATATAAATTGTATTGCGATTCAGTGAGATGCATTAAAATATATTTAATTTATAATATATTATATGCATATATATATATATATATATATATATATATATATATATATATATATATATATTACAATGATGTTCCATTTCAAAACTAAATTTATAAAAACTTATATCCCATAAACGTTTCGTTTCTTTCTACAATATATATATATATATATTTATATATTTATATTTATCAATATCGATTTAATTTAATATATAATGAAATTAAAGAAACCATCAGGCATTGAATCAACAAAAACCTGTGCAATTCCTTATGTGAGTTACAAAAAAACACAGACAAATATATGATGCAGCTCGAAGTCTAGGACCACAGAACACTTTGGTCGTCGTCCGCCTAACAGCACAGCATGGAACAGAAAGAGAGCAATGTATCACTACGTAAACAAATAAACAACCTCAGAGGAAGACGGCGGCGGAGGCGAGTTCGACTCCGGGCCACCAAGAGAGTCACACTGCCGCTGGGTGGATGATGTACTGCTCATTTTGTCGTGTCTTAAGCTCAACGGCCGAATGAATAGTTGCCTTGGAAACGAACCGACACAGCAGTGATATCACATTTCTTCCTCCCTGCAGTTCTAAAAAGGCATGCGATCGCATCCTGCACATCCGTTGACGGTATTCAGGAGTAGACATCTATTCGATGTGCAGGATCAACGGCATTCCCGCCACTTGGATCGAAACTTGAGTCCTTCAGGTCTGAAAGGCTGGAAAGCAGATACAAGCTGCATCCGGGTTTGCGTTGGGTATGATTATTATATATTATATATATATATATATATATATATATAAATTAATAAATACAAATATAATATAAATTTAATAATTTATATATATATATATATATAAATAAATACATAAATATATATATATATATATATATATATATATATATATATATATATATATATCTGTGTGTGTGTGTGATATAGGTGAACACAGAGAAAGTTATTTATGTTATATTTATTTTACAGACGTTTCACTGTTGTACAGCTTCGTCAGTGTAGGTACATAATTACAAAAAGATCAATACAAAATTACAAAGTTCAGCTCACAGCATGAAACAATATTTCAAACTGATTCGACAGGACATGATTTTGATTTTCATTTCGTTTCTCCTCAAGTTCTCGTGCTTAATGTTTTATGTTTTATCTTTTATAGCTAGTTTTGCCCTCCCCCAAGATGCCCCACTTACAAAACCTGACCGAAGGTTAGTGTTCGGAAGAACTGAAATGAAGGCCGCTTCGAGTGTTTTCCTAATCTGCTTGTTTTTTGTTTCGGCTAAAACTTCAGAGCTATCAATTTTGGTAAGTGGTCACCTTTCTCTATGTGAACTACTAACGCATTCGATGTTCTATGAAATCTAACGTCGCGCTTATGTTCCTGAATCCTTGTTTTCAAACTTCTGCCCGTTTCCCCTATATAAGATTTTGAACATCCAGCACATGGAATGCTGTAAACTATTTTCAGAAGTAACTCTTCCTTTATGTTTTAGAATTTCTCCAGTCTTCGCTCCTGAGACTATCCCTACATTCAAACCTGAACGTGCTTAGAATTTTTAAATGGTAGTAGCTTGCTTTGGAGTTCGGAATGGATACGTAGTGGTCTGATTTAGAATCGGGTTTTTCTTGACGTGTTTTCCTTTATAAATATTCTCTGCCTTTTGTTTGAGCATGAATAGCCACCCTCGGGCATATTTAAGTGTTCCAAATCGTTTGAAGATAATCGTTAAATCGTTAAGAAGTGCATGCACAATGTTACCAGCTCCATGAAGTGTGATTTAGATAATGGAAGCGTATTTACATCAATCACGTCAACAGCGGATCTAATAGCTTTTAATGCTCTATCTATCGGCACATTTGTAAATCATGTTACGTCGAGGCTTACAAGTTTCATATTACTTATGTTTACATCCTTCAGCCTATCCATGAGTTCTGATGTGTTCCTCAAATGGGTCCCACTTATCAATCCCAGGCATTTGCTTAGTGGTTTAGCTAAGATTTTAGCAAGTTTATGGGGTGCACTGCCGATACTAGAAATTATAGGTCTCATGGGAATGTTTGGCTTGTGCACTTCTGGAAGTCCTTTTAGTTGTGGTGGTCTGGGGGCCTCCTCGATAAGATTTAGTAGCTTCTTTCCTTTTTCAGATTTTTTTTAGAATTCTCCGTGCTTCTCTGTTGAATGATTTTGCCTCCTTTGCTGAATGCCCATTCTTTGACTCAGACAATTTTTTAACATGTTAACTCGGGGGCCATTTGCCCCCTAGTCGTCCGAAATACCCCCCCAGTGCCCGGAAATTGGCCCCCCAGTGAATTAGACCGATGACTTAAAATTGACCAAATACAGACTCGCCTAACGGAAATAAGACAGAACACCACCCGATAATTAAAACTTTGTTCTATTTCTGGTCCCAAATTGGCAATCCCCAAAAATTGTGTTAAAAAATTTCCATCCGTGGCTGTCTACTCCATCATGCGAAGACAAAACAAAGCGCGTAGTTACGGGAAATCCCGGCAAAGCAGCCTCAGCATCAACTAATCATAACGCTGGAGAAGAACCAATCACAACCAACCAATCAAACAATCCTACACAATCACACAACCAATCAAACCATCCAATCAAATTATCCTACAACCAATCAAACATCCTGTTCTATCCGACCGGAAGCCCATATCCCAGCCAGCACCGTGACATTGCATGATGCTCTCATTTCACACGGAGTCAGTTGGCAGCGCTAAGAGCTCGTTCGTGGATTAGACGGGACACGGTGTAGTCAAAGTGCGTAAGACTGGTTGCTGGTGTGGTGGTATGAAGTGCTTAGCCTTTTTTATTATTGTGGTGGTAGCATACATAAGCGTCGCCACCGGAAAAAGTGAGGGGGCCAGCCAAATTACAACCTGATGCTGACAGCAAAATTTCCACGTTAGTACCAAAACCTTTTCGAATTTGGGCTCCTCGTTGCCTTCCGCAGCGGTTGGTTATACAAATTTCCGGTTTACTTCCATTTTGACTGAGATCAGGAAATTGTTGGTCAAAAAGTGGGGGGAGGGTGGGTGATTGATAATCCCAAAAAAATGTTCTCGTTATGTGGACAAATTCATTCGATGGCCACGCGGGGTTCGAACAGCACCCCTGTCTTCCTATTAGATGGGAAGTGTGCTAAAAATATTGCGTCATGTCAATATCAAACTGTCAACAATTAGTTTTAATCAGTGATAAAAGTCGCTTTTTCTGTGATTTTATGACTACCGCTAGGGGTAGTTTTAGCCTCAAATCTGGCTTTTGTGGTGCTTATCTGGCTATTTTAGGAGAAATAGAATTTTTCCCCTCTTTGGCCCTTTTTCTAACTCGGTTTGACCTTTTCCGCTGAAAAAAACTGGAAGCCCTGGACGGCACTATAATCTCTAGACTTGGAATACGTAAAAAAATTGATAAACATTTTTGTTAACACTAACGCGTCTAACTTTTATGACACCCATCAAAATGGGTTCTTGACCCCCCTGAAGACACTAAAATGACCAGCACGAGAGATGCCTACACTGACTTTTCCTTAAAAAATGCCCTGCTTCGACTTCTTGTGAGTTTCTAAGATATTTTGAAAAGATTCTTCATTTCTATATTCAGGCTTCAAAGAAGCTTCTTTCCATTTTCAGATTTTTTCAGAACTCTCCGTGCTTCTCTGTTGAATGTTTTTGCCTCCTTTGCTAAATGCCCGTTCTTCGGCTTATTGTAAGTTTTAAGTCATAGTGAAGATTCTTCATTTCTTCATTCAGCCTACAAAGAAAAAATGAAGAGTCTTCTCAATGACTTAGAAACTTACAAGAAGTCGAACAAGGCATTCAGCAAAGGAGGCAAAATCATTCAACAGAGAAGCACGGATAATGCTGAAAAAATCTGAAAAAGGAAAGAAGCTACTAAATATTATCAAGGAGCCCCCAGACCACCCAAACTAAAAGGACTTCCAAAAGTGCACAAACCAAACATTCCCATGAGACCTATAATTTTTGGTATCGGCAGTGCACACCATAAACTTGCCAAAATCTTAGCTAAACCACTAAGTAAATGCCTGGGATTGATAAGTGGGACCTATTTTGAGGAACACATCAGAACTCATGGATAGGCTGAAGGACATAAACATAAATCATATGAAACTTGCAAGCCTCGACGTAATATCTCTATTTACAAATGTGCCGATAGATGGAGCATTAAAAGCTATTAAATCCGCTGTTGACGTGATTGATGTAAATACGCTTCCATTATCTAAATCACACTTCATGGAGTTGGTAATATTGTACATGCACTTTGGTTCATTTACTTTTGAAAGTAATGAGTATGTACATACATACATACAACACAGAGGACTTGCTATGGGATCCCCCTGAGCCCGGTAGCGCCATGCTTATACATGGAGCGTCTAGAGCAGGAAACTACCAAGAAATCATGGGGCGGGATAGTTTCTGGCTACGATACGTCGACAATGTTTTTATAGCAGTTCCCAAAAACATGAATCTGGAAGACAAATTAACGAAGCTCAACAATGTCGACCAAAATATACAATTCACCTTAGAGATCGAAAGTGAAAGTTCTTTAGCATTCCTAGATACCGTAATCATTAGGACTAATCATGGACTGAAATTTAAGGTTCACAGAAAACCAATCAACAAAGAGGATTACATTCATTATATTTCTGGACATAGTGAAAAAAACAAAAAGCGGCATTGTGATCGGCTTCTTTTTACGAGCGTTTAGGATTTTCAGTCCAGAATATCTACAGGCTGAAATAGATCATATTTTCAAACGATTTGAAACATAAAGGTAAAGGAACTCACTAACAAGTTGGATATTAAATATATTCAAAAGCAAGCACACGGACAAATTTCGTAACTTAGAAGTTACGAAACGCGTCCGTGTGCTTGCTTTTGAATATATTTAACATCCAACTTGTCAGTGTGTTCCTTTACCTTTATGTTAACATAAGCGCGACGTTAGATTTCATAGAACATCGAATGCGTTAGTAGTTCACATAGAGAAATGTGACCACGTACCAAAATTGATAGCTCTGAAGTTTTGATCGAAAAAAACAAGCAGATTAGGAAAACACTCGAAGCGGCCTTCGTTTCATTTCTTCCGAACACTAACCTTCGGTCAGGTTTTGTAAGTTGGGCGTCTTGGGGGGTAAAACTAGCTATAAAAGATAGAACATAAAACATTAAGCACGAGAACTTCAGGAGAAAAGAAATGAAAATCAAAATCATGTCCGGTCGAATCAGTTTGAAATATTGTGTCATGCTGTGAGCTGAACTTTGTAATTTTGTATTGATATTTTTTTTAATTATGTACCTACACTGATGAAGCTGTACAACAGCGAAACGTCTGTAAAATAAATGTAACTTAAATAAAAGATAACGGCGACACGGCAATTGATATTTTGGAAAACGCGCTCTGTGTTCACCTATATCACACCTACATTACACCTGTATCACAACCGCTGCGAACCGTAGGATCTTTGGTGTGCAGCAAGGCAAAGCACCACCTGCCCACTTCACAGAAAAGCAACGTGATATACCTTATCGAGTGTTCATGCAAGGTAGGAGGTGAAGGCGTTATTTACATCGGCGAAACTGATCGAGAAGTACGGTCACGGATTCAAGAGCACCGCAACAGCTGGAGAGGACAAGTGCCCTCCAAACTGAAGGCGTCAGCCTTCAGTGAGCACCGGCAGTGCACTCCAGCCTTCTCGGAAGTCAATATACTGAACCATACTGCCCACCACCAGATGCGTTTGCTTATGGAATCGGCCTACATTTTGAAGTCGGTATGAATTTTATTGACCAAAATAGATAAATTTTCTAATTCGTTTAATTTTCTTGACAGTTCTCCAATACGTTGGCTGTGGAACTGTCCTGACCTCGGCCATTGGCTTTAACCTTCACCCGGGTGGGGGGTCTTTTTAGATCCCCCTCGGGTTTTTCCGGAAGTGACCAAAAAAACGGCGGCGCGCAGCACCGCCAAACTTAGTCTAGCTGTTCCTCCATCATTTTTACATCTTTTATGAAAATTTTAGCTCAAGGTCATATCAGGTCAGGTCACCAGGCCAGGTAAGGTGACCTCGCCTCAAAGAAATGTTTAGGGCCGCATAACTAAAAGAAGGGTTAATCGATCAAGTTGAAACTCATACCACAAGCTGCACTCGATTGTGCTGCTTCTGAGATAACGGCGACACGGCAATTGACATTTTGGAAAACGCGCTCTTTCAGCTCTGTTCGCAAGTGGCAGCTACATACATTTCATTGTTATTTCCACCGTCTAAATATGACCTCATGCAGTTATATGAAACCTCTAGACTACTTAAGTAATCTTTTAAGCTCGAAAATATTTCTTCAGATGGTTAGTTAGAAGAGAGCTATGAATCTCGGACACTTTCTATCTAATTGCTGTATAATCCTGGTATTAGGTGCTATTATAATGTCGCAGAATAGTTTTAGGGGTGCTTTTGAAAGTTTAGGGATGCTTTCAAATGTTTTAGGGGTGCACTGAAAAAAAACAACACCTCAAGCGTAGAATTTCAATTTGTCTGCTCCTAAAATTACCCCATTATCAAGAATTTGTTTAGAATTATTGGTAAATATATTCCGACATCCAGCTTAATATTAGAAGAAAAGGTGTAATATTACACGCATGTGGTAAATTAATCACTATTTCATTTTAGCACAGTGCAGTTCCATTCTTACTGAAAATGCAAAGGTGTAAATGTATCACCTCAGAGTATTTCTATGGAACTCACAAACTGCCCCAAGAATAGTTTCACTCTCCTGTGGTGAAACAATCCTGCCAATAGAATAAAACAAGTTCTTGAATGATTAAACTACCTAGATGAAGGTAATTATTCTTCTGATTTTTGTTTGGGTGTGTTTCTATGATGGAGGAAGGTATGTTTTTACTACAGTTTACACGTGGGTGGAATCGCGCCATTTCCTTTCTGCTTCAATTCTGAGCTTGAACTACCCACCGCAGTTCCGCATTCAGAGGATTGATCACGACTCGTACAGGTAGGAGAGAGTGATGAGAACTGGGACGCAGGAGAAGTGGGACACCCCCATTTTTGAATCCACGAGTGAGCCAAAAATATAATTTTCAGCTGATTTCCGCACTATACGTGCCGCTGCCATCACTAGGCTGTCAACTTCCTTTTCCGGTGGGTGCTGGAAGCGAGAGGTGAGTGCTCCTTAAAAGTTAATTTTTACGTTTTCTTGAGTGGATGTTCTGTTAAATATGCAACCGAAAAGTTCTTTATTTTGGTGCAATCAATTTGGTGTCGCATTCTCCATCAATCTGTCCCAGCTTCGAACCTCGAAAGGGGTTTTAATTTTGCTGACATCGCAATTCTGAAAAATGGCGGGTTGGGGAGAACTGGGACAAGTTGTCCCGCTTCTCCCCTTGCTGTCCAGCCTATCCTTGTACTGTACTTGGATTGATTGTACCTACATATTTGTACTTTGATGGAAATATGATTGTATCGTATTTTTAGCTAGAGATATCATGGCCATCAACTTGTTTTTTCTTCTCCCGTGGTCAGGGGCGCAGCCAGGGGGGCACAGGGGCACGTGCCCCCCCATCGGTGCCGGGGTGCCCTTTTAATTGTCAGGTGGTGTACCCTATTTGGGCCGTGCCGCTCGAATTTTAGTGCCCTACGCCGTTGAGCCTAGATGGAACTAGACTGCATTTAGCGATTTAAACTATTGTTTGACAATTAAGTGCCTTTTTTGGTCAGTTAGGGCATTCTGTTGCCTTTCCAAGCACCCGGGAGGAGTATAGGCACATAATCTGTTTCCAGAAAATGCCTCATCGTCGCCAATAATCGTACGGGCGGAGCTAATCTGGTGCCCCTTGAGCTCATCTGGTGCCCCCTGAGCGCTGGTGTTGGCCCCTGGAGCTGATCATATGCCCCCTGAGCTGATCTGATGCCCTCGTAGTCAATTTGGTGCCCTCCCCCCTGAGAAAATAATTGTGCCTTCTGAACCTATATAATGCTCTCTGAGTTAGTCTGATGCCTCCGAGCTTGCCTGGTGTCCTATTATCTGTTTTAGTGTCCCTTGGGCTGATCCGGGCCCCCTGAACTTATTTAATGCCTCCCGGAGTTTACTGTCCAGGGGCGCAGCCAGGGGGCACAGGGGGCATGTGCCCCCATCGGTGCCGGTTGCCCTTTTGATTGCCAGGTGCCCTTTTGATTGCCAGGTGGTGTACCCCGTTTGGGCCATGCCGCTCGAAATTTAGTGCCCTAGGCCGTTGAACCTACATGGAACTAGAGTACATTTAGCGATTTCAACTATTGTTTGACAATTAAGTGCCTCTTTTAGTCAGGTAGGGAATTCTGTCGCCTTTCCAAGCACCCGGGAAGAGTATGGGCACATAATCCGTTTCCAGATAATGCCTCATCGTCGCCAATAATCGTACGAGCGGAGCTCATCTGGTGCCCCTGGAGCTAATCATGTGCCCTCTGAGCTGATCTGGTGCCCTTGTAGTCAATCTGGTGCCCCCTGAGAAAATAATTGAGCCTTCTGAACCTTATATAATACTCTTTGAGTTAGTCTGATGCCTCCGAGCTTGCCTGGTGCCCTATTAGCTGTTTTAGTGCCCCTTGAGCTGATTGGGGCCCCTGAGCTTATTTAATGCCTCCCGGAGTTTATCTACTGTCCAGGGGTGCAGCCAGGGGGGCACAGGGGCACGTGCCCCCATCACTGCCGGGGTGCCCTTTTGATGCCCAGGTGGTGTACCCAATTTGGGCCGTGCCGCTCGAAATTTAGTGCCCTACGCCGTTGAAACGAAATGTAACTGGACCGCATGTAGCGATTTTTTGGACAATTTAATACCTTTTTCGGTCAGTTATGGCATTCTGTCGCCTTTCCAAGCACCCGGAAAGAGTATGGGCACCTGGTAGGTGTCCACCTAATGCCTCATCGTCGCCAATAATTGTACGGGTAAAGCTAATCTGGTTCCCCTTGAGCTCATCTCGTGGCCTCTCAGCTGGTCTTGGCCCCTTGAGCTGATTACTTGCCCTCTAAGCTGATCTGGTGCCCCTGAGTAAATCGAGTGCCCCACTGAGCAAATAATTGTGCCTCCTGAACCTATATAATGCCCTCTGAGTTAGTCTAATGCCTCCGAGCTTGCTTGATGCCCTAATAGCTAATATAGTGCCCCTGGAGCTGATTCGTGCCCCCGAGCTGATCTCATGCCTCCCCAAGTTGATCTACTGTATCCTAAGTCAATATGGTGCCTCTTCAGCTGACTAGGTGCTCCCTCAGCTGATTATTAATGTCTCCTTAGATGGCCTGGTGCCCTCTGAGCTGGTTTGGTGGGCCCTGGGCCCATTTCTTGTGTTTCCTGAGCTGTTATGTTGCTCCCTGAGCTGATTTAGGCCCCTGCCATAGCCTGGGGGCTGGGAGCTGATCTGGGCCCCCGAGCGGATCGATCTGATGCCACCTGAGCTGCACTAATGCCCCTGATTCGATCTGGTGCCTCCTGAGTCCATCTGATGCCCTCTGAGCTAGTCTGGTGCCCCCTGAGCTAATCTGGTGCCCTTTCAGCTGACCTGGGCCTCCTTACGTGATTTCATGAGCAGCTCTAAAGTCCTGAGCTGAGCTGGGCCCACAGAGGCTGATGAGGGCCCCTGAGATGGTATGGGGCTCCTGAGCTGATTAAGTGCCTCTTGACTTGATCTGGTATTCCCGAGATGGCCGGGGACCACTGATCTGATTCTTTGTACCCGAAGCTGATCTGGTGCCCTATGGGCATCTGGTGTCCCCTGATGAACAGCTCTGGGGCTTTTGAACTGATTGGGCCCCGAGCTGGTGAGGGATCCCTGAGCTGATTTAGTGCCCCTGACTTGAACTTGCCCCCTGAGCTGATCGATCTGGTGCACCTTGAGCAGATATACTGCCCCTGAACTTAACTAATACCCCCTGAGTCGATCTGGTGCCTCCTGAGTCATCATTGTGTCTCCTGAGCCCATCTGATTCCCTCTGAGCTAGTCTGGTGCTCCATGGCTAATGCGGTGCCCTGTAAGCTGACCCGGGCCTCCTGGGTTGATTACGTGATTTCCTGAGCAGCTCCCAGGCCCTGAGCTGAGCTGGGCCCACAGGGGCTGGTGAGGGCCCCTGAGATGGTATGGGGTTCCTGAGCTGATTAAGTGCCTCCTGACTTGATCTGGTATTCCCGAGCTGATCTGGGGCCCGAGCTGGTCGGGGACCACTGATCTGATTGTTTGTCCCCGAAGCTGATCTGGTGCCCTATGGGGCGATCTGGTGTCCCCTGAGCAGCTCTGGGGCTCCTGAGCTGATTGGGCCCCTAGCTGGTTAGGGATCACTGAGCTGATTTGGTGCCCCTGACTTGATCTTGCCCCTGATCTGACTTGAGGCCCCTGAACTGATCTGGGGCCCCAAGAGCTTATCTTGGGCCCAAGAGCGGATCTGGGTTCTGAGGGTACCCTGAGCTGGTCTGGGCGCTGAGCTTGTGAGAGCCCCTAATGTTGGCTTGAGGCCCCTGAGGTGATCTGGCGCCTTAAACTGTTCTGGGGCTTCTTGAACTGGTTTAAAGCCCTATGAGCCTATCTGTGGCCCATTGAGCTAGTCTGATGACCTCATCTATGGGGCCAATGAGCTAGTCTAGTCCCTGGGATAGATGGGGAACAAGAACACGATGGAAACTCCCCTTGTAAAACGGAGCTAACGAGGAATGAGGAATCTCTAAAACGGCTTGTGATGCCTAGGCACCCCTGGTTATATAAATTACTTATTATATTGGTGGATTCTGGGAAGTGATGATAAAAAGGCATGTGCCCCTCAGTTCAGAGGACAGTGCCCTAAACCAGGATTTCTATTAATTAATTTAAATGAAGAACTAGTTTTCACAATTTTCAGACCTGTCCCACCATCCCCATCCAAACCACCCCATTCACCTCTTCTTTACTCTTAACTGGGACCGATCCTTGAGAATGTTGAACTTAATAAGCGCGTTCAAAAGGTATCTCCCAAATTATTCCGGCAGCAAAAATTCTGTTCTTCCAAAGACACCATGCCACTCCTCGTCCCACGGCGATTGTGGGAGGCAAGAAACTTTATCCGCGTTCAGCCAGGGCTCACTCGTTACGACAAAACCAATGGGCATAACAAATAAATTTTCGACTCCAATATGCCTTAACTTGCACATGGTAAAAGATATCACGTGCTCCGCTGATTTCTCTGATGTTAAGTACTTGCATGAGTTGACTGATTTGCCCTTAAATATATCCAAAACAGTCGTGTTTCGGCTACTTCCATGGCATTTTGATGGTTTTTTTCTTTTTTTTGGTTTTAATAGAGTTTTCCTTCTCCGTCAATGATTTATTTGCATTTTTATTGAGCCAAAGATGCCCACAAAATGATATAAACAAAGATATAGTAAGTTTTTTAGGTTACGTTAAAAAGTGCCCTTTTTTCCCTGGGTGCCCTTCAAAGTTGGTGTGCCCCCCATACCAAAGCTCTGGCTGCGCCCCTGCCCGTTGTTTATAAATCGAGGTCAGTATACAGATCATAAGTTCAATATGGCGGACTTATCGATGAAAAATACGACATTTCACCAATGCCAGCACCAGGTACGAATCCAAGTGAGGGGGGCGATAAGGCGATCGCCCTCGCCTTGGGCTCACCTTAAGCAATGAAAAGAAACGCCCCTCGCCACAGCCACTGCCCCCCCCCGCAAAGGGGCCCGGCGGCTACGGCTGTACCCCAGCCCCGCAAATTGCCTTCAAAATTCCACTCAAATGTAGCGTACCCGGGTCCCTTGTAGTCCACTTAGAGCCTCTGAGTGTGCGACTGGACCTCTCAGAATTTACCCCTGACCCACTGCCGAAGCCGAGCCCCTATTCTCAGCAATTGCAGAGCATTCCCCCTGTGTTTTACCCGGGCCCCCTGTGACTGCAGCCGGGCCCCCGCCCCGCCATTGGCGTCGCCCTAGATGTTCGAGTGGGGGGATGGTGATAAAACACTACCTACATCAGTTAGACCCTGCATATTCAATGCTATTTTCGGCCAAAAAGAGCTGGCGTCCTTCTCACTTTCTCTCCAAAAGAGGGGGCCCAGTCCTTCCCCAGGTCCCCAGTGGCAACGCCCTGTTATATATATATATATATATATATATATATATATATATATATATATATATATATATATATATATATATATATATATATATATTCTCTTTGAGGCAATGACAGTTAATTTGTATAGCACTCGCGCCCTTGGATATTTTTCTTTGGAGTAATACAATTTAACTGTCATTGCCTCAAAGAGAACATATTGCCGAACTATTCGAATATATATATATATATATATATATATATATATATATATATATATATATATATATATATATATATATATATATATATATATAAGCCACTTAAGGGCTACAGAGCTTCAAGTGTGGGGCAAGATCCACGGTGGGTGGGGGTAAGGCAGGGTCTGTCATAAAGGGTTTATGGCCACTAGGATTAGGCTTTTTTCGATGATATTACAAGCCAAAGGTGGGGAGCCGGTCTCCTCATCTCCGACAGCAGCGGAGAGGGGTGGCGGGGTTAGCCCTATAGACCCACAGGGTAACTGTATCCGGACCAGGGGCTCCGATTTTGGGGGAAAATCGGCTTCCTGTGGGCTCCAAAACCTGCCAGGAGCCACCAGATCCCATTGCGAGGAAACAAATCTCGTTTCTTAAGGCAAAGGTATGAAAACTACATTTCAAGGGGCGCCATCGACCTTTCAGGGGGATTCGTGATCCCCCTCAAAAAAGTGTGCTGCGCCTCAAAGAAGTGATCTTCGGTGATGGGTGGTGATTGTCTGGTGTTAATGAATGATACAACAGGAAACGTTGCGAGGAGCAAAACCAGCGAATCCTATGGCATGGCGAAAGTTGTAAGCCTAAGCCATGTCTGTGCAAAGACAAACGAAATTATTGTAGTGATTGATAGTCAATTTCAATATGGTTCAAGATTAAAGTGCTAATTAGAGGAACTTAGATGATTGGAAGTGATTATAAGTACAAGTGATTTAAACTCTCCGTTGGAGTGTATGTTCATCAAAGTGTATATTAATCATTGTTATCAGAGTAAACTAATCTTAAGTGTCTAATGAGAAGAAACTGGGTTATTTTTAATCCTTGTTTCTTTTCAGCAGCAATGGAATATTGAACGCGGGTTCATTCTGCACCTTGCAAAGATTTTTCTACGCCGGAAATTTCACATTTTAATCTATTTTTACTCCCCCAATTCTAGTTTACACTGTTCCGATTTGTCTGATAATCTTTTTACTCCAGTGGTGTAGGAATATTCCCTCAAACCACATGCATTTTTGCATTACACCGGTGTAAAATAGGTTGTGGAATAATGCCGGAAAGAGGAGTGGATTTTGGCACCGTAGAAAGAATCCTGAAAATGGTGTACTTTTTGTTAGTTGATATTTTCACGACCCATGGGTTGGGGTTTTATTATTCCTGTTTCATGTCATTTTGCGTTGATATCGGGTGTAAAATATTCGCCAAAAGAAGAGTGGATTTTGGCACCGTAGATAAAATCCGCTTTCTGGCGTACTTTTTTCAGTGTGCTCGCGCACCCCTAAAAGTATACAAAGTTACACTCCTGCACGCCACTCGTCAATGAGCGTGTTAATCATCAGGACGAAACCGTCATAGATAGTTTTAGAATAGTTTGGCATAAAATGTTTTTATAGTTGGTGCCAGTCTGTAGGTCTGTCATATTTGGTGGATTCCGAAGGAATATGATTTTCGCTTAGCTATTGAACTTAATGTTTTCTGGAAGCATCTTTAAAACGAGCGGATAGCCAAGATGCAGATCCCAAATGTCATCTCTGGTTATTATATGAAAGTCCTGATCGATCCATTTTCTATATGCTGTGATGCTTTGCCTATTTTGGGTTGTTACATTTGTATAAATTTCATAACTTCAACGACTACAAAAGCACATCCTTCAGGACAGTGGCTGAATTTTAATGAGCTTAGAAATGCATCTAGGCCACCATAGCCAGCCACGCGTTAAAAGTGCTAATGCCTGCTCATAAAATTCATTTAATGAAATTCAATTCAGACGGAACGCATCGCATTCCAGGGCATCAGAATTTGAGGTGGCGGCCGTTCCAGCTAGAGTTTTTATGAATCGGCGTTGGATGGCAGCACGGTTCGGCTTGCTGTGGTGAAAATCCCTCGGTGGTTGCTGCCGCCAACACAAACATGCCTATCATGTTCCTGACGCATGGTCACCCAGGGGCGGACGCAGACCCGAGTCTTGGAGGGCCAAACCCATGTCTGCCTCTCTTCCTGGGGGGGAGGGGCGAAGATTTTCATGCTCTAAAGACCTAGTGCAAACACCTTTTTTCAGTGCTCGACAGACCTAGTATAAGCTGTACATCCCAAAGTGCATGATCGCTCTCTGGGGGGGAAGGGGGAGTGGGAGTGAATATTTTTTTATCTACAGACCTAGTGTAAACACCTTTTTTCAAACATTTCCCCAGCGTTTGGGGGGCAAAAGATAGTTTGCTCCCCCTCCAGCGCTTTGAGGGGGGCCATGGCTGGAATGTCCCCCCACTGCGTCCGCCAATGTGGTCACCTGTTCATGAATCGGATTGATCTAAGTTCACCCTGTTCCGACTTATGCCATCTTAAACTTTGTTTGAGGTCAGGTCACTTAACCTGTACTGGTGACCTGATTGAGATGACCTAACCTTAAAATGTTGACAAAAGTTGTAAAAATGATAAGAAAAAGGTGTGCTGAGTACAGCAGCGCTACCCACCGCCGTTTTTTCTATCTCCGAAAAACCCGAGGGGAGGGAGGGCGGATACCCGCCCCCGTCAATGCGCGTGTTACATCAGTCCAAAGTTATTAGAAAAATAAACACTGTACGCTCATGTGACCTCACATGTCTTCCTTCGAGTTCACATGGTCAGAAGCTCAGCTTTATTGTCGAGATTGTGGCTCAAATACACGGTTGAAATATTTTCAGGTTTATCTTTCCAGTATGTACTAAAAAAGCCCTTTCTATTTTCCACCATAGACTTATAATGGGGTGACCAAAAAATGACCCAATTTAGGTCAACAATATGAAAATTTCGAAATAGCAGATTTATAGGCTCTAATAACCTCATCATATTGTGAAAGTTTCAAACTGATCGGTTGGCAGATGTTCCTTAGGCGCCGCTTCAAAGTCCCGATTTTGGGTTTTGAGGGCGTCACTTGACCTTGAGTAGCCTGACTTTTTCCATGTTCATTTTGTTTCACGGTGGGTTTTCAGGGCATAAGGTAACCATTGGTGGGTGTTCTTTTTGTAACTCAGATTTAGTAACATGTCACAGAGGTCATCGCCCAAGGCAAAACACTTATTTGAAGTACATACCTTTCTGGCGGATACGCTACAACATAGCTGATATGGATGTCGAATGAAAGCTGATCACTTACCTTCTACAGATTCCGTGCCATTATTTCTGTCTAGTATCTGAAACGACTTCAAGTAATGTTCTCAACATATCCGAAGCACCATGAACCTGTCAAGCCTTCAAATGAAATCCGTAACGACGTATTTGTGTGTTTGTCTTTTAACCCTCGCCCAATCGGGGGCCATCGATGTCCCTCCCTAAGGTTTTTCCAGGATAGCAGAAAAACAACGAGGCGCAGCACCGCGGTTGTGGGCTCTACCTGTCACCCCACCATTTTCCCACCATTCCTGAAAATTTTACCCCAGGTCAGCCAAGGTCAGTTCACCAGGCGAGGTAAGCCAAGATCACTTCACTTCAACTTCTGAGGTCTATAAGAGATACATTTCGAAGTCGATCGATTTGAACTTCCTACACTTCATGACCCCTCCAGGGTCTACAAGGTTTATATCCGGGATTTTTAGATTTCTTGACTTGAGGTCAGGTCACGAAGTGACCTCTCCCATTGAAAAAACATGGGGAAAAGCTGTCTTATCTAAAAGTCACTAAAACGATTGAAAACGCTCAGCTTGCTTAGAAAAGCGTTCTTGGACACCCTTTAACGGATCTTAGAGGCCATAGTTGCCCTTTGATCTCTCCAAGGTCATCCAAGGTCACCAGGGGTCAAAAACAGTATTTTGACAACAGCTTTTTACCTAATTAAGCTAGAGCGCTGAATCAAACACCATTGTGTATGTCTTGTCACTGGCTTTCATTTGATATACAGCAATGCCAATTTTTGACCTTTCGTGACCTCAGGTCATATTAGGTCACGAGGTGACTTCTGGAGGTCAAAACACTGGCGGGATGTCTTTACGTTCCACATAGCAGAAAAATGTCTGGCATCTTCCTATAACCCGCGCCCCACCGGGGGTCCGGCGCCACTTTCGCTCCACCGGGGGCCATCGATGGCCCCTCCTCTAACTCCGAAAATATGGACGTTAGCGCAAATCTGCAAAGTGCAATAGAAAGCTCGCGTGAATTCAGTAAGAAATTACTTCGCATGTTTTAGTGCTAAGGTCAATGGTTTGACCTCCAGAGGTCAAATTAGGTCAAGATCGGCTATTTGCACTCAAATATGCAATGATTAAGCAAACTGGTCATAACTCTTATGTCATTAGAGCTATTGAGGCCTGGTAAAGTTCATTTGATAGGAAATTGCCAGTACTTTTTCCGCTATGTGGAACGTAAAGACCTCCCGCCAGTGGTTT
Organism: Lepas anatifera; assembly: GCA_034440635.1. Lineage (NCBI taxonomy): Eukaryota > Metazoa > Arthropoda > Thecostraca > Lepadidae > Lepas > Lepas anatifera. The sequence continues at coordinate 2,186,910 of JAOTON010000441.1, forward strand.
GACCTCCAGAGGTCACCTCGTGACCTAATATGACCTGAGGTCACGAAAGGTCACAAAGTGACCTTGCTGTATATCAAATGAAAGCCAGTGACAAGACAAACACGATGGTGTTTATTTCACCGCTCTAGCTTAATTAGGTCAAAAGTTATTGTCAAAATACTGTTTTTGACCTCTGGTGACCTTGGATGACCTTGGAAAAGTCAAAGGGTAAATATGACCCCTGGGATCGGTGAAAGGGTGTCAAAAAAGCGCTGTTCTGAGTAGGCTTAGTATTTGCAATCATTTTTGTGGCTTTTATATCATGAAACAGGTTTTTCCCATGCTTTTCCAATGGGAGAGGTCGCCTCGTGACCTGACCTCAGGGCACGAAATCGAAAAATCCCGGATATACACCTTGTAGACCCTGGAGAGGTCATGAAGTGTAGGAAGCTTCAAATCGATCGACTTTGAAATGTAGCTCTTACAGAGCTCTAAAGTTGAAGTGAGGTGACCTTGGTTGACCTCGTCTGGTGACCTGACTTTGGGTGACCCGGGGTAAAAGATTTCAGGGATGATGGGAAAATTGATGCAGTAAGAGGTAGAGCCCTCAACCGCGGTGCTGCGCCTCGTCGTTTTTCTGCTATCCCGGAAAAACCTTAGGGGGGCCATCGATGGCCCCCGGTGGGGCGAGGGATAAAATGTACTTTACCAGATCTCAATTGCTCTAATGGCGTATATTGCTCAACTGCATAATGCCATAATAACCCAGTCTGCTTAAGCACTGCATATTTGAGTGAAAATAGCCGATCTGGACCTAACGTGACCTCTGGAGGTCAAACCATTGACCTGAGCGCTTAAACATGCGAAGTAATTTCTTACTGAATTCACGCGAGCTTTCTAATCCACTTTGCAGATTTGTGCTAACCCCCATATTTTTGGAGTTAGAGGCGGGCATCGATGCCACCTCGTGGGGCGAAGGTGGCGCCGGACCTGCGGTGGGGTGCGGGTTAAATGGCATTTAACCCTATTTCCAACGGGCTCCCGGCTACCCCTATTTCCAACAGTGGCCAGATTCTGCCCCCTCCCTAATATCTCGAAATCTACGCGGCCGATTTTAAAATTCAAACAACAATTGATTCCTCTTGCGCTAAACTCCATTTAAAAAAATCAAAATCTTGAAAATTGATGGTAGGGGTTAAAAATATACACAATTTCTATATTTTTTTAATTATCTGTAACTCTTGTCTCTTAGGCTTGATTTTCACGAAATTAGTATGGATTGACAGGAAATTGCTTGAAAATAGTCATATCTCTCAATTAGGCCATCTTCAAAATTCAAGGGTGGTTCCAGGGCCAGAAATCGAGGGAAATTATATGAATATTTCTCATGTCTTCTTTTTGCAGAAATGCATACGCCAGGTACAGTGTGATATCTCTGATGTCAAGCGAAAATCTCACATGCCAAAAATATGTCAGAGGCGGATTCAGGGAGGAAAATAGTGGGGTAAGACACAACTTACACTGCCTTGCAGGTATGGCAACTTATCAAATTACCCCGCCTTCGTCCACCCCTACCCAACCCGAGAAACACTCCTGGATCGGCCTATGGATGAATCGTGTCCATTTTGCGTTAGGACTCAATGCATATCTACGATGCTTTGCCCCATTCAATGCAGACACAACATTAAAATACGTTTGAAAGTTAGTGAACCCCCCTAGTTACGGTACCTGAGCACGCCTATGATATCTTATTATCATAAAATACACGGTGGGATCAATGCATCCTTGTTTTTACCCTCCTGTCCATTATGTAGATCGTTTGTTCACTTTGGACGAGTTTGAATGGATATCATTGTAGACCCCCATTTAGAGCTCCTGGAACCACCTATGACGAAAAAGATATCGAAATACACATCATCTGTCATCCAAAATCCCATTTGGTGTCAGCAGAGATTGCGTACGCTATGTGACGTTACCGAATTACGCTACGTTACGGTTCGATTTTGGCCAAAACTGCGCTACGGAATTAAGCTACGTTATTTTCATCGACCACGGAATTACGGTACTTTAGCTACGGCTACGGTAAATATATATATCACCACGATATCAACACTTTACTCACACAATATCACTTTAAACCTCGCGCCGGTGGGGGATATTTGAACACCCCCTCGGGTTTTACCGGGGGGGATGAAAAAACGGCATGTGCGAAGCGCCGCCGTACTTGGCACACCTTATCCTTGATCAATTCCGCAGCTTTCCCCAAAATTTTAAGGTTGGGTCATCTCAGCTCAGGTGACCAGTGCAGGTCAAGTGACCTCACCTCCAAAAATGTTTAAGGTGTCATAGGTAAGGAAGGGCTGAATCTATTGGATTGAAACTAATACCAGATACCTAATGGGCCTACCGAGTACTACAAAATATGTTCCAGGATTTTGCATATCGATGACCTAAGGTCAGTTACGGAGCATGACCTCTCCGTTGGAAATGCCTGGGGAAAATAGAAACTGAAACTGGGCTACTGAACAGATTTGCAGACTTGGGTCAATAACTTTACAGGAAATGACGATAAAACTTCCCGTCACATTGAATCACCGAAATATGATGTCATTTCCAGAAACATTTAACCCGAGCCCCATGGGGGTCCGGCGCCATCTTCACCCCACTGGGGGTTAGGGGCATTAATGCCCCTAACTCCGAAAATATGGAAGTTAGCGCAAAGCTGCCATAGGCATTAGAAAGCTCATGTGAATTCAGTAAGATTTTACTCACATGTTTAAGCGCTCAGGTTTATGTTTTGAACTTCAGAGGTCAAGTTATGTCACGATAGGCTATTTCCAGTAAAACATGTAATCTTTAAGAAACCTGAGCATAGCCATTAGAGCTATTGAGATCTAGCAAAAATCGTTCGATAGGAAAATGCCATAACTTTCTCTGTTCTGTTCTATGTGGAACATAATAGCCTCCCGCCAGTGGTTTGACCTCCAGAGGGTACCTCGAGACTTAATGTGGCCGGAGGTTCCGAAAGGTGAGAAAGTGACCGTGCTGTATATCAAATGAAAACTGGTGACGATACATGCTCGATGACCTTTGATTCAGTGTTGTAGCCTTATTAGGTCAAAATATTTTCGTCAAAATGCTGTTTTGACCTCTGGTGACCTCTGATGATCTCAGATAGGTCAAAGGGCAATATCGCCCCTGGGATCCATTAAAGGTTGTCCAAGAACGCTTGTCTGAGCAAATTGAGCATTTACGATTATTTTGTGACTTTAAGCTCATGAGACAGCTTTTCCCATGTTTTTTCTATGGTAGAGATTACCTGGTGACCTGACCTCAGGTCACCAAATCGAAGAATCCCGAAGATAAATTTTGTAGACTCCGGAGGGGTCATTAAGTGTCGAAAGTTTTAAATCGATCGGCTTAGAAATGTAGCTATGGTAGACCTCAAAAGTTAAAGTGAGGTGACCTTGGTTGACCTGTCTCATGTGTTTCTCACACTTCCACACAAATGAGGTGGCTTTTAAAGTGTCGTCGCAATGAGTATTAAGTGATTATAAACTACGGAAGGAGATAGTAAGGATGAGAAAAGGTGAGGATCAAGAGGATGGCATTCTACCTGGAGGGGTCGCTACAGCTACAGGCGCATGCGCTCACAGCCTCCAGGTAGAGTAAGGATAAGGATAAGGAATAGGTACCGGTAAAAAAAAACACACACACACACAATCGCATACACACTTCGAACATTTAAACTAATATAATATGAGGATGAAAATGTTCGATTCTTCGGCTTCGTTTTCATTTCGTCTTCGATCTGATAAATTTCGTTGTTTGTGCTCCATCTTGTCTGTGACATCGTTGATCTTGCTTCACTGATGTTCACTTGCTTCACTGATCTTGTTCACCTCGCCTGGTGACCTGACCTAGGGTGACCCGGGGTAACAAATTTCAGGGATAATGGGGAAATAATGGGGTAAGAGGTAGAATCCTCAAACGCGGTGCTTCCCCTCGTTGTTTTTCTGTTGTTCTGAAAAAAACCTTAGGGGAACTATCGATTTCATTATTCTAGGTTGGGGCGAGGGTTAAGGAAGATTTTTGGATTTTCAGGCTTTGTGTCGCGTTCCGCCGGACGTAGCTTGAATTTAAAACATGTTATGACCTCAGTTCGGCTTTTATAACCTTTGGTAATCTCTTGTGGCATTTTCAAACGTGTTTAAACTTCACCTATGGTAATCTCGTAGTGAATTTTGCTCAGCATCCTCATTATTTTAGCTCTTTTATAATGAAGAAGTCTTAGGCACTAAAAACAAATCATTGGTGATTTTTAGTGGTACATTGCATTGCATGGGACTGGTTCAGAGCTCAAGAGTACTCCTTAGAATTGAAAGGAACTAGTTCATAGTCCACATCATTTAAATGAACTATTCACAAGCCATTCTGAATCATTTATGCTAATTTAGTGAGTTTATAATCATCTGTCACTGCTTACACCCCTTCAAGGTCAAATTAGTTCAAAGGTTGAAAAGGGTCAAGTACGTTTTGGAAGAAAAACTTCTTGTTCAGTGTCATTTTCATGCAAATTGACTATTCATAAGAAATTTTGCATCAGTTACGCCAAGTGCCTGCTTCATCATCTGGTATTGCTTACAACCCCTTCAAGGTCAAATAAGGTCAAGTTTAGAAAAAGGTCATGTCTATGTAATATGCAATCCAACTAGTTTAGTGTCCATATCATTCAAATTGACTATTCATTAACCATTCTGCATTATTTACTCCAAGTAAGTTTGCTTCCTCAATTGTGTTTGCTTGCCCCTTTCAAGGTAAAAAGGTCACAGGTCGAAAAAGGTTAAGCCCGTATCGGACGCAAGTCAAATAATTCGGTGTTTAGAAATAATTCTTATTTAGAAATACCGAATTGAAACACGCATTGTAGTCAAATTTGACACAGAGTTATCACTGAGGTTACGCAAGGTCAAATAAAGGTCATTGAATGTTAAAAAGGTCATAGAAGGTCTAACCTGATAAAAATGAACCTCGAAGGTTGTACGAAAATATCCTGGGACAGTTCATGAGCAAATGATGCAAAAGAACGATAAGAGTCTAGAGCATTCACGTGAAAACGGGTACAGGTGTCCAAATGACCCCAACATGCCTCCACTCTTGAGGTCATAACTCCGTGGGCTTGAAGGGTAGGAACAATTATTTGCAAGTTGTCCGCAATAAATGCATCAGAGGCTATACAAAATTTCAAGACTCTAACTTAAGCAGCTCGTTTTCAATTCTTGAAAATCCTGAGGGGGCTGCAACAACCCCCTGTACGTGTAAGGGTTAAAACCCCTATGGCGTTGACGGGAAAGAAATTGGTTGAAAAGTCCCCGGCTCCCCTCTTAAATTCGGACGTTCCGTCGTCACTGGCATTAACCATACCGCGAGTTACGATGGTACAGCTCCATAGTCACACCTAGTGTCATGTTTCGGAAGGAAGAAGTAGTATATTTAGTGCGAAAGCCATATTTTTTATTACTTTACCTAAAGTATTATTTCCAAAGGTAAAAATGTTTTTACACGAATTCATAAATTCCACTGTACTGCGGGTCAAGGTCACCGTTCAAAAACTAGGTCACGAGGTCATGACGTCAATTATGCAGAAATATAAAAATTAAAGATAGCCAAATTGAAATATGCTAAATGGTAAACAAAAGTGTAAAGTATCGTTACAATCATTAAAAAATGACAGAACTATAGACTTTCAAAACAAAACCTACATGGTGACCCCCGAAAAATGCCGGAGGCTATATCTGCCATACCAAATTTTCAAATAATTTTTTGACGCCATGGTTAGATTCTGCACCTTTGAAACCCCCTTGTCACCAATTTTGGAGAGAATAAAAAATAGAAGGGTTTTATTTTACGAAATTTTTGGTCGATTTATGGTGGAATGACCCAGCGATTTAATGCATTTCTTGTGAAATTGTTTTAAGTTTGTAATTTTAAAGTAATGGTTTGGTCGGTATTTTTTCAAATATTATTACTTCTATTTCAAATTTTGAATTAAAGCAAATCGTTATCAACAATCCTTAGTGCCGACATTGACATCACAAGAACGTATATCAATATATGACACTACGATACGCTAAATTTTTGCGTGAAAATTACCGTATGCGCCCAGCTACGCTACATTTCATTTCCTGGGCTACGGCTACAGAAAAATAATTTTGTAACGTAGCGTAGGCCATTTCTGGGTGTCAGAACTAAATGCATAGTTACAATGTTTTGTCCCATTCAATGCACACACAACACTAATAGAAGCCGTTTCTTACTTCGTTCGTCACCGGCTTCTGACATGCACTTGAGTGTGTGTGAACCCCCTAATTACGGTACCTGAGCCTATAGCTTCTCATCATCATATAATACATATATGGGATGATTATGCATGATTATGTTTACCCTTACCGAATATTCTGTACATAATCTATTTAGTTTGGAAGAGTTCGGATGGATAACATTGTAAACCCCCATTTTGAGCTTTTGGAACCGCCTATGGCCAAAATTATATCAGAATATACATCAACTGTCATCCTAAATCTCTTTAATAGCATTAAACATTGCAACTGCCGCCAATTTGTAACATACAGCTTTATTGTGGGACAAACGCAACGCAGGCGACAATGCTTGGCTTCTGGATGAACGAAAACAAGAGACAGCTTAACGGGTCTGAGGCCCCGTTCTATTTTATACGTCTGGGTGACTATACCATTTATTTGAACAGATGCAAGGGTAGGACAAGTTGGCCTTGGACCATTTTTTTGTCAGGTCACTTGTAAGGTCACTGGAGGTCAAAACATGCCGTCATAGGGATAACATGTAAATGCTGTTTCATCTGTTCAACAGGCCAGATCGAATGATATATAGTATGACCTTGCTAGGTCAAATCAAGGATTTGACCTGACCTGAGGTCAGGTCAAGGTCAAATTGGGCAAAATGCATATCATTAGAACTGCAATGACAAGAAACATCTAATGCAGTTGAAATAAACGCTCTATCTCTATTCATTAAGGAGTTATTCAATTAAAAAAAAATCCATGTATTTCCAATGGAGAGGTCATGGCTCGTACCTGACCTTAGGTCATCGATATAAAAATACCGGAACAAATTTTAGAGAACTGGGTGGGGCCATTGTGTGATATGAGTTTCAATCGGATAAGTTCACTCTGTTCCGACTTATGCTATCTTAAACTTTTTTTGAGGTCACATCACTTGACCTGTACTGGGGACCTGACCTGAGATGACTCAATCTTAAAATTTTGTTGAGGAGTCATTTGACAGAATGATTAAGGTAGGGTAGAGTGGGGTAACGCACCCACCTGGGTAAGACGCCTACTACTATGTCTAGGCTCATGTAAGAGCTGTAGCTTCCATCTATTTTTTTATTTTTGGTAGCGGCCCTTCTGATCCGGTCCTGGGCATCATTGGACGCGCCCAGTAAACTCCGGTATTTTTCAGCAAACATTTGCTGCTTTTTGCATCTCCAGACATGAAAACAAACTATCTTAAAGTTGCGATTGTACTCTATGCGATGTAAATAAGCTCACCCTATCAACTTTGTCACTAAATTACCTTACAACGTAAGAATAATGATATTCCTATTTGTTCACTTGAAGCAAAAGGTACTGAGTCTAAAAGGTATGCGTCTAACTGAGCCGCCCCGGTAGCTCAGTTGGTAGAGCGTTGGGCTCCGGCCCGCTGCTCAGAAGCATGCAGTGGCAGTGCATGTCCGGGCTTGGGATCGGTTCCCTGAGACGCTCCGGCGCTCAATAGTTTGCCCGAGGTAGGTCGGCTGGCAACCGACTGGTGAGAGGGTGACCTGAGCGGGGCGGCCGTCCCTGTGCTTTGTGGGACGTTAAACTTTGGCTTCTAAATTATCCCTGCATTGTGGGAGATGCTCGTTCGGGTGGTGGGGTCGGGGTCTCCGTGACAAGTCCCTTGAGGACTTTTAGTGAGACTCCGACTCCAGCAGCCGTACTGGGAACAAGTTGGACAAAATTTATAAAAAAATATACGCTGGGAATTTTATGACGGCCTTTTCATCTGGGGATTGGGCGTTTCACCCCGCTATCGGGGTAAAAACGCCTTTTACGTGGTCTCAAGAAAAATAAATTTCGCACATTTTGCATGGTGACAGAATCACACATTTCTATCTGAGTGTAGAAAAACAGTGAAAGAACTTAACAATGAAAAAATAAAGTGATTCCGTCCTGGCAGTATAGGTACGGACAAATTCTCCCTTAACGTATGCGTCTTACCCCACTCTACCCTAAAGGTACACACTGATAAGTTGGATATTAAATATATTCAAAAACAAACACACGGACGCGTTTCGTTACTTCTTCAGCGCGTGTTCGAAGAGTACATAGAACTATCTGCCGACGAATGCAGGTTTCTGGGAACTCACGTGAGACTAAACGTGGATAATATTTGCCCAAATTTTTGGAAAAAGTTGTAAAAATGATGAGGGAAAAGGTATGGCAAGTACGGCGGCGCTACGCGCCGCCGTTTTTATTCCTTCTGCGAAAAACCCGGAGGGGGATGCGGGTACCCGCCCCTCCGTCAATGTGCGTGTTAACACGCGCATTGACGGGGGTGGGTACCCGCCCCTCGGGTTTTTCGGAGATAATAGAAAAACGGCGGCGCGTAGCGCCGCCGTACTTGGTATACCTTTTCCTCATCATTTTTACAACTTCTGTGAAAATTTTAAGGTTAGGTCATCTCAGGTCAGGTCACCAGTACAGGTCAAGTGACCCGACCTCAAAAAAGTTTAAGATAGCATAAGTCGGAGCAGGGTGAACTTATCCGATTGAAACTCATATCACATAATGGCCCCACCGAGTTCTCTAACATATGTTCCGGTATTTTTGATATCGATGACCTAAGGTCAGGTACGAGGCATGACCTCTCCTTTGGAAATACATGGGAAAAATGGTTTTTACGGAATAACTCAGTAACGGATGGTGATAGAGCATTTATTTTAGCTGCATTAGACTCGCCTGGGCTTTGCGGTTCTAATGATATGTATTTTATATAATTTGACCTTGACCTGACCTCAGGTCAGGTCAAATCCTTGATTTGACCTAGCAAGGTCAAATTATATATCATTCGATTCGGCTTGCTAAGAGAATTCATACAGTTTAAGTCGTTTTGCTCTATCTTTACTTGTTCAGATGTAATGCCCGAAAAACTGAATTTTACATGTTATCCCTATGACGGGCATGTTTTGACCTCTCGTGACCTTAAATGTGACCTGACAAAAAAATGGTTCAAATGTTTTCGATGGAGAAGTGGATGGGCAGCCCAACGCCGTTTACCGTTTTTCGCTACCTACCGTGGTTCTCGAGATCTTAGGGGGCGGGTACCCGCCTTCCCCGTCAATGCGAAGGTGGCTCAGACCCCGTCAATGCGCGTGTTAAAAATCTATTGACCAGAGGAGGGGCTATGGATGGGTATGTGGGCAGGATTTGTTCGCAAATCGAATATTGTCGGGACGATGTGTTCATCGCACAACGGAGTTGTGTAACAATATTGAGGGCCGTTGGTCTGCTTAAATACTATAAATGAAATTTCAAGTGGTATTTTATTTGCATTTTCATATGCCTTTATCACAGAGGTGGTTATAGCAACTCAAAATGGGGTGGGGAGGAGTTCTAATGTGTTTGATTAGTACTCTTGCAGAGTAAAAAGACAGCTTACATGACAGCCGGGGGAAATACTAGTAAGCATACCACACTCCCGACCCTATATTATACGATAACAAGATGCCATGGGCGTTCTCAGGTATTGTATTGAGAGAGTTTGTTTCGTGTGCAAGCGTAGTTAAGTATGCCTACTAAATACAATGAATCGGGTAAGCATCCTGGGAATGCATCTCGCTTCAAGACCAAATATAGAAAAATCCATCCATAGGCGGATCAAGGAGACAACATTATTAAAAAACGGGTTTTGCATGGGCATATACAAGCTAGGCAGTGGCAGATCCAGGGCTTCATTTTAGGGTGGAGGGCTAGAGGACTCAAGCCTCTACACTCTTGCCTCTGAATAGCCTCCGGCTATGTATTCAATATAGGCACCCTGCCATTTCGGGAAGGGGGGCTTGAGCCTCCAATCCTGTCTTTGTATCTGCCACTGAAGTTGGGCAATATAAATAGTATCAATAGCTAAGGAACATATGTACATGCCTTTCGACATTGGCATTATACATCTTGCTCCACCATTTTAATTTGCACCGCAAACCAGATTCTCTTTTTGGCGGAGACACACACTTTCTAGTTCACTTTGTGATGCTGACATCCCATGTTTGGTTAGTTTCGTGACACTGATGCCCCATGAAAAATCTACTTCATAACGCCGATGCTTCATGCTAATTTGTGCCGGGACTGCACTAGGTATTGTGCGAAATTATTGTACAGGGCCCCGTTTCATAAAAGTTGTAGAAATGCGACGTGTTTTACACCACATTCACCTGAAAAGCTACGCCGTACTCAGAATCACGTTTCATAAAGAGCGGTGACATTCACGCGAAAGCGGCGTAGATATGAAATGAGCGTGACTTACGCCTAATTCCAGAATGGAATTACCCCTTCCAAATATAACCTATAACTGCTTTATGAACATTAAAAAGGGCATACGTAATTTGCAATGAATTAGTTGAAAGAAATTATTGTACTTATTTGCTCTTATTCGATTCTTAAGTTTCTCATGAAATTTTAAAAATACTGCGGAAGAAGACGCGCTACCAGCAGACGCAATAAATATACGACGCATTTTTTGGCAATACCCTGTTCTTGCACTTTGATTGCTGGACCGGTTAGGTAGTTACTGTCAAAGCCCTAAATGCTAATGTGTTCTTGTTGTGCAAGTGTACTTTTGTAAAATTCAAGTTGAAGTGTGTCTTCTAACCGTGAGTGAACTGTGAAAGGTCTGGTGAACCTTATAATTTCGCGAACCTGGGAATGGGATAGTTAGTCAACATCCTTGAAGAATACCTAAATGCCAATACCTAGGTATATAATCTTTTTCGCCAGAGCCCTCAGTAGAAATACTTGGATTTTGGTGGTTACAGGCACCTTAGATTGAATTTTTACCCTCCATAGACTCCATATAACACCGTGCCAGTATCAGCCTATCTAGGGTTCTGCACACCCTAGACTGTAAAATAAAAGACACGGCAGAAACTCAAAGTAAAAAATCAATGTCAGCTTTCCTGTGCGTTTGCATCAATAGCTATCATCATTTGTTGCAATACCAAATGGCCATAAAACTCTATATATCAGCTCAATTCGGCATGAGTAACTCTTACTTCAAACCTGTGCAAGGAAGAACTTAAACACTATTTCATTTAAGTCTGTTTTACCTTCAAGGCTTTTTGTCCTCATCTTCAATATTTTTACCTGAGGTTCAGAATTTCAGAAGAAATTGTATACTTTTCATGTGTTTGCATCATTGGCTGATAAATGTTACGCTGCTACTTCTGCACTATATACTATACTATGCTTATACTAAACTATATACTTATACGCTGCTACTTCTACGCTTATTCACTTTCTAAGCTGCATTATGCTCCTTCTACGCTATAAGCGCAAGTTACGCCTTTTATGAAATGGGAGCTCAGGTTGAAACAAAACGTAACCAAACCGGAAGCAATTCCTATTTTCCCCATGCTTTTCTAATGGAGAAGTCATGATCCGTACCTGACCCTAGGACATCGATATGAACAATCCCGGAATGTATTTTGTAGTGCTTGGTGGGCCCATTATGTGGTATAAGTTTCAATCCGATAAATTCACCCATTTCTTACTTATGCCACCTTAAACATTTTTTGGAGGTGAGTTCATTTGATGTGCACTGGTGACTTTACCTGAAATGACCCAATATAAAAATTTTGGGAAAAGCTGGATAATTGATCAAGGATAAAGTGCGCCAAGTACGGCGGCGCAAAGCGCCGCCGTTTTTTGTGTCGGTGGAAAAACCTGGGGGGTGTTCAAACACCCGCACACATGGCGAGAATTAATACATAATTCTGATTATATGGCATTAGGACGTCACCACTTGGTCTACAATACAGGTGAAGTGGTGAAACCGCGTGCTTGTGACGAACTCGAAATATACCTAGGTCCGATGTTGAAAGTCTGTAAGTAAAAAATGTTGTCTGAGATTCAATATTATTTAACCAATCGACGCGCCCATCAATGCCATGTTCAGATTAAGCCAAATAGCGTGCTTCTCTGCTACGAATCTCCGGCCACCTCGGAAAACAGGTTGGGGGAGGGGTACGTTAGGAGTCTGCCTAGCCACCACGCGTGTTAAACCCCATCAAGTAGTATTAGTTTATAGTACTTCCTGGTTCATGCGATATGCATCTCATATCAATACATTGCAGCGATTGGCAATGGTGTTACTCGATTTGCTTGATAAGATCACTTGACCTAGCCAGCTGACTGGCCTGAAATGTATGGGAAGTTGCGCAGACGATAAAAAAGAGGTGTGTACAGTACAGTTGCGCTCCTACCTTCTTTGGGGGCTACTTTAAATATCGGAAGTGATTAAAACTACTTGGGTGAGAGTGAGGGAGACACATTGAATAAGATGTGAAAGCTTAGGCGCCACGCCTAGGTCGGATCCAGGCCGACTGTTGGGGGGGGGGATGTCAACGGGCCAACATTGTGAAAAACACAATTTTTTTAAAGTGAACCACTAAAAATATTGTGGTTTGCGGTGAAGTTTCCTAGTTGCCTCCCCCTGGATCCGCCAGTGTGCCACGCACTGCAAATGAGCACCTGCGTATTTTCCAGCACGAGATTTCACTACAGCAGTGACATGCACACGACCTCTGCTTAGCCTGTCAACACACATAAATAAGGCAGACATGTTGCAAGGCGGGAACAATTTAAGGCTGTTTTCGTTTCTTTGGTTCTATCTGACAGGCAATCCGACGAATGCTTAGAGTGGCTGGAAAACAACACCGACTACGAAAGGAGCCTATCTGTTCAGAGGTGTCTTAAAAGAAGTGATGGAGGAACAACGATAAACAACCTACAGCGGGAAAGCAATAAGCTGCTTGGGCTTCAGAATTCTCTACTGTTACCAATAATTTTTTGCTGAGTGGCTTTTGCAATATAAAAGAAGCTCAAAATGAATATCATGCATAGCTGTTACGAGTTCTAGCTATGGCGTTTACATAGATGTAATAATGAAAACCAATATAAGACTGCACCGTCATAACCTGGTTTACATGTTGAAATAATTGAATTTGTCGAGTTTAAAATTGTTAATTAATTCAACGTCATGAGAAAAATGTGGTATGAATTAACTATCTGAACTTTTTCTCCATTCTTACGTGTAACTCTACTTGGATCATAACTTATAATCATAACTTATGATCCAAGTATTACTAAATGTAAAAATTGTAGATAAAGTTTGTTTGGTGGAAAAAATTTGTTTGTTTCGGCACTTATTTGACAGCACAGACGTTTACCAGCGATTGTAAGCATCACTTCTAACCCTGGTGAATTGTAGGAGGAATGTTGGTACACAACACATTAGATAAGATACGGCGACAGCAACTACAAGATACGACACCAGGGCAAAGCGTGTTGAAGTGTAGAAACAAAATATCTTGTTCACGTATCGTTTTGCATTCTGTAACTGCACTTGCACGCATGCAAGTGGATGTTGCGTAAGCCCCTTTAGCCGCATATCGAGTTTTGTGTAATGCTTATGTTGATGCCGTTAGGTGACGCATCTGACTGTTCTTATAGAAATAGATGACGCTCGTGTTGGGAAATCACTACATTTATGGCATGGCCCTCTAGTGATTGGGAGTTTGGACGGTTTCATACTACATCGATGGGTGTACGAAAGCTTTGAACAAAGTAAGGAAGTCAAGTAGCGAATCTTAAGTTATCCTTGAAGGAACGCTATACCCTCCTGCACTCGCTGAAGGCATGCTGGGGAGAGTATTTAGTTATTCTTCCGTCTGTCTTTAATCTGTGGTATAAGTTTAACACGCGAACGGGAGAGGGGGGCCTCGGAGACCCCCACATGTTTTTCCAAGGTGGCTGGAGAACTGCTCGTAGCCGAAAAAACGATACTTGGCCACATTTAACAGCATTTAATAGCGCACGGATTGGTGAAATAATTTTTAAAATCGGTCAAACCTTTTTGACTCAAGGCTTTCAAAGTTAGACCTGCATTTTGGGATCGCCGTAATCGCGCGGTTTCACCAGTTCACTTGCATTGGAGACCGAGTGGTGACGTCATAACGCCATATAACCAGGGTAATATGTCAAGGTCATCTCACATAAAGATCAAAGTCAAGGTCAAATGCTAAAGCTCAAGGTCAAAATGTCACAGGTCAAGGTCAAAGGTCACATGTCAAGGTCATATCAGCACCTTCAATGTCACTAACCTCAGTGCTTCCGGCCAAATGGCCTTACCCGGTCTGACATATGTTATGCTATGACGCCATAGTGAAGGTATGTACCTCAATGCAAAGGTCAAGGTCAAAGGTCAAAGTCAAAGGTCATTCGGAAAGGTCAATCCTTATTTCCCGTCAAACAGTTGCTATAGTGCTAGTCATATTGTACATTAGAAGTAGTATTCTACAGGGTGTTTCAGAAGAATGATATTTTTCAAATGTTCAGTAAAGTACCAAAATCCTTCAAATCTGTTCCCAAAACGTTCATTTTAATGGTAAATTGTAGGACATTTTTCAATAAACATGTTTTATTTGCATCAAATATTTTCCCCGTCTTAAAAAATAATTGGAAAATGATGCAAGAAACATACTATATCCCCGCTTATGCTTGAGAAAACGGAACTGGCAACACTAAAAAGCTTTAGCACACAGAAATGGCACGTGAGCATGCACATCAAAGGTACAAGTTTAAGTAACATTACAGTTTAAAACTTTTGGTTCAAGCTCCATATGGCTCATTGGCTCACCTTCCATATGAATCACTGGATGCGGCGGAGACAGCGCAAAAGGCCTCACTGTTCACTCCAGACCAAGGGATGTGGACCAATTGGGGATTGCTTGCTTGGACGCGGGCTTTCCTAAGTTTGGAGGTCTTTTTAGAATTAATTTCAGAGGCAATGTGCGTGTGGACTGTGATCTATCGCAGGGCGATGTAAGGTTTGCAGTGTCATTGGCGTGATACTTGTCACGTGATACGCGCGTGATTTCTACGAACATTTTCGATGAAGGCAAATAGACAGTATTTTCAACTCATTTTTAGGACTATTTTTGAAGTAGAAAAATATCAAAACAGCTATCAAAATATGAATAATCGTAAATGTCCCAAAATTCACTTTCGATTGATATGTAAATCATACCACAACAATCTATTTACAAGCGCATTACGATCAATTCAAAAATATCATTCTTTTGAAACACCCTGTATATTGTGACCTTATAGGTCAATGACCTCGAATGACATTCACCCCCAAACTGTATGGAAGGTTTTTTACGACCTTCCCTTTATGATCCTGGTCTGCCTTTAGATTATTCCCGCTTTTTTGCATAATCACGGCATTTTCCACTCGGTTCCCTGCATGGCCAGGATTTGAACTTTATGACCTCGTTTGACCTTGAAGACATTGACCAAGGTCCAGGGGCCGTAGCCAAAGGGGGGGGCGGCTAGGACGGCCACCCCCCCCTGAGGGGCCCAGAGGGCCCCCCTGAGGATACCGGCCGTGCGAAGCGCGGCCCGCTCGCACTATGCTCTGGGGCGAAATGTGGGACTTCATACCAGACAGGGCCCTCTTAAGCCATCTCCAGCACTCTATTCCGTGACAATTAGGACTGTTTTTACCCATCAAAACCGTCAGAAAAAGGTATCCTTTGAACCACTGGTGGTCAGGGCCCCTATCCAAAGTAGGGCCCATTTTGGTCAGATAGACCCTGTTTAATCGCTAAAGCCAAGATGGCTAGCGGGACTATTTGGGCAAAAGGGCCCAATGCGACTCGCAGGCTGTCAGATCCCGGTCTATAGCCGCCAGGGACCTGTCTGACCAGCTGGGTCCTCTTTCAGTGAGCAGGCTGTGTGGCTAGTAGGGACCATTTTAGCCCACAAGGCCCACTCTGACTGTGAGGACCCTCTTTATCTAGCAAAACCTCTGAACTAGTATGACCGACTATTTTCCATAGGGCTCTCTATAGCTAGCAGGGCCCCTCCAGAGGCGTAGCCAAGGAGAGGTGATTGGGACGGTGGCCCCCCTGAGGGCCCCCCTCAAGGACGCGCTGCCCCTACCCAATCGTGCTCTGACCTGCCGTGGAACTTCATGTCAGACGGGGCCATCTCTAGCACTCCACAGCACTACATTCTGTGACAAGAAAGGCACTTTGAACCATTGAAACTCTTCTAAAAAGAGGGTCCTCTGAACCACGGGGTCCCCAGGGCCCTGTGTCGACATTTGGGCCCTGTCTGGTCAGTTGGACCCTCTTTAACGATAAAGCCACTTTGGCCAGCAGGGTTTTTTTGGCCGCGGGGCCCACTGTGAGTCCCAGGGTCAGCTAAAACCGTCAGGGCCCTGTCGGACCTGCTGGGCCCTTCTTAAGCGAGAAGGCCATTGTGGCTAGCAGGAACCACTCTGACCACTGGCATTGTAGTTACTGGTCCACGGCGCCCATTCTGACCATCAGGAACCCTACAAAGGCTTTTGAACTAGCAGGACCGACTGTTCTCCACAAGACTCTCTATCGTCATCAGGGACCTCTCTGGTCAGCTGGAAATCCTACAAAGACATAGCCAAAGAGAGGATGTTGGGGCAGCAGCCCCTGGAGGACGCACTGCCCAGCTGCACTATTCTCTGTATCCTGTCTTGGAACTTCATGTTAGATAGGGCACTCTCAAGCTCTCGCTAGTTCTCCATTCTGTGATAAGTGGGGATCTTTTCACCATCAGAAACCTCTGAAAGAGGGCCCTCGTCGTCAGTAGGACCCGCTCTGGTCAGCTGAGATCTCTTAAACCGACAAAGCCACCATGGTCAGCAGGGTACTTTGGGCACCAGGGCCCACTGCGACTTGCAGGTTCAGCGATAGCCAGCAGCGCTATAGCTGATCCTAATCAGTTGTTCATGGCTGTCTGAACAGCTGGGCCCTATTTAAATAGGAATCCATGTGGCAAGCAGGGACGTTTTTAGACTGTAGGACCCACTCTAGCTATCAAGACCCTCGTTAACAGTGGAGCCTTTGAACCAGTGGGATCCACTGTTCTCCGTATGGCTCTTTATTGTCAGAAGGGCCTCTCTAGTCAGCTGGGCCTTCTATAGACGATGCCAAGGGCCCGTTTGGCGCTCTAAATCCACCGAGGACCTGTGTAGATTGTGGACTTATTTAACCCTCGCCCCACCGAGGGGCCATCGATGCCCCCTAAGGTTTTTCCGGAATAGCAGAAAAACGACAAGGCGTAGCACCGCGGTTGAGGGCTCTACCTCTTACTGCATCATCTTCGCACCATCCCTGAAATATTTTACTCCGGGCCACCCAAGGTCAGGTCACCAGCCGAGGTCAACCAAGGTCACCTCACTTCAACTTTAGAGCTCTGTAAGAGCTACATTTCGAAGTCGACCGATTTGAAACTTCCTATGCTTCATGACCTCTCCAGGGTCTACAAGGTGTATATCCGGGATTTTTCGATTTCGTGACCTGAGGTCATGTCACGAGGTGGCCTCTCCCATTGACAAAGCATGGGGAAAAGCTGTCTTGTGATCTAAAAGTCACAAAAACGATTGAAAATGCTCGTCTTTGTCAGAAAAGCGTTCTTGGACACCCTTTCACGGATTCCAGGGGCCATATTTGCCCTTTGACCTCTCCAAGGTCATCCAATGTCACCAGGGGTCAAAAACAGTATTTTGACAATAAATTTTGACCTAAATAAGCTAGAGCGCTGAATCAAACACCATCGTGTATGTCTCGTCACTGGCTTTCGTTTGATATACGGCAAGGTCACTTTCTGATCTTTTGTGACCTTAGGTCACCTTAGGTCACGAGGTGACCTCTGGAGGTCAAACCACTGGAGGGAGGTCATTACGTTCAACACAACGGGAAAAGGTCTGACATTTTCCTATCCAATGTACTTTACCACATCTCAATAGCTCTAATGGTACAAGAGTTATGCCCAGTTTGCTTAAGCATTGCATATTTGAGTGAAAATAGCCGATCTTGACCTAATTTGACCTCTGGAGGTCAAACCATCAACCTGAGCACTAACACATGTGAAGTAATTTCTTACTGAATTCACGCGAGCTTTTCTAATGCACTTTGCAGATTTGAGCTAACGTCCATACTTTTGGAGTTAGAGGGGGGCCATCTATGGCCCCACCCCCGGTGGAGCGGGGCCATCGATGGCCCCCTGCTGGGCCCCGGTGGGGCGAAGGTGGCGCCGGACCCCCGGTGGGGCGTGGGTTAAAACAGCAGACAATTTGTGATCCGCAAAATTTTCTGTGGTTATTATGCCTCTATAACCCATCTAGTCTACAGCCAGTATGGTCCATTCTAACCCAAAGGGCTGTCCACAACCAGCAGAACCAGCTGGTGCCTCCTTTGAACCCTCGCCCCAGTGGGGGTGTTTGAACACCTCTTCGGGTTTTTCCGGTGGCACGAATAAACAGCGGCGCGAAGCGCTGCCATACTTGACACAGGTTATTCTTGATCAATTCCGCAACGTTCCCCAAAATTTTAAGGTTGGGTCATCTCAGGTCAGTTTGCCAGTACAGGTCAGTTGACCTCACCTCTAAGAATGCTTAAGGTGGCATAGGGAAGAAAAGGGTGAATCTATCCAATCGAATCCACATAGTGAATACATCGAGGTTTGCAAAATATATTCCGGGAATTTTCATATAGATGACATAGGGTCAGGCACGGATCATGACCTCTCCAATTACCATGCATGGAAAAAAACAGAAATTGGCCGACAAATTGCTCTATTTCTGTAGATACCGCTTGGAATACCTTCGTATTCTCCAAATCATTGTATCCTAGGCCCTTTTATTGGTGCATGTTGCAAGTTTGGATCTGTGATTTATGAGAGGTCATCTGGGACTACTTAAGCAGGGTTTCAGACATGGGTCAATAACTGTGCAGGACATTAGGATAAAGCTAATATTTTG
This sequence comes from Lepas anatifera, assembly GCA_034440635.1. Taxonomy (NCBI): domain Eukaryota; kingdom Metazoa; phylum Arthropoda; class Thecostraca; family Lepadidae; genus Lepas; species Lepas anatifera. The sequence continues at coordinate 2,206,047 of JAOTON010000441.1, forward strand.
ATACCATTACGTTGGATTGTTATTTTGAAGCAAATGACATGCATATTGACTATTGTATAACAGCCATTGACAGGTGCTTAACCTTAGCCAAACATCTGCTGTTTTGGTTAAAATGTGAATATTGACTATGCTAGGTTAGATGGCGACCTTGAGCTGACCTTAGGTCGGTTCATTTTTATGTTTTGATCTAGTTTGGTTGTATTATACATCATTCGACTGGCGGTAACGAGGTGCATAATCGAAATGGTGCTCAAAAATGATTATAACTGAACTCTATCAGACACCAGAACCCAGAAACTCTTCCCTAACATGCCACCTTCTTGACCTGTGGGGACTTCTGTATTGACCTGACCCAAAAAAAGTGACCAATGCAGTTTCGTCATGGATTTTTGTGGGCCATCCACCTGTGATCGCTTTTTTCGCTATCCTGCTTAGGATCGATGTTCGAAGGGGGATTTGAAACCCCCCACCAGGACGAAGGTGGCTCGGAGACCCACCGGCCACCGTGGTTATAACTCACGTCCCTTTGTAGCCCGCAGGGCCTACTGGGACTACCAGAAGAAGCATATGTCACTGTAGGACTCTTTGAGACCAGTTGGACCCAAAATTGATCGTATACCCCGTTACCAATGGGAGGGCCCTTTTTAGTCAGCTGGACACTTTGTAAATAGATTCGAAGCGTCCTGGTGGCCCTCTGCATCCAGCATGGTTCTCTGTAATTAGTTACAGAAGGCCTGCAGATACCAGCAGAACACTTTATGACCATTAGGCTCTCTAGAATCAGCAGAGCTCTCTCTGACCAGCTGGCCCCGTAATGGTCGGCTGAGCTCCCTTTGTCCGCCACTAAATACCATTTTAACACGCGCATTGACGGGGTCTGAGCCACCTTCGGATTGACGAGGGGGCGGGTACCCGCCCCTAAGATCTCGAGAACTACGGTAGGTAGCAAAAACGGTAAACGCTGTTGGGTAGCCCATCCGCTTCTCCATCGAAAATATTTGAACCATTTTTTTGTCAGGTACATTTAAGGTCACCGGAGGTCAAAACATGCCGTCACATGCCGTCATAGGGATAACATGTAAATTAAGTTTTTCGGCCATTTCATCTGAACAAGTAAAGATAGAGCAAAACGACTTGAACCATATGAATCCTCGCAGCAAGCCGAATCGAATGATATATGACTTGACCTTGCTAGGTCAAATCAAAGATTTGAACCTGAGGTCAGGTCAGGGTCAAATTATAGAAAATGCATATCATTAGAACCGCAAAGCCAGGCGAGTCTAATGAAGCTAAAATAAACGCTCTATCACCATCTGTTACTGAGTTATTCAGTAAAACCATATTTCCATGTATTACCAATGGAGAGGTCATGCTTCGTACCTGACCTTAGGTCATCGATATCAAAAATACAGGAACATACTTTAGAGAACTCGGTGAGCCCATTATGTGATATAAGTTTCAATTGGATAAGTTCACCCTGCTCCGACTTATGCTATCTTAAACTTTTTTGAGGTCGGTTCACTTGACCTGTACTGGTGACCTGACCTAAGATGAGCTATCCTTAAAATTTTCCAGAAGTTGCAAAAGGATGGGGAAAGGTATACGTAGGCGGCTGCGCGCCGCCGTTTTTCTGCTGTCTCCGAAAACCCGAGGGGGGCGGTACCCCCCCTCAATGTCGTGTTAAGTGTTTTTATTCGTTCGAAGTCAACCGCTTTGAAGGTGAAGGAAGCTTCTAGAAAAATTGTTGATTACCAACCTATATTATGCCATACCTTAGTCTCATCATTGTATTGCGAAATTGTAAGTTATTTAACGCCACATTCTGTCATCGAAAAATTGAAAGAAAACCACTTTACAAGAACTAAACAGCATTTCTGGCAGACAGAGCACGTACGCTGCTGCCTCCTTCACTTCGTCGGCTGGTACTTCCTTGACACAGGCATCGTTAATGGGGCACCAACCAGCCTCCGACTGGTTCCAGCAGAATTCAGTGTAGTGACTGATCTGGGGGCTGCCATGGTGTACTACCGCTCCATACAGGTCAAACACAAGGCTGTAAGATATCTGCGGATGCCTGATGGCCTTTCAACTGAGGTCCAGGTCGCTAAGGCCAGGGGAAAAGTGCCGTGAGCGAGGACTTCGAACGATGGGCTGCCGCTGTTGGTAAAACGCGTCAGTTACATAATCACCATATGTGGCAGGCGCCAGGCATCGAACTTAAGTTATTAATTGGCTTGCATCCTCGAATCCTGGATGCATAAAATAGCAAAAACAGTGCAAATGTATTCGAACACAGCCCTTCCTCAGAATCTTCATGGCATTTATTGATTTGGAGAAGCTCTTGATCATGATGTAAGCTGAGACCTGGAATTTCAGATTTCACCAAATTTCAGAATGATTTTTGTTATTTTGCTTTATTATTGATCTGGATTTGAGGAGATAGATTAATGACCAAATTCTATACGCATATTTATGCTCCTCAGTGGAACACCCCGAAATCTATCTATCTTTGAAAGAAGTTTCTTCCGAAGAGAAAGAAATACATTCGGCCATTTTCGCTTTTTGAGCACGATTGGCTCTGAAGTAATTTGGTAGGCACACAAATTACTTGTCATGGCGATATCTTAGGGTCGCTCTGGTTTAAAGCGACCTTCTTTAGATTAATTGACGCCAAAACCGCGGTGAACGTTTTTTTCTTTTGCTTGCTTGCCGACATTTTCTGGGGCCCTTTTGGCGGAATTTCAGGGGCCCTTTTTGGCCACCGCCCCCCCCTGAGCGAAATCCTGGCTACGCCCCTGCCAAGGTCAATAAAAATTTTTCATAATGTAGTTCACAATTGCCCCCACCCACCTCCCAAACGGCGTTTTTCTACGCCTCTTAGTTGCCGAGATCTTAGGGGGCCTACTAGGCCCCTCTCCAGTGCGCGTTACACTGAAACAAGTTTTGACACATCAGGTAACTTATACGGTCAAAAATGCCCCCCTCCCTCCAGCGGAGTGTTTTTTGGACGGAAATTTGGTTTCAAACCACCCCCAAATGAGGTGTCACCAAAACACCCCAGTCAGGGGCTAATATGTGGAATGGGGTGTAAAGTTCACTTTATACTGGTGTACACCCATTTCTAAGGCACCCCTTTCTGGTGTCCCATTCCATTCTCACACTTTGTCAAGGTGTTGCAGCACCCCGAGTTCCCCCTTGTGGTGTTAGTGACCCCGAGCATGCTGCACCCTTAACACCCGCACTGGAGTGGCGTCTGGCACTAACGCGCACTGGAGGGGGGCCTGGTAGGCCCCCTAAGATCTCAAAAACTAAGAGGGTTAGAAAAACGCCACTCGGTAGGTGGGTGCGGACCATAGTGATCTACATGATGACCAATTTTCATTGACCTAGGTCAATATCTTCAAGGTCAAACGAGGTCGTAAAGGTCAAATATTGGCCATGCTGAGGATCGATTGGTAAATGCTGTGATTATGCGGGAAAATGGTGCGAATAAGCTAAAGGCGGACAAGGTTCATAGACAAGAGGTCTCAAAGAGGCTTTGCCACAACTTTTGAGCCAAGATCATTCAAGGTCATTGACCTTTAAGGTCACCATATGGTATACTACTTATAATTTACACTTTGACTAACACTGTAGCCACTGTTTGGCAGGAAATGAGGATTGACCTTTCCCAATGACCTTTGACCTTGGCCTTTGACCTTGACCTTTGTATTGGGGTACCCTACCGATGACGTCATTGCATAATATATGTCAGACCGGGTGACGTCATTTGGTCGGACGCACAGTGGTCAGTGACCTTGAAAATGCAGATATGACCTTGACCTGTGACCTTTGACCTTGACCTTGACTTTCATGTGAAGTGACCTTGACATATAATCCCGCTTATATGACGTTATGACGTCACCACTCGGTCTCCATTGCAAGCTAACTGGTCCGACCGCACGTTTACGGCGATCTCAAAATGCAGGTCTAACTTTGAAAGCCTATAAGTCAAAAAATTTTCGACCGATTTTCAAAAAGTGTTCACCAATCGATGCGCTATTAAATTCTGTTAAATGCAGCCAAGTATCGTTTTTTGGCTACGGGCAGTTCTCCGGCCACCTCGGAAAACAGGTGGGGGGCCTCGGAGGCCCCCTCCAGTGCGCGTGTTGACACGCGCATTGCGGGGCGGGTACCCGTCCCTATCGGGTTTTTCGGCGATGACATGAAAACGGCGGCGCGTAGCGCCGCCGTACTTGGCATACCTTTTCCCTCATTATTTTTACAACTTTTGTCAAAATTTTAAGGCTAGGTCATCTCAGGTCAGGTCACCAGTACAGGTCAAGTGACCTGACCTAAAAAAAAAGTTTAAGATAGCATAAGTCGGAACAGGGTAAACTTATCCGATTGAAACTCATATCACATAATGGCCCCAACAAGTTCTCTAAGACACGTTCCGGTATTTTTTATATCGATGACCTAAGGTCAGGTACGAGCTATGACCTCTCCTTTGGAAATACATGGGAAAATGGGTTTAACTGAATAACCTAGTAATGAATAGAGATAGAGTGTTTACTCTAACTGCGTTAGATTTGTCTCATCATGGCGGTTCTAATGATATCCATTTTGCCCAATTAGGTCAGGTCAAATCCTTAATTTGACCTAGCAAGGTCATATTATATATCATTCGATTCGGCTTTCTGCGAGGATTCATACAGTTTAAATTGTTGTGCTCTATCTTTACTTGTTCAGATATAATTGCCGAAAAACTTCATTTACATGTTATCCCTATTATGGCATGTTTTTCACCTCTAGTGACCTTAAATTTGACCTGAAAAAAGATGGTTCAAATATTTTCGATGGAGAAGTGGATGGGCTATCCAACGCTCTTTGCCGTTTTTCGCTACCTATCGCGGTTCTCGAGATCTTAGGGGAGGAGGGCAGTTACCCGCCCCCTCGGGTTTTTCAGAGACAGCACAAAAACTACTTCGTTCGTCACCGGCTTCTGATGGTGGCGCTTACCGCCACCGTACTTGGCATTCCTTTTCTCTCATCATTTCTATGACTTTTATTAAAAATTTAAGGTTAGGTCATCTCAGGTCAGATCACCAGTACAGGTCAAGTGACCTGACCTAAAAAAGTTTAAGATAGCATAAGTCGGAACAAGGTGAACCTATCCCATTGAAACTCATATCACATAATGGGCCCACCGAGTTTTCTAAAATATGTTCCACTATTTCTTATATCGATGACCTAAGGTCAGGTGCGAGCCATGACCTCTCCATTGGAAATGCATGGGAAAAATGGTTTTACGTGAAAAACTTAGTAACGGATGGCGGATGGTGATAAAGCGTTAATTTTAATTGCATTATACTTGCTGAAGATAAGTACAAATTGGGGATCACTGTTGCTTCCACCGACTCCCTGCACTGACTCATACCGCAGCAAGCGCGGCGTAGTCTTGAAAATCTCCTATTCACACAAATGCACGTGCCAACACCAAATCAGGGTGTTTGCTAACCCTCGCAATACGAACCCAACACCATGCTTGGGAAGATATTTCTAGTTTTAGGTGTTTGACACTTGAGTATGGTGCGGACGAAATGGGAGTTTACCGTACCCCTTCTAAGGTGCAGGTGTACAGCACCCACTCGAGGTATTACTGGTCATCAGCACTTTATTTAGGTGTTCATTTGCACCCTTAAAACCGCTTATGGTAACATGCTCACCTTGCATAGGTGCCTGGGTGCTAAACCAAAGGTGTCAGGGTGTTAAAACTTGTTTCAGTGTAGTGCCAGACCCCATCCAGTGCGGGTGTTAACACGCGCCCCACTGGCGGGGCGGGCGTTAACACCTGTGTTAACGCTGGCGGGGCGCTGGAGGGGGGGCGAAATTCGCCTCCCTCCTGGTTTTCCCCAGGTAACGCAAAAACGAAGAGACACAGAAAAACAAAACTTACAGCACCTTAATACTAATCACTTTTGCACATCTGACCAAATTTTTGGGTTAAGGTCATGTCAGGTCAAGGAGTTATTTAAGGTCAAGTGACCTAACCTCAAAACCTAAAATCATGAGTTTGAAGCGGCGCCCAGAGAACATCAGCGAACCGATCAGTTTGAAACTTCCACAATATGAAAAGGTCATTAGGGTCTACAAATCTGCGATCTCGGAATTTCGATATTTTGGACCTAAGGTGGGGTCAATTTTTTGGTTACCCCATTATAAGTCTATGGTGAAAAATAGAGTGGGCTCGTTTTCAGTATATACTGGATAGATAAAGCTGAATTTTATCAAACCGTCTATTCTTACCACGGTCTTGACCAGAAAGTTGAGTTTTTGAGCATCTGACCTCTCAAAGGTCATGTCATGTCACGGGAACATAGAGTGATTGTTTTGCCAATAACTTCTCACTGAATTGAGATAAAGCTCCCATGTTGCTTTCATTGTGCTTATATTGTCACGGGGAGTCGATTTATATGCAACATGACTATACGAGGTCACTCTGTGACCCTGACCTAGGTCGGGGTCAGGTCATTTTGACTATTTGACCTAGCATGGTCACATTATACATCATTCGACTTGCCGCGATGAGAGCAATCCAATGATGCATAAAGATTTTCCCTAGCTCCCCTGAGGGCAGCTCTAGAGAGAGAAACGTACACTGCTTTGTTGTAAGCCTATGGAAACTTCTTTGACCTATGCTGAACTCAATATTGACCTGACATAAAAATTATTCTTATAAAATCTCTTCTTCTTGTCAAGAGCTTTCGAACGCCGTCCGTAATTGTCCGTTAGCTTGCGTGGGAAATGAGATACGGAGGGGCATCGCTTTTCCCACCCTCAGGATGCGAAAATTGGCCGCCATTTGGGTGAAGAAGTGCGCCCCCTGAGGCAAAATAATGCCGCCCCATCCACTGGCCTGCTGTCCCCTCTCGTCAGCCGTGCCCCCCCAAATAAAAATCCTGGGTGTGCGCCTGCCAGGGGGTGGCACTTTTAGAACGCAAAACTTATCATCAATGTCTCAGGGGGCGCTGAGTTTCGACGGGTGCACTTGCCCCTGGATGACCCCCAAATTCAATTATAAGTTCTCCAGCTTTTCGGGCCCTGTGTCCCCACCCCCCCCCAGCCATCAGCCAAATCCGCCTCCGCTCAGGTGTATCGCTGGACCCCAAAACCCTTGATCATTATTGCTTATTAGCTTATAGCTTATTATTCAAGCTTATATCCTCGCCCCACCGGGGGCCATCAATGGCCCCTAAGGTTTTTCGGGATAGCAGAAAAACGACGAGGCGCAGCACCGCGGTTGAGGGCTCTACCTCTCACTGCATCATTTTCACATCATCTCTGAAATTTTTACCCCGGGTCACCCAAGGTCAGGTCACCAGACGAGGTCAACCAAGGTCACCTCACTTCACCTTTAGAGCTCTGTAAGAGCTACACTTCAAAATCGATCGATTTGAAACTTCCTACACTTCATGACCCCTCCAGGGTCTACAAGGTGTACATCCGGGATTTTTCGATTTCGTGCCTGAGGTCAGGTCACGAGGCGACCTCTCCCATTGGAAAAGCATAGGGAAAAGCTATTTCATGATATAAAAGCCACAAAAATGATTGCAAATTCCCAGAATGTTCAGAACAACGTTTTTGGACACTCTTTCACGGATCCCAGGGGTCATATTTGCCTTTGACTTTTCCAAGGTCATCCAAGGTCACCAGAGGTCAAAAACAGTATTTTGACAATAACTTTTGACCTAATTGAGCTAGAGCGGTGAAACAAACACCATCGTGTTTGTCTTGTCACTGGCTTTCATTTGATATACGGCAAGGTCACTTTTTGACCTTTCGTGACCTCAGGTCATATTAGGTCACGAGGTGACCTCTGGCGGTCAAACCACTGGCGGGAGGTCTTTACGTTCCACATAACGGAAAAAGTACTGGCAATTTGCTATCAAATGTACTTTACCAGGCCTCAATAGCTCTAATGACATAAGAGTTATGCCCAGTTTGCTTAATCATTGCATATTTGAGTGAAAATAGCCGATCTTGACCTAATTTGACCTCTGGAGGTCAAACCATTGACCTGAGCACTAAAACATGCGAAGTAATCTCTTACTGAATTCACGCGAGCCTTGTATTGCACTTTGCAGATTTGCGCTAACGCCCATATTTTCGGAGTTAGAGGGGGGCCATCGATGGCCCCGGTGGGGCGAAGGTGGCGCCGGACCCCGGTGGCGCGGGATATTATATACAATTAAATATACTCTTGTGCGGGGTGACAGGGACACCATGTCCATCTTGCCCCACACGTGGTGTCCATCTTACCCCACTTTGCTCTTCCTAAACAAACTTGGGCATGAATCGGACGCCATTGCGATTTCACAATCAGCGGCTGCGGTGAACAAAATGTAACATCTTGAAGAGCCACATTACGTAATACCAATAAAATATCTATAGAAACATCCATGCAATGACCTTACGACATCGATTGTGAAAAACACATGAGTTGCAGTTTTTACTTTTATGAAAATTGTATAAAACCTAGAGAGCTTACCGGACCCAACGTTGCTCTGCGACCGACGCGAGCTAAAAGGAAGCGTATTACACGCTTTTCCCCGTCGCGGCGCAGCCAGTTCGTCCCAAACAGGGGGTGTCCGTCTTACCCACGGTGTCCGTGACCCCCTCCCTCCCACTTTCCTCTATTGACTTTTGCGATCTTCTGACCTCTGAATTTTAGATAGAAACGTGGTGGGTGTTTTGAGGTTGAAAAGGTCTGCTGCATTGTTTTGTTTTTGTTGCACAACATGGGTGCAGGGGCGGCAGTCAACGTAGCACTGCCTCTAGAAGTCAGGTGAAGGCTCATCCTTCCCCTCGATGGCGACTTCGGCGCCCAACATGGATGGGGGTGGCACTTTGGAGCCAAAGCGTTTGGGGGCCCGGGCCCGCTGCCCCCTTGGGTGCGCGCCCACCCCTTGGCCCGGATGGCGCCCCCCGGCAAGGTGCCCTGCCCCCTATGGGCTGTGCATAGGTTGAAAGAAACTGCCCAATTTTCTGCGTACGGGAGAGGGTGGTAAGACGGGCATAATAGGTAAGACGGGCACAGGCTCTGTGGACCAGACCAGTTATGGTATAAATGTCCCATTACTTGCATTAATGCGTCTTGGAATGTCCTATCATGAGCCAAAAACACAACATTCTAACCTTTATTGTTTTGTCAAAATTTTATAAAAACGAAATTAGTGTTTCACCCTACCATTGTTAGTAGTTTTGAGTGTAACATTCTGGCAGTGTCTGGTCCTATTTGGAAGGCCAAATATGCAAAACCTGTCTCGGGAGAGCGTTAACATACATTACGTGATTTAAGTTTTATCTTATCCCAGCACGGTGACCCCCAAGAATGAAATTTTCTAACCTATTAACATGGGCAGGACGGGCACAGAGTGAAATATTACATCACCATACAAATTATAATCTTTGTCGCTGCGTTTTTGCATGGTTGAAAGAAATCAGTCTGAGAGTCTACTGCAAACTGGCTGAGGAACATTTAATGATGGATTGTTAGATTCCAATGGAAAATTATGATTTTATGGAAATTCAGCAAAATAATTTTTTCTCGATTATTTAATCGAAACAATGCATTGCAAAGTGTTTCAGAACTCATTTTTGCTCAACGTGGTAAGGTTTTTGTCAAAAAGTTCTTGCATATGATAAACTACTTTCATAAAACCCGTCTTACCCCGTCTGTTGGGGTAAGACGGGCTTTTCCAGCACTCTACGGTAAACGTTACTGCTCCTAGGAATATGTGCGGATCCTAGTATGTTTAAGCGCAGGGACAAATAAATGTTAACTGAAGCTTAACCCTTGCCCCGGTGGCGAGTACGAGCCACCTTCGCCCTGGTGGGGGGGCTAAAAAGACCCCCACGATCTCAAAAACTAAGAGAGCTAGAAAAAGCGCAAAACTGCAATCGAAAGCTCTTCGAAAATGATATCGAAAATACTTCGGTCATTTTTCTTGTCAGGTCAATATCAAGGCCACTAGAGGTCAAAATAGGTCAAAATCGCTAATATGAGGTGTACTAAGAAAACCTCCTATATCTCAGAAACTATGATAGCTAGAAACATTTTCTAGCACCATTCGAAAGCTCTTGAGATGCGCTTTCATTACAGTGGCATTTATTTTCGTGTTAAGTCAAAGCCTAGGGAGCTACAGGTCACTAAATATTGGGCATATTCTTGGGAATGTCCATAGCCACCCATGCATAAAGGCGTTTACTTTTTTCGACAATAGCTTCCAAACCAAACAAGATACAGCCATAGTTTATGCACCATTGCAATCCTCTCGTCAATACGAATCGAATGATATATGATACTGCTATGCCAGGTCAAATTTAAGAATTTGACCTGACCCAGGTCAACGGTCTGACCCAACTTGACCTGGTATAGTCATGATGTATATCATTTGACTTCCAGTGACTATACAAACACTTTGGTGACAAAATAAAAGCTCTATCCTAGTTTATTCAAAATTTATAGAGAAAAACACCAAAAATGCTTATTTGACCTAAGGTGACCTTTTTAAAGGTCACAAGTCAAAAATGTTGGTATCAGCTTCAGAAATGGGCTAAGAGCAAGTCGCAACCGATGTTTGAAGTTGATTCCATCCATACTTACTGAGAAAAGCTCATTTCGTGATTTTCCCCATGCATTGTCAACGGGGAGGTCATGCTCTGCACATGACCTTAGGTCACCAATATCAAAAATCCCGGAACAAATGTTGCAGCTCCTGGTGGGCCCAATATGTGGTATGAGTTTCAACTTGATCGATTAACCCTTCTTTTAGTTATGCCGTCCTAAGTAATTTTTGAGGTGAGGTCACTTCACCTGACCTGGTGACCTGACCTGATATGACCTTGAGCCAAAATTTTCAGGAAAGATGTAAAAATGATGAAGGAACAGCTAGACCAAGTTTGGCGGCGCTGCGCGGCGCCGTTTTTGGTCACTTTGGAAAACCCGAGGGGGTCTAAAAGACCCCCACCGGCGAAGGTTAAAACAAAATCTCATCACTGTCAAATGAAAAGCGAGTGAGACACGCAGTCTCAAACACAACTATGCCCGTCTTACCACCCTCTCCCCTATCTGTAAATTAAATCGAGGTCTTCTTGAAGTGTTTTTAACGTCAGCGAAGCTACTACAATTGTACCGTGCAGATATTGAAGTATCGTCAGCAAATATGCATATGTCGTTAGTTGCGATGTCTGCTAACTCATTTAAAGGGAATGTGGCACCTTGGTCGAATCCTGGAATATAGTGTAATTAGGCGTACTTTTAGCTGAAAATAATGCAACCAGTCATGATTTATCTGAAAAAATGCACGATAAGCTCAATATTTTGATTTTTAAGATACTCCTCTAGGAAAAGAAATAAATATCTGCCGGTGGATAATGTCATGATCTGGCAACCACTGCCATACTCGAAACGCTTCAGGGGCTTCGATTAGCTGATGCTCGTCGTGTCGTCAGCATATGTCGTCGCACCAACAGGCATGACAACTGTGGCCTGCTGCTAAGGGTACATGAGGGGTACATTGCAGGTAGGTTGTAGCTTTTTTTCTACGCAAATCTCAAGTTCCATGACAAATAATACATTGAGTACCGGGTTTTCCAACTTGCTTTACAACTTGGCTATCTCAGTTAAAATCACGTTATGAAGGTGCCACATTTCCTTTAATAAGTACATCAAGGCGAGAAAAGGGCCCAGAACAGACCCCTTAGGGCATCCTGCGTTTATAGTTAATTTTGAAGACATCCAGGACCAGTCCGCCCCCCTCCCCGGTCGAGAAGAGATCTCCAGCCTTGTCCCTAACACTTGACATAGCTCCGAAACAAGTACTTAGGGACCCCCAAAAGCAACGTTTGTCCTGCAAGTCAGTACTTTGGTCCTCCAAAACCAGCTTTTGGGGATACCCTGAGACTGCTTACTGGGCTTCCTGGAGCTTACTCTCGGGAGGCCCTGAGGCTAACTCTGAGCGGGAAGGGAGGATGCTCGCTGAGACTAGCTCGTGGGGACACCTCAGGGCAACCCCAGGAAGCCCCTGACACTAACTACTAGAGGCCTCCTTGGCCAACACCCCTGAGACTAATTGTCAGGTCTCTGAGACTGATTCTCGGGGCCCTCCTTACAACAAAACTGAAAGGCTCCTGAAAGTAACGGGCTCCAGATACCACTCTGGGGCTCCCTGATACCACCACTTAGCAGCAGGGCAATTCCAGCACCAATCGACCAGCCAAATGGCAAATCTACACGGTACCTCTTCGATTTTCTTCAAAATAATTTTATAGGGTTCTCATGGGCCGTAAAGACGAATCTGAAAGTTTTAGCTCGATTGGAGTAAAACTTTAGAAGTTATTGCCTCAGGCATTTTTTGAAAATCTGCTTACAGTGCATTTTTTAGGTGATCATAAAACCCACAGAGACTGATGAAATATGCTTAAAGTATATATTTTCCTGTCTGAAATGCGCCGAAGAACTCGAATCTGAAGTCTGTTTGACCCTAGGTCACTTGTGAAAAAAGTTGTGATTTGACCTTGACCTAGGGTCACATTCAAAATTTGCTGGTACACCTTTTGTTCAAAATGGCATATTCCAAATTAAAGATTGAACTTTTCTCCTTCCATTAAAATAGGTTAGAACATCCGTTTTTTATATCTACTAGTGTTTTTAACACGCTTAGTGGAGGGTAGCCTGGCATCAACACGTAATGAAGGGGTCCCGAAATGCCTCCCCTGAGATTTCACCAATTAAGAGGGTTAGCAAAACGCGTGTTGCGGGTTTTGTGAGGGCTGTAGAATGTGTTTTTTAGGCTAGATTTCATGAACCTAGACCAGTATCCTCAAGGTCAAATGAGGTCATAGAGGTCAAATGTAGGCCGTACCTGACACTTAGCGAAATGCCGTTACTGTGCGAAACAAAGTCGCGAATACACTTTGAGCGGGCAAATTTCATAAAGAGAAGATATAAATTGTTCTCTGGAATATTTAGGTCGAGGTCGGTCAAGGTAATTGACAATGACACCACAACGTGAGATATTTCCATAATGGATGCACATACGTTGAAGCTTGCATAGAAGCAGCCATTAAGCAATCAATGAGTTTGACCTTGACCCACGGTCTTTGGCCTGTGACCTGGAACTTATCATTCTGTAACCTCAGCTGTAACATAAAAACATCATACACGTATTGCCAGGGAACGTCATGTGACCGAAAGCTGTGCGATCAACAATTGCGATAATGTTTATATGACCTTGGTCTGTAACCTATGATCTAGTGAAATGATCTTAACATACAACTCTGACGATGCTACGTTTTCGTCGCATCGCTAGGTCTGCAATGCATTTGAACTGGTGTGACCGCACATAGGCGTCGGAAAAGATGGCCAGGGGGCCTGGCCCCCACTTTTTGGCCCAAAATTTCCTTATCTCAGTCAAAATGGGAGAAAACCTGAAATTTGCATAAACGGTAACTGTGGAGGGCATCGAGGAGCCCAAATTTGAACAGTTTTTGGTCATATCATGGAAAGGTTTTTGTCAGCATCAGGTTTAAGTTTGACTGGCCCCACTTTTTCCGGTGGCGGTGCTTATGTGACCGCAGATTATGGCTATTTAGAAATATACATCTGATTTTGTAAGCCTGTAGGTCAGTCAGTGCGTAAACATAGAGGACAGATTTTCAAAGTTCTTTCCAAAATTAACTCGCTCATCGATGTTGTTTTTCTGCCATGAAGGGTTTCCGGCCACCTCGGGTAATTATGCTTAAGCCCTGTCCGACTGCGTGTTAATGCTCATTACAGTGCTTTAAAGGATGATGATAACTCGTCGCTGGGGCTTCGACAGCATATTGCAAAGGTAGTGGGACAAAATGGTGATACAATAGGAACAGTGCTAGAAGTCTGAAGAAAGCCAAATAAGGCAATCGTGGTTTCCCGTGTTCATATATAGAACTCGCCTATCGCGTCGATTCAAATAAGTTTTTTCTGCATCGGACCGAAGCAAGCATTTTCCACTCGCGAGTTAGTACTAGAGCAATACTCTCTCCTTGACGATATCTTTGCGCGATTTTACTCTCCTTGAAGTTAAAGGAAGCAAGCATTTGTCAACACGTGGAAAAATATGTATGTATGTACACCGGACACCGGTTTGCAACAATGCACCGAAATACGGGAGCCGGCGCCTCCATGAGCTGTCTTTGTGCTGAGCTGACCTTACGCTGTCACAGTAGGCAGCTCTGTTCCGTCCAGTGGCGGATCCAGGGGGAAGCAAAAACGGCATGTCCCCCAAATGGAAAGCTAGGGGCAAAACTATGTTTTTGCCCCCCCTCCCCAAGCGGTCGACCTGCTTTATGCCCTGACTCATTTTTAATTTATAAGCAAGATTTCGGTGCTTCAACTCTCAACTTCAAACAGAACCAGCTAAGTTCAGTGTAAATATTGGGTCTTGGATAGAAAAAAGTATTTTGTGCCCATACTTTTTCACCCCGTGACGTTTTTTTGCCTTTTGGCTCAAATATCCCAAATCCTACTGTCAAATCATATTATTGTAGCACAATTTTTCACTACGTGACGTTTTTTCTCTTTTTTCCTTTTTGACTTTGGTTTGCTCCTCTCAAACCGACCGGCTAGATCTGCCACTGGTTCCGTCGATGTCTTCAGAGAGCTCTCGCACCTGCATGGTGTTCAGGTTTACGGGTGTGAAACGATGAAACCGTTGGGTGCCCTTGATCTTCAACGCCGAGCTGTACCACTGTATCAGTCGTTTTGACATTTCAAAGACCTCCTCTCTACTGACAAACGCGAAATGGATTGTGGTGTCGAAGTATTGCGTCAGAAAAGAGAACATCAATAGAAGATCCAAGATCTGATCCTTTTCTTCTCTCCTTTACCTTGCTTACCTTGGCTGTTCTTCTTCTAACTTTACCGCCAACTCCGTCACAGGCGTTCTTCCCGTGGCTGGTAGCAAAAAGCGTTATTCACATGGTATTTGAAAGTCTGTCTGGATGATAACAAGCATTGATAAAGTGAAAATTGTTTTTGTATTGGCCACCGCACCCGTCTGATACGTAATGTGTTTTCTTCAAACTTGGCATGTGGGTGCGTAGCCAAGGTACGGGTTTGTGCTGCAAGATATGAGCCATGACGTGAGAGTGCTTTTAAGTCGTCACTTAAAAAAAACTTCTACTGCACCGGACTCCATCCTCAATCCAGTATGGAACAAAAAGGTGTACAGTCACCTGCTTTGCAGACCAGTGGTACGACTGAGCAGCATTTTGCGCAGCACATGTATTATTTTCTGATAAGTCATCGATGACTACGGCTTTCCCCCTTTGGTGCCTTTTCCTTCCAGTTTGCTATATAATGCCCTTGAGCCATATATATGTAGTGGTGATGGGTTAGGTTACATACATTCTCATTCAGGGGATCAACAAATCGCTCTATATTATCCACGCAATCCGAACGCGTCGATTCTCTCTCTGATTTTGACCATTCTTTGAACGTAATATCTTCAGAAGCCATTTGCACGGAGTCAAAAGAGTATAAATACTCCCTAACCTCCTCCTATCTAGGGCTCCTTTGACGTGAGGGTGTCCACTGTCACCGTACTGTTATATTTTTCAATATCACTGTCTCAATATATCACTGTTATATATTTCAAACGTTTCGCAACTTTTTCCGTATAATCACGGCACTTCACTAAAGGTGTCCGGTATGACGTACATACATTTAACATATATGACCTGATTTGACCTTAAAGATATAGATATAAGTCCATACAATTGAACTCAAATAAAACAGTTTACAGGCCTCACAAATCCCGGAACATGCGTTTTCCTAACCCTCTTAATTGGCAAGATTTCAGGGGAGGCATTTCGGGACCCCCTTCATTACGTGTTGACACCAGACCATCCTCCACTGTGCGTGTTAAAAACACTAGTAGATATAAAAAACGGATGTTCTAACCTATTTTATTGGACGGAAAAAAGTTCAATCTTAAATTTGAGATATTCCATTTTGAAAACAAGGTGTACCAGCAAATTTGGGACATGACCTTAGGTCAAGGTCAAATCATAATTATTTTCACAAGTGACCTAGGGTCAAACGGACTTCAGATTCGAGTTTTTCGGTTCATTTCAGACAGGAAAAGGTATATTTAATACATAGTTCATCAGTCTCTGTGGGTTGTATGGTCATCTAAAAAATGCACTGTAAGCAGATTTTCAAAAAATGCCTGAGGCAATAACTTCTAAAGTTTTATTCCGATTGAGCTGAAACTCTCAGATCCAGCTTCGGGTCCATGAGAACCCTATATGCCAATTTTAAAGAAAATCGGAGAGGTACCGTGTAGGCCTTGGTCGATTGGTGCTGGAATTGCCCAGCACTCATAATGCAAATTTTCGGCCACTCCACATTAGCTGTCAGGGGATCCCTGAGACGGATTTCCGGGGCCTCTTAGACCAAAACTGAGAGGCCCTGAGGGATATCTTGGGGCTTCTAAGATTAGTTCTCGGGAGCACTTTTGAGACTAACTATTGGGCCCCCTAGATTTTCTCTAAAGAGGGGGGGCTGAGACTGACTCTCGGGAGCATCCAGATAAGCTCTTGGGTGTTCCCTCAGGCTGACTATTGGGGGGGGGGCTGGGAATGACTCCAAACAGCCCTCTGAAATACATCAGGTGCACCCCCTCAGACTAACACCCGGGGGGCAGCACCCTAAGACTGAATCTTTGGCGCTTCTGGGAAAAACTCTCGAAGGCTCAAATTAGCCCCCTTGAGACGGACTCTCAGGCCCGTGAGACTAAAACTCGGGAACACCTTTGGGAATCACTCTCGGGGCCCCAAGTTTAGCTCTCGGATGCCCCTGAGATTGACACCCGGGGACCCCTCTGAGACTAATTATTGGGCGCTTCCCGAGACTGATTCTCGGGGCCCCGTAGGCCTAAATTTGGGGGAGGGGACAATCTGATGCTAACTCTCGAGGGCTTCCAAGATTACCTCCTCGGGGGCCCCTAAGACCCCTAAGATTGCAGCACAAATGAGACGAACTCTCAGGTCCCCAAATTAACTCTCGGGGCCCCTGAAAAAGAAAACAAGCCTCCTGAGAGAGGCGCCCTACTATGGGACCCCTGAGACCAACACATGGCGGTACCTATGATACTAATTCTCGGGTCCCCATATTATCTTTCGGGGCCCCCTGAGAGACCCGCCTAGACCAAAACTGATGGAGCACCTGACCATAACTTGCGTCTCCCGAAATTAGTTCTCAGGGGCCCAGAGACTGACTCTCGAGGTGGTCCCTGAGAACGACTCTTAAGGGACCCCTTAGACCGACTTTCGGGGGCAGGGGGATCCTAAGACTGACTCTCGACTCTTGGGAGGCTCCTGAGACCGGCTCTTGGGGGCCCCCTGAGACCGTCTCCTGGGGTCCCCTGAGACTGACTGTCAGGAAGCCCCATGAAACCTCAACATTCGGGCTAACTCTTGGAGCCCCTTAAACTAGCTCTGGGGGCCCCCTGAGACTAGCTCTCAGGGGCCTCTGAAATAGACTTTCAGGGGACCCTGAGGCCAACTCTGCGGACGGGGCCCTGACACCGACTTGGGGGCCCCATGAACGAATCTTGGGGGCCCCTGAGACTGACTCTGGGGACCCTGATCAGAGAATCCTTTGTAGTGCTGAAGATAGGCCAAGGGGGTCTTCAGACCCCTAGGACACCCCTTCCCCTAGACTATTCCACTGACTGCAACTGAAATGGAACAAAGGGTGCGCAAAATACAGAAGAAAATCGTGGGGTAGGAATAGGGCAAACACCATGCTGTATTTTTTGCTACGAAGAATTGCCCACTATGTTAGCCTTTTATTAGTGAACGCAAATGACATGACGCGATACTGCGTTAGAAATACAGGCGGTGTGTTCTTTAAGCGCGTGAAATGATGGAAAAGATGCATATTTCGTGAGAACTCAGACAGTATTTTAAAGCCTCGAGATAAAACCATCGGAGGCCACATGGACAGGAAGACCCTGGAGGAGAGTCGTTGTCCTACTACCGGTCTGTCACACACCTGATCTGGCCCACGGGCAGTATTACTAGCCCCTGATTTAGTCCATTATGTTTCCTCGGCGGTCCAATTTACGTGATTTAGATAAAACACTGGATTTTGTTTACTGTGTCTCAAATAGCGGTGGTAATTTTATTGTCACTTTGATTGAGGCAGGAGTAGTCAGAACAATTTAGCTTTGCGTGAAGTATTCATGCCTTGATTATTTGTCCTGAGAAAGAAAAAGCTACGTTGGCATGAAATGTGAAATGTGAGATCAGGCATCGACCTTGTGTCCAGCTCGAGGGAAGGGGGAATGGTGGGTGCAGTCAGAAGTGATGCTAAAACCTAGGACTGTTCCGAAATGCACTGTGACAGCAGTTTATTTGCATCAAACTTGGACACAGTTGTCTGAAAGTTCATTGATAATCCAGGAAACACAAAATACTGGCTTGAGTAATACTCCTTTGCCTACACGTTCGTCTCCAGGATCACTAATTGCGGATGTGTCCACCTTCCATCATTTTTTTACGCGCATGCCAGTGGCGGCGGATAAAGGGGGCCAAGGGGGCAGTTGCCCCCTAAAATTATCAGAGGGGGCCCCCGGAAAAATACGCAATTTTAGCTTGGTTCTTTTCTGAAAGTTCATGAACGACCTGACTGAGCCCTCAGCAGCTTCTCGGTTTGGACAGTGTCCGAGTTTTATCTCAGGGCCCTGAGCTTGGGCTCTGGGCCCCTCTAGCTTGGGCTCGGGGACCCTCTAGCTTGGCCTTTAGGGGCCCCACACTTAGCCTAAAGGAGCCCCCCGAGCCTGGTCTCAGGGGACCCAGAACTTGGTCTAAAGGGCCACCAAGCCTGGTATCAGGGCCCCACTATGTCTCAGGGGCCCCCGAGCTGTTCCTCGCCCGCCCCACCCCCTGAGCTTTGTCTCAGGGGCCCCAAGCTTGGTCTAAGGGCCCCCAAGGCTGGTCTCAGGGCACCCAAGCTTAGGCTTAACCCTCGCCCCACCGGGGGGGCCATCGATGGCCCCCTAAGGTTTTTCCGGGATAGCAGAAAAACAACGAGGCGCAGCACCGCGGTTGAGGGCTCTACCTCTTACTGCATCATTTTCCCATCATCCCTGAAATTTTTTAGCCCGGGTCACCCAAGGTCAGGTCACCAGACGAGGTCAACCAAGGTCACCTCACTTCACCTTTAGAGCTCTGTAAGAGCTACATTTCAAAGTCGATCGATTTGAAACTTCCTACACTTCATGACCCCTCCAGGGTCTACAAGGTGTATATCCGGGATTTTTCGATTTCGTGCCCTGAGGTCAGGTCACGAGGCGACCTCTCCCATTGGAAAAGCATGGGGAAAAGCTATTTCATGATATAAAAGCCACAAAAATGATTGCAAATACTCAGACTGCTCAGAACAACGTTTTTGGACACCCTTTCACGGATCCCAGGGGTCATATTTGCCCTTTGACTTTTCCAAGGTCATCCAAGGTCACCAGAGGTCAAAAACAGTATTTTGACAATAACTTTTGACCTAATTGAGCTAGAGCGGTGAAACAAACACCATCGTGTTTGTCTTGTCACTGGCTTTCATTTGATATACGGCAAGGTCACTTTTTAACCTTTCGTGACCTCAGGTCATATTAGGTCACGAGGTGACCTCTGGCGGTCAAACCACTGGCGGGAGGTCTTTACATTCCACATAGCGGAAAAAGTACTGGCAATTTGCTATCAAATGTACTTTACCAGGCCTCAATAGCTCTAATGACATAAGAGTTATGCCCAGTTTGCTTAATCATTGCATATTTGAGTGAAAATAGCCGATCTTGACCTAATTTGACCTCTGGAGGTCAAACCATTGACCTGAGCACTAAAACATGCGAAGTAATTTCTTACTGAATTCACGCGAGCTTTCTATTGCACTTTGCAGATTTGCGCTAACGCAAATATTTTCGGAGTTAGAGGGGGGCCATCGATGGCCCCCGGTGGGGCGAAGGTGGCGCCGGACCCCCGGTGGGGCGCGGGTTAAGAGAGCCCCCGAGCTCGGTCTCAGGGGCCCCGAGATTGTCTAAGGGTCTCCGGAGCTTATCTAAGGGGTCCCCGGGCGTGGTCTCAGGGACCCTCCAAGATTGGTATAAGGGGGCTTCCCAGATTGGTCTAAGGGGCCCCCAAGATTGGTCTTAAGGGACCTTTAGCTTGGTTTCAGGGGCCCTCCAAGCTTGGTTTCAGAGGCCGCCAAGCTTGGTCTCAGGAGCCCCTGAGCTTGGTCTCAGAGCCCCCTGAGCTTGGGCTCGGGGGCATTCGAGCTTGATATCTAGGAGCCCCCCTCCAAGCTTGGTCTCAGTTGGCCCCCGAGCTGTGTCTCAGGGCTCCGAACTTGGTCTCAGGGGGCCTCCGAGATTGGTCTAAGGGTTTCCCGAGATTGGTCTTAGGGGGCCTTGAGCTTGGTTTCAGGGACCTCCAAGCTTTGTTTCAGAGGTCCCCAAACTTGGTCTCAGGGGCCCCTGAGCTTGGTCTCAGGGGCCCTGAGCTTGGGCTCGGGGGACTTCGAGCTTGATCTCTAGGAGCCCCCAAGCTCCGTCTCAAGGCGCCCCTGAGCTGTGTCTCAGGGCCCCGAGCTTGGTCTTGTGTGTGCTCAAGTCAGTATGCCTGCCATTTGCGTTTTTTTTCTGTGTCGATATAGACGACAGCATCAAAGCGCCCCCAGTTCTTATTCTGCGGGAGACAGAATTGTCCGAAAAAAATACTCAGAATATAATAATTCGTGTTACTTACCATGTTTTATTATGTAGATGCATACGAACAAACAGCGTTCACTTAAAAAAACTATTTGTGTCGGAAAGGCGTTGCTGTAGGTACCGTTATTATAATTTTGATAAACTCCTAACGTGACGCTGGAGCTTAAAGCTTTGACGTTCAATGTCCGAGGCTTACGTTCACCTATAAAACGCAGATCCATATTTCGATATGTTTATGTTAAATACGCTGCTTATTCTGCTGTACTGCAGGAAACATATTCCAGCTTGGAATCCGAGATCGTGTGGAAAATCGAATGGGGGAGGCAAAACCATTTTTTACACGAGCCAACTAAACAACAGGGAGGAATAACCATTTTTGTACTGGGCCAAATACAACTATTACCATTTGTGACGCTTATGCAGGAGCGGAGCCGGGATTTTGCTAGGGGAGTGGCTGAGCTTTGAAAAATGGCGAAAAAGGGGGAATAGGGCGAAAAATAGCGAAAATGGGACAAAGGTGGGCTCAAGCCCCTCAGCCCCCTGGATCCACCCCTGCGCTTAGGCCTCTGACCTCAGGCAGCAAGTCCCAACCAATCTATTGCAGTTTTTAGGGGCCCTTGCTGCCGAGGGGGCCCCATCGTCAGGGGGCCCCTGAAAAATTCTTGCCCCCATCCGAAAAGAGCTTCCGCCACCACTGGCGCATGCTGAAAAGACTACCGTGATAATACACGACCCAATGCAACCCCGTTGTTTTTCAGGTAGTTGAGTATTGTAGGAGCCACGTGCGTTTGCGCGCAGCCTGCGGCGGCACGGCAATCAGCTGAGCCGGAACAGCTCTGGAGGTATCGTCATGGCGATACTTCTGTTGTCCAGCCCGAGGTAAGAGTGCTGGAATGACAGCAAGCAGTATCATCTGGGAGTATATTCACAGATAAACATGTTCATAGATAAACATGTTCACGCGTAAAATATTTTTCCAAACCTGATGTAAACGTTCAAATATCGTATTTGACAATTTTCGTAAAAAATGCGTTCTGGTCGAGTTCACCGAAACTATGCGGTGTTTATTTTCGGCTAGTCACCCCCGGTAGCTCAGTTGGTATAGCGTTGGGCTCCGGCCCGCTGCTCAGAAACATGCAGGGGCAGTGCATGTCCAGGCTTGGGATCAGCTCCCTTGAGACGCTCCGGCGCTCAATAGTTTACCCGACCTATGTCGGCTGGCAACTGACTGGTGAGAGGGTCACCGGAGCGGGGTGGCCGAAAGCATTAAACTTTGACTTCTGAATTAACCCTTCATTGTGGGAGTTACTTGTTTGTGAGTGGACGGGGTGGATCACTTAGTGGATATATCTATCGGTCCGGAGATTCCCTGTAACTGGCAAGTGTGCCTGTTGGGAGTGGCCCTAGTAAAAAAAACAAATAAAAATGAAAACGGATTGGGTGAGGAGAAACTCACGTGGGATGGAATGGTACGGGGGCTCAAATGGTACGAGGGCTGAAATGTTGTCCAGGGTCTCTATTAATCGGGAACTGTTGTTCCGCGTGTTTATAGCCCAATGCAACATTGTGCATGCAACTGCTTCCGTAGCTGACGAATTCAATGAGCACTATCCACCGCTCGGTTATTACATACGGTGGTATGGTTGTAATGCATGCGCAAGTATCGCTGATGAAAATGTAAAACCCATTACACAGCACTGACTCAGAAGTTCATCATAGAATGATATAGATTTATCACGACATAGGAGTATATCTATGGTTTGAACGCGATTATTTATGTCCAAAATACACCTGTGTTTTTACGCGCAGTGAGTAGGTAACTACGATTGGGGCGTTCGGCACGGCTCGGACGAGGACGTCTCGACTGATCGCTCAATTCAACCGACAACAATAATTTCAAGCCTCTCAAACTCATGTACGTAGATAACTTAGCAGCAAACAAACAAAACACACACGAGATTGGCGCAGGCAAACCACTGGTGTTTCTGTTTCCTGGCCTGCCCGCGAGGGGATGAGCGTCAGCCTGACCCGTCTCGTTTAGAAGCAGCAGCGCTAGGGGGCGTTTTGGCACCTGTGTCACCATTGTGTTGTTAGGCTTACACAACTCTCCTGAAATCCAGTGTTGTCATGTGTGGGAAAGTGAAGGCTATGACCTAGGACACAGCTGTGTTTACTCGAGCGGAAACATTGCCAAGCCCAGGGCTGGTTTCCATGCACAGTGCCAGAGTGGACCTTTTCAGGGGGTAATCCGGAAGATAGAGCTGCAGCCTGAATAGCTGTTGCTTTATTTTGGACTCAACCTCCATCTCTTCAGAGCACAGAATCGAGTGTAGAATCATGTAACGAGTTGAATCGTTCATTGAATGAGTGTGAATCAATTGAAGCCGCGCTCATCACGGCGCTGGACGTGCGCCTGTTTTGTCTCCCAGGTGCACCACACGTATCAAACAAAAGGACCGGTGGGGGTTAAAGCCATCACTGGATTTAGTGCTGGAAAAAAGATGGAAGTTGAGCCCAGAGGAAAATAATAGCTATACGTGGTGTAGACGGTTTGTTCAAAAAGATTGTAAACTTTTCTGTCCGGAACCCACCTTTCTTCATTATTCATCCAATTATGATCGCATTGAGGCACATTTCAAGCGTCTACGAAATATTAAAGATCGCCCCAGAACAGTTAAATATTTTATATTCTAGGCATGAGATTGGGCGCCCGGTGTTGCAGTCTCCCGTTGTTACATTAGTAGGAAAGAGGTGCATTACTGGCCACTAAAGACAGTGAAACATTACATACGTACTTCTAAAAACGATATTTGGGCTTTAAAATGCATGCATTTCCTTGTCAGATGATGTATTTTCAGCACATAATAAACACATACTATTCCACATGAGATCTGGAATTACATTGTTCAGCAGCCTAGCTCTCTCAATCCCTACAGCAGGAATGCCCTTTGGAGGTGTAGCTTTAGTCTGGTACCATTCGTAGGAGAAATTCACTGGGGTAGTCAAATTGAGGGAATTGTAGGCAGTTCTGGAGTCCTTGAAACCGAGGAAGCTATTCCAGTCACCATCTTTCAGCGAAGCCATTCCATGTCAGAAGATGTCAGATTCAGGCGGTCGACTACCTGTTAGCTGTGAGGAGTGATAGTGTGGCTGAGGCTCGTTAACGAGCCATTCACCGAGCTCTTCATAGCCTCTGTCGAACACTTAAGCCTGCCCAACTCAAAGGTGGATGGTTTTGCTGTTTAAGCCAGGTGTTGAGTCACTGCCTTGCTACGTCCACTATGGTTATTCTCATCAGTGAGACAGAATATAACAGTTTCTGGGCACAGATGCCAGATGCGGTTTGCAAATTGACTTCAGTGCCTCCACACAATATCGGAGTATTTTGAATGGAAACCTATCAGGAATCACTGTGAACCTAGATCATTGTGCTTACGTTCTGCAAGACATGCCAGTTCTCTTTTCCTTGGGAAAATTATCACGAACTGCACGAGCTGGTCTACGTGTGACTGTCAGGAGAGGTTCTCTCCAACAAATTGCTGTTGAGGAGACTATTCACTAGGGAGTCACATTTGTAGTTCAGGACATTTATAGCATGAAGTACGCGCTACTTCTGAATCAGATTCCGTTCATCATTCCAGAAGACAATGAAAATGTTTAGCGGCTTTATGTGGGTTTACACCACGTGTTTTGGTTTCTCCGTCGCGGATAGACGGCTTTGGAGTCTGCTATGAGCCTCGAAGCTATCTATCAAATGCAGTGCAGTGTTTTCATTAACACGCGCCCCGCTGGGGGGGGCGAAATACTCCCCCTCCTGGTTTTCCCCAGATAACGCAAAAACGAAGAGATGCAGAACAACGAAACTTACAGTACCTTATCCCTTATCCTTAATTTACGTCTGACCAAATTTGTGAGGAAAGGTCATGTCAGGCCAAGGAGATATTTAAGGTCAAGTGACACGACCTCAAAACCTAAAATCACGAGTTTGAAGCGGCACCCAGGGAACATCAGCGAACCGATCAGTTTGAAACTTTCACAGAATAATGAGGTCATTAGGGTCTACAAATATGTTATCTCGGAATTACGATATTTTAAACTGGAGCCGCTGAAGTCAATTTGCCATCACCTCTGGCGTCTATGCACAGAAACAGTTATATTTTCCCTCGCTAATGAGAATCGCCATGCTGGAGATAAGAAGGCAATGACTCAACAATTGGTCAAAGCAGCAAAACAGTCCACTTTGGAGTTGGGCAGGCTAAAACTTCCGACAGAGTCTATGAAGAGCTCGGTGAACGGCTCGGTACCAAGCCTCAGCCAACTTGTCACTCCTAACAGCTGGGTGATATTCTATCGCCTTAATTTGAAAGATTCTGACCTGTGGGGGAGAGTGCTGTAAGACGCCCAAGGTAAGTAAGGTGCATTTTTAAAGCAGCCTCTAGTTGCTGACGATTTCCAATGTTCCTGATATAAGCGAGCTCCTTTCATCAGCTGCTTCCCAGAAGGTGTGCCTCGTGGCCCAAGCGTGAGTGATTTTGTGCTTGTTTTCATTTTTATATGTGTTTTCTTAAATAATACCGACATTTTCAATCATCTATAAAGTGTGTTTTATGTAAGGTATGGGCAAAATTATATTTTTGTTCAGTTTTCGGGGTTTTTATAGCCAAAAATAGTCTCCATCTTCTGCGCCAGCTTTCTCGCATTCCTATAAAAGCATATGCTGCACCCTAGTGATTGTTTACAAGACGCCCACCCCTCTTAGCATGTAAGACGCCCACCCTGGGCGCCTTACATACCCATTGGGGCGTCTTACAAATCAATGGAATGCATGTTTTTAGTGCATGCGCCTGAAAGTTCTACTTCGATTCAATGGCGTAGCCAGGATTCGGCCAGGGGAGGGGGGTACGACAGCCGTCGGGGCCCCTGCCAGGGCTCCCCTGGCGGGGCCCCCTGAAAGTGAGATCAATCATCGTTCTTTCTAGTACAAAAGACCTCCAAGCCGGGGGCCCCCCTGAGAGTGAGATCAATCCCCGTTCTTTCTAGTACAAGATGTCAGCCCAAGGGGCTCCGCGGATCCCAGGGACCCCCTTGGCTGCGCCACTGCTTTGATTAACAGCCCCGCTGGGGGTGGCGAAATTCGCCCCCCTCCTGGTTTTTTCCAAGATAGCTTAAAAATTAAGCAACGCAGAACAAAGAAACTTACCATACCTTATCCCCGATCAATTTGACACATCTGACCAAATTTTTGAGTTAACCCTTGCCCCGGTGGCGGGTACGAGCCACCTTCGCCCTGGTGGGGGGCTAAAAAGACCCCCACGATCTCAAAAACTAAGAGAGCTAGAAAAAAGCGCAAAACGGCAATCAAAAGCTCTTCAAAAATGATATCGAAAATACTTCAGTCATTTTTCTTGTCAGGTCAATATCAAGGTCACCACAGGTCAAAATAGGTCAAAATCGCTAATATGAGGTGTACCAAGAAAACCTCATATATCTCAGAAACTATGATAGCTAGAAACATTTTTCTAACACCATTCGAAAGCTCTTGAGATGCGCTTTCATTACAGTGACATTCATTTTCGTGTCAGGTCAAAGCCTAGGGGCTACAGGTCACTAAATATTGGGCATATTCTTGGGAATGTCCATAGCTACCCATGCATAAGGGCGTTTACTTTTTCGCTAATAGCTTCCAAACCAAACAAGATGCAGCCATAGTTTATGCACCATTGCAATCCTCTCGTCAATACAAATCGAATGATATATGATATTGCTATGTCAGGTCAAATTTAATAATTTGACCTGACCCAGGTCAACGCTCTAACCCAACTTGACCTGGTATAGTCATGATGTATATCATGTGACTTCCAGTGACTATACAAACGCTTTGGTGACAAAATAAAAGCTCTATCTTATTTTATTCAGAATTTATAGAGAAAAACACCAAAAGATGTTTATTTGACCTAAGGTGACCTTTTAAAGGTCACAAGTCAAAAATTTTGGCATCAACTCCAGAAATGGGCTAAGAGCAAGTCGCAACCGATGTTTGAAGTAGATTCCATCCATACTTACTGAGAAAAGCTCATTTCGTGATTTTCCCATGTATTGATAATGGGGAGGTCATGCTCTGCACATGACCTTAGGCCACCAATATAAAAATCCCGGAACAAATGTTGTAGCTCCTGGTGGGCCCAATATGTGGTATGAGTTTCAACTTTATCGATAAACCCTTCTTTTAGTTATGCAGTCCTAAGTATTTTTGAGGTGAGGTCACTTCACCTGGCCTGGTGACCTGACCTGATATGACCTTGAGCCAAAATTTTCAGGAAAGATGTAAAAGTGATGAAGGAACAGCTAGAACAAGTTTGGCGCTGCGCGCCGCCGTTTTTTGGTCACTTCGGAAAAACACGAGGGGGTCTAAAAGACCCCCACCCGGCGAAGGTTAAGTTCATGTCAGGTCAAGGAGCTATTCAGGGTCAAGTGTCCCAACCTCAAAACCTAGAATTACGAGTTTGAAGCAGCGCCCAGGGAACATTAGCAAACCGATCACTTTGAAACTTCCACAATATAATAAGGTCATTAGGGTTTACAAATCTGCAATCTCTGAATTTTGATATTGGTGACCTTAGGTGGGGTCAATTTTTTGGTCACCCCATTATAAGTCTATGGTGAAAAATAGAATGGACTCGTTTTCAGTAAATACTGGATATATAAGGCTGAAAATCCTCAAACTGTCTATTCTTACCACGATCTTGACCATAAAGTTAAGTTTTTGAGCATCTCTCACAGGTCATATCAGGTCACGGGAGCAGAGAGTGATTGTTTTGCCAATAACTTCTCACTGAGTTGAGATTAACACGCGCATTGACGGGGGTCTAAGCCACCTTCGCTTTGCCGAGGGTGGGGGTGGGTACCCGCCCCCTAAGATCTCGAGAATTACGGTAGGTAGCGAAAAATAGTAAACGGTGTTGCGTAGCCCATTCACTTCTCCATCGAAAATATTTGATCATTTTTTGCCAGGTCACATTTGAGGTCACGAGAGATCAAAACATGCCGTCATAGGGATAACATGTAAATTAAGTTTTTCGCCCATTACATCTGAACAGGTAAAGA
This sequence comes from Lepas anatifera, assembly GCA_034440635.1. NCBI lineage: Eukaryota > Metazoa > Arthropoda > Thecostraca > Lepadidae > Lepas > Lepas anatifera. The sequence continues at coordinate 2,233,943 of JAOTON010000441.1, forward strand.
TAGAGCAAAACAATTTGAACCATATGAATCCTCGCAGCAAGCCGAATCGAATGATATATAATTTGACCTTTCTAGGTCAAATCAAGGATTTGACCTGACCTGAGGTCAGGTCAGAGTCAAATTATTTAAAATGCATAACATTAGAACCGCAAAGCCAAGGCGAGTCTAATGCAGCAAAAATAAACGCTTTATCACTATCCGTTACTGAGTTATTCAGTAAAAACAATTTTCCCATGCATTTCCAATGGAGGGGTCGTGCCTCGTACCTGACCTTAGGTCATCGATATGAAAAATACCGGAACATATTTTAGAGAACTCGGTGGGTCCATTATGTGATATGAGTTTCAACCGGATAAGTTCACCTTGCTCCGACTTATGCTATCTTAAACTTTTTTTGAGGTCAGGTCACTTGACCTGTACTGGTGACCTGACCTGAGATGACGTAACTTCAAAATTTTCACAAAAGTTGTAACAATAATGAGGGAAAAGGTATGCCAAGTACGGCGACGCTACGCGCCGCCGTTTTTCTGCTATCTCCGAAAAACCCGAGGGGTTGTGGGTACCCGCCCCCCGTCAATGCGCGTGTTAAGCTTCCATTTTGCTTTCATTGTGTTTATATTGTCACGGGGAGTCGATTGATATGCAACATGACCATACCAGGTCACTCTGTGACCCTGACCTTGGCCGAGATCAGGTCATTTTGACTATTTGACCTAGCAAGGTCATATTATACATTATTTGATTTGCCGCGATGAGAGGAATCCAATGATGCATAAATATTTCCTCTAGCTCCCCTGAAGGTAGATCTAGAGAGGGAAACGTACACTGCTCTGTTGTAAGCCTATGGAGCATTCTTTGACCTACGCTGACCTCAATATTGACCTGACATAAAAATTCTACTTATAAATTTTATTCGTCTTGTCAAGAGCTTTCGAACGCCGCCCGTAATTTTCCTTTAGCTTTTGTGGGGAACGAGATACGGAGGGGGGCGAAAAACGCCCCCAGCGGGGCGCGTCATGCAAGGGACCCCAGCGAGACGCGTGTTAAGGCAATATGGGATGGAATGGCACGGAATGTGATGAGAACTGTCAGGTGTTATCTACAAGGGAAAAAAACAATTTTTATGTTTTGTAAAAACATTGAATCGGGCGAAGAGGAATCACTTGTGAGATAGCTCTTTAGTGATGAAACATGGTGGGACCGACATCAAATGGACAGAAGGAACAAAGGGACAGTTCATTCCTTTTTGTAAGGACACGCTTGTTTATCTTTGATTTTAGAGAATGCAAAAATTTGTCAACTCGAATTTTTTTATCGGATGCATAGCAATGTACTTCGTGTTGCAATATTTGAGCCCATTCTTTGTAACTGGTTCCGTTTACGTTCATCTGCCAGGCATACAATAAAAAACCGCATGTACTTTTACTCAATGACTTTACCGGGTGTGCACCTGTTGTTTCAGGACTTTTTTATTCTCATTTGATATTTAACCTTGGCTTAAAATAATTTCATTGCTGCTTAATGTGTTCCAGTGGCCAGACCTCTCATTTTCAGACTATGAATACGAAACACTGGTTAACATGTCCGATTGCTTGAGAAAGCTGAATAATGTAAAACTAAATCCGAGGCAGACGCGGCTCCAGGAGGGCCGCGGGAGCCACCCCTCCCTTCTGTCTTTCCTGAGGAAGCCTTGCACAGAGGGCAAGGCTTCCTCAGGGAAGACGTTCCGGGGTGGATGTGGGCGCCCGAGAAACATGAGACCGCCTCACTGAATAGAAAGGGCGCCCCTTTGACCCAAAAAGCCACCCCTCGGTCCAAAAAGGCGCCCGTCCAGTGGTGTGGTCCCCTTACGAAAACAAACCTGAATCCAGCCCTGCTCTGAGGACCCATACGCCAAACGATGAATCTGACTGACAGAGTCAGTGTCATTCATTTAGTGAATAAAGAAGTTTTGTTCAACACAGACTGACGGGCCTCCTGACCAACCATATAGCCATAAAATACATAAGATATCCCCAAGCCCACCCAGAGATTCTCACGTGAGCTCACGTGAAATCTGGCTCGTTTTGTGTTCCTACACGTCCACCAAATTCTCAAGAACATGTAACTTGCAGATAGAAAGTATATTGCTAAAATGGGGAGAGCGTCTTACGGCGCGTCCGGGGATATCTCCGACATGTCAGACGTCGAGACGGATGGCGAGAAGCCGGATTTTGCCGAGGACCAGGAGACTGAGGACAGTGAGGAGGAGGCTGACGTCACTGGTGCCGACGTCGCGACAGCTCGTCCGTAGCGCCTGTCCATGCTTCACGGGCCGTGATTCCAGTTTGGATCTCCGTCAATCGCACTTCACTTCGAGCGGATCACTTACGGCTGTCAGCTCTGACACATCAAAGCGCCACACCACACGAACCCGCCTGTCGGAAACATCCAGTGCACGGCCTTGGTGTCTGATAAAAGGGAGCTTCAAGTGGTGCTCATTTCAGCGGTGCAGCCGTCTGTGGCCCACAGCGTATGCGCCTGGAATGTGTCTCGTTTTTGCCTGATCCCTTCGTGAGTTGGTTGAAGTTTTGCAGAGGTATTGTTTGTCACTAATACCTCACATCATTCATGGTATCAAATCCCTCCCATGTCTAAACCCCTCCCCCCCAGCCCGCTCCGCTCGGCCGCGCCGGTTGGTGACGGGCTTCTTAGAGGGCTGCATGCGTCGGAGCGCTCCCTGCGTTGCACGGACGCGCCCCTTGGGATGCGTTGGTTGCACCCCCTGCGATGCGTCGGTTGCGCCCCTGCGATGCGCGGTTTACGTCCACTGCGATGTCCAGTTAGCGTCTCGCTCCGCGCCGTGGTCCCGCCTGAACCCCTCGGCCGAATCTTAATCAATGGGGACGACGGCTCCGCCGGTCGCCGGGACTTCCCGGGCCCACCGGGTGATAACGTTGGCTCTGCCGGTCAGGGTCCCGAGCGCTCGTGTTGCCTGCCGAGGTTTTTCCCTGACACCAAACCCTAACTTACACGACCCTCGTCAGCCAATCCATTACGTCGTCCCCCAGCTTCAATTGCCAATTTGTGAAAAACATGACCTCAAGATAGGATAGAATCACTTTTGGCTTGTGTGTGTCACCTGTTTGCAAGCAATGTACAGTTTCAGGTGAATGCGACTGTCAACTTTTGTAGTTTTGTAGTGAGTCGGGTGGATGAAATAAGCGTGTACGGTACCAACCACCCCCCCCCACCAGGGCGAAGGTGGCTCGTAGGCCTATGGTTAAAAAGCGCAGTGGTCTGGGGTCAACAAATCAACAAATCAGAGTTTGGTATCAACGCGCAGTGAAAGGCGGGGGGTTCTTAAGTGTCCCCTTGAAATTTTGGAAACCAAGAGGGTTAGAAATACGCCCATTGGGGGTTATGTGAGGGCGACGTAGATCTAGCTTATGGCAAGTTTATTGATCTAGGTAAATGTCTTCAAGGTCAAACGAGGGGGATGAAGTGGCTTAGTGGATAGCACCCTTGTCTTCTAAGCTACTGGCCCGGGTTCAAGTCCTGGCGGAGCCTCTGAATAAGTTGATCTGATCCCCAACTCCTTATTATGAATATCAATCAGCAGGGTGAGAGTTGGCGATGCCGTATGACACTGGCAGTTGGTGCGTCGTTAAACCCCATCAATTATTATTAAGGTCAAACGAGGTCGTAAAGGTTAAATCTGGGCCGTGCTGGAGACCTGTTGGGAAGACCGTAATTATGCGGGAAATGCCGGGAATACACCAAAAGTAGACTAAGGTCATAAAGGTGTGGTCCTGCAAAATTTTTCATGAAATTTGGAGGCCAAGGTCATTCAAGACCAATGACCTATGACGTAACAATATGACATATTTCCAGTAATGTACAATAAAATTGGCACTTAAGCGGCCTTCAGGCGGGAAATGCGGCTTTCACCTTGAAAAAGGTCTTTGACCTTGACCTTGAATGGCCTTAACTATGAAGGCATACCATAAAATACGTGGTACGGAATAATGCCATCTGACCGTAATACTGGGGTCAAATACCTTGACCTGTGACCTTTGACCCTGGCATTGACCTTTATGTGGATTGACCTTGCCATATAACCTGATTATTTGACGAAACGACGTCACCACTCTGTCTCCAGTGCAGCAAGCAAACTGGCACGACCTTGCGATTGTGACGGTCTCAAAATATAGGCCTGATTTTGAAAGCTTATAAGTCAAACAAATTATTGACCTATTTTCAAAATGGCTTCACTCATCGACATACTCATGAATTCTCTCAAACGTGACCAAGCAGCGTTCTCCAGAGCCGAACAGTTCTCCGGCCACCTCGGAAAAATAGGTGGGAGGGGGCACTTTAGGACCCCTCCACTGCGCGTGTTAATGTAAAAAGGGAGACTGAAACGCCGGACGGACAATCTCGCGCCTGAAACATCAAATTTTTAACTGTTATGAGGCGGTCTTTCCTGTTGTCGTAGTCGTTTGGAATGTGACTGATTGGGATCGGAATTGAATCTATCATGGGGAAAAGTGGGTTCCAGACTGAAAAGTCCAAAGCTTATTAACGAACCTACTGCTGTAGCCCCAGCCCACCCAAAAATTCCGCCCTGGCAACGCGCATGTTGGCCGGCCTCGTCTGAGCGTGGGAATCGCCATCAATGCCATTGTCCATAAACAGGACTACATACCATTTATATTAACATGCGCAGTGGAGAGTGTCTGGCGTCAGCGTGCACTGTAGGAGGTCCTAAAATGCCCCCTGAGATCTACAAAACCAAGACGGTTAGAAAGAATCCGCCGTGGGGGTGTGTGGCGGCGACAGTGATCTTCCTTATGCCTAAGTTGCATTAACCCTCGCCCCAGTGAGGGGGTGTTGGAATACCCCTCTCAGGTGTTTCCAAAGGCTCCGAAAACAGTGGTGCGGAGCGCCACTGTCCTTGGTACACCTTATTCTTGAAAATTTATGTAATTTTGTTCGCAAAATTTCCAAGATTGGGTCATTTGAGGTCGGCCACTGGTGTAGGTCAAATGACCTCACCTGAAAAAAATGTGCCTGCACTTGCAGGGTGAACTTATCCAATTGAAAATCATACCACATAATAGGCATACCAAGCACTACAAAATATATCCCGAGATTGTTCGTATCAATGACCTAGGGTCAGGTACGGATCATGACATCTTCTTTGGAAATGCATGTGCACAGGGGAATTGGGCGAAACATGGTCTTTTTCTGTAAAATTTAGAATATCTTCTTGTTCACCAAATTATAGTATTATAGGCCCATTTCCAGGTCCATGTGGCTAATTTGAACCTGTGACCCCTGAGAGGTCATATTGGACTACTTAACACCCACCCCGGTAAGCCTCCAAGCCGCCTTCGCCCTGTTTCCGGGCTCTAGCGTCGGACGGAGTGGAGTTAAAGTATTTGTTGGCAGCATTCGCTTCCTTTCGTTACGGTGAATAAAATAATGCATAATATGACTATACTATGTAAAAAATGAACATGGTCTGACCAAAGATCAGGTCAAGGTCACTTTCCAACCTAGCATAGTCAATATGCATATAATCGATTCGCAATATCAATCCAAAGGAAATGGTATCAAAATAAATACAGTTTAAAACCGATAGATTCACCCATTTCTTGCTTATGCCACCTTACACATTTTTGGAGATGAGGTCACTTGACCTGCACTGGTGACCTGATCTGGGATGCCCCAAGCATAAAATGTTGAGGGAAGTTGCAGAATTGATCAATGATAAGGTGTGCCGAGTACGGCGGTGCTTTGCGCCTTCGATGACAGGATTTGTGTCTTGTGTCAGTCTTGTGTCTTTATAACTTCACAGGAAAGGATAATAACCTTTTATCTTGATACTATTACGTTTAGATTAGTATTGCAAGTTGATTGATATGTATGTTGACTATGATTGGTCAGGTGGTGCCCTTGATTTGTCCTTAGGTCAGGCCTTTTTTATGTTTAGGCGTATTATAGTCATATCATAAATCGTTCGATTCACCGTAACGAAAAAGGAAGCGAATGGTGTCTAAAATTTGATTCTTACTCAACTATGTCAGACGCTAGACCCAAGAAACTCTTCTCTGGCCTGTCATTTTTTTGACCTGCGATAAACTCAATACTGCCCTAGCCAAAAAGAAACTTATGTATTTTCTTCATGTATTTTTATGCGCTATCCACCAGCTTTGTGTTCGTTTGCTATCCTGTATAGAAGCCGAGATCAAGAAGGGGGAGAGGTGTTTGAAGCCCCCTTCCCACCAGGGCGAAGGTGCCTCGGAGGTCCACCGGCGCTGGTCTTAACCCGAGTGAATATTTTCAAGGTCAAACGAGGTCGCGAAGGTCAAATATGGGGCCTGCTGAGGACCTATTGAAAAATGCCGTGATTAAGCGAAAAAATCGGGAATACACCAAAAGGGGACTTAGGTCGCAAAGGAAAGGTCCCAAACAATATTCTCTGACATTTTGAGGCCAAGGTCATTTCAGGCCACTGATCTCTGACGAAAAAAATGGTATACTCCCAACAATGTATGCTAAAATTGGCACTATAGCCGCCTTTGGGTGGGCGATAAGGGTTTGACCCTTAAAAAGATCTTTACCTGTGACTCTGACCTTGACATAGAGTAGTCTTAACTATGAAGTCATAGAATAGCAAACGTCATGCTGAATAATGCTATCTGATCGGAATACTGAGATTAATGACCTTGACCTGTGACCTTTGACCTTGAGATTGACCTTAATGTGGGGTGACCTTGACATATAACCCGATTATTTGACGTTACTACGCTACCACTAGGTCTATTGTGCAGGTGAGCTGGTGCGACCGCACGATTGCAGCGGTCTCAAAATGTAAGTCTATAAGGAAAAAAGTAATTGAACAATTTCCAAAATTTCCTCACCTATCGATGAAGTCACAACATATCTCAAAGGTATCCAAGCATCCCTTTCATGCTGCAAACGGCTCCCGGCTACCTCGTAAAAATGAGGGACTCCTTAGGACCCCTTCCATTACATCATTTCAAAACAACTACAACAACAGACCACGACAAGACCGGCCAAGCGGCCAGAATAGAGCCTCTTGAGAAATATCAATCCGCTTCGCTCCATGCATTTCGTCGTGCGGCTCTGACAAAATGGCTGGAATGGTGGCGGGGCCGCTCTGGCACAATTTCTACTCTATCTCGAGAACGTGGCCGCAGAACCCACAACAGACAAAGCCATCAGGGACTCACTCTAGGTTTCAAACGTTTCAAACACTCAGAAAATACTCGAGATTCTTCTACTGCTTGCTTTAACACGCGCATTGGGGGAGGGTACCAGACCCCCTCGGGTTTTTTGGAGACAGAATAAACATGGTGGCGCATAGCGGCCCCGTAATTGGTATACCTTTTCACCGATCATTTTTATTGGTATGACTTTTCACTGATCATTTTAAAATTTTCGCTCAGGTCATCTCAAATTTTAAAATTGTGTCATCTCAGGTCAGGTCGCCAGTACAGGTCAAGCGACCTCACCTCAAAAAGTTTAAGAGAGAATAAGTTAGATCCGGGTGAACCTTTCCGATTAGAGAATGTGGCACCTTGTCGAATCCTGGAATTTGGTGTAATTAGGCGTACTTTTAGCCGAAAATAATGAAACCACTCATGAGTTATCTGAAAAAATGTACACTAAGCTCAATATTATGATTTTTAAAATACTCCTTTAGGAAAAGAAATAAATATCTGCCTGTGGATAATGTCATGATCTGGCAAACCTTGAAACACTTCAAGGGCTTCGATTGGCTGATGCTCATCGTGACGTCAGCATATATCGTCACACCAGCAGCTCACAACAATGGCCGCCCTGCGAGAGGTACATGAGAGGTACATTTCGGGTAGGTTTTAGCTTTTTCTACGGAAAGATTGAGTTCCAAGAAAAATAATAAATAGAGTACCGGGTTTTCCGACTTACTTTACAACTTTGCTATCTCAGTTAAAATCACGTTATAAAGGTGCCACATTCCTTTTAAAACTCATGTCACATAATGGGTCAATAAATTCTACAAAACATAGTCCAGTATTTTTTATATCGATAACCTAAGGTCAGGTACGAGCCATGACCTCTCCATTGGAAATACATGGCAAAAATGGTTTAAACTGAATAACCTGAAAATATACAACCAGGTATTTCCAGGTTAATCAGTTTAAACCATTGTTCCATGTATTTCCAATGGTGAGGTCAAGGTTCGTACCTGGCCTTAGGTCATCGATATCAATAATGCAGGACTATATTTTGTAGAACTTGGTAAACCCATTATGTGACATGAGTTTTAATCGCAAAGCTTCACCCGGTTCTAACGTATTCTATCTTAAACTCTTTGAGGAGAGGTCACTTGATCTGTACTGGCAGCCTGCCCTGGTTATAGAGTATTTATTTTATGTGCATTAGGTTTGCCTCATCCTTGCAATTCTAATTGCATTTTAACCTAACTTGACCTTGACCTGACCTCATGTCAGGTTTAGTGCTAGATTTGACCTGCTTTGACCTAGGAAGGTCATATGCTGTATCATTCGATTCGGCCTGCTGCGAGGATTCCTATGGCCTAGATTGTTTTAATATGTCTTAATTAGTTCAGATATAATGAATGGAATCTTTCGTCTACATGGTATTCCTATGGTGGCATGCCTTGACCACTGGTGAGTTTAAATATGACCTGATCGTTCAAATATTTTCTGTAGAGAATTCAATGGGCTATCCAACCCCGTTAAATATTTTTCGCTATATTTTTTGGGTCTCGAGATCTTAGGGGATATGGGTTCCCGTCCCCCGTCAATGCGCGTGTTAAGCAACAATTAAAGGAACTAAGCAAAGAAAAAAATTTAAGGTCAACAATTTTTCATGAGCGATGCATTTTATGATATGCCCGGTACGACATTAGTGTAAAAAGCTTATCTCTGCATGCAGTTTTGGCCTAGTAACATAGTTCCTTGTGAGCGTGTATTCTAAATCTTTGCTAGAGTAGCGAGATTATGTACATAGTAATGCGTAGAGGGTTAGACTAGAATAACTGAGCCTTAACCGTTGTTTGCCAAAAAACGCCGTGGGGCTCTGTCTCTTCAGTGTCAGCAATTAATCAATGCTGGTTATATGCTACCAAGACTGCCGGGCCGATCAGCGGAGCGCCATGCAGTCCTGAGAGATTTATGCGTGGTGCATGTGAGTAGCTACCGTGTTGCGCTAAAGCATTGATTCTATCTCCTTTTAGGTAAGACTACTCGAATACTTCCTGCTTAAAAGCAGCGTCTAGAATGATCTCGGGTCGCCAGATTTTACTTTGTTTATAAAGCTAAAAGCTGCCTAGGCACTTTTTAAATATCTGAGAATGCATTTATGCATTCACTTATTGCCGAAGCCTGAGAGGCGGGCACGGTTGCGTGGGATGCTAGGTCTTGTGCAGTGTTTCTTTATCTGAAAGGAACTGTGGCTTGGCTACGCCACTAATTACAAAGGTCAGTGCTCAGAAGACACTGTGACCAGCACTTCCCCTTAGACGAACACAGGCGATTTATGGAACAGGATAAACAAGAATCGTCAACTAGAAAGCAAAAATAAACATTTTGCTGTATATGAGTTACAGTTTTTTTTTACTTTATCAACTCCTCATTTCTTCCTCTTCAAGGATCGCGAACAAGTTTTGTCTAGCGACCAAAAAAGTAAGATTACATGTTGTGGGGCCCGCGAGTAACGGTCTGAGGCAGTTATTGAACCCGACAGCTAAGTGACTTGTTAACGTGAAACGAAGTATGGTTAAGTTTTTGCGTGTTTTTATCGTACTCCATCAGTTCACCTAAAATTGGGTTAGTACTATGTATACGTTGGCGATGAACGTGTGCACAGACACAGACTGAACCCAGTCGGTGTTATCTTGTTTCGTATAAACTGGATTCTATCAGTGTCCCTGGGTGTTCGGCTGACTTTTTCTCTCCGGCCCACCTGCCTCCTCCGTGGTATCACTCGCTTTTGGAAACGAGGTATCATGGCGCCTGGAAACGACCGGCACACCCAGAGCCAGGACCTCTTCCAGCCGTCACCCTTGCCCCGGGTGAGGACACTGAACGCCGAGAAAACCCTGGAATGTGGTAACCGATCTCAGGCTGACAGAGTAGGTGACCTTCAGCCCATGGAGGTCGCGGAAATCGGCTCAACTCGTCTCGTCCGCAGGTATATACGTCGGCGATCCACTATAAAAATGGTGACTGATGGGTCTTCAGGCCGCTGAGATTAGATCAGACTCTATTTAAAGAATACATTGCAGTAAGGAAAGATGGTGTTTTAGATAATAATAAGAAGGTTAGTTATACTTTTGGTTTTCCATTTGAAACTGTCTATTCTTTAAAATCAATATTTTAAGTGCGTTGTTGAAAACATAGTTGTACGTGGAATTCGGTATTTGGGTCGGGCGGCAGCACTCCCGTTCACTGGACCATGTGCAAGATGCGATGCCGAGGACGGCACAGTGGCGAACGGCTGAGAGCACTGACCATGCTCAAGGCTGTGGGCCCGATGGCGCCGTGCCATCTCCTCCAATCTTCGTCCATTAACCGTGACTTTGTTGGGCAGGCGACCAGCAGATGGCGATCGGTCAGTAACAGCCGGCCGGGATGTTCGCCCACTGATGCTCACTCACGGCGTTATATGAAAACTGTTCTTTTTTTGCTAGAAAAGGTCCGCCACCCATTTAATGGTGTAGCCAGACGTGCCCCCTCCGCGATCCCAACGACAACAGTACCCTTACGTTAACACCATCAGAACGTAAAATATTACAAGTCGTGGCACGCCCTGCTAGGAAAAAGAAAGTAACTTAAAGAAAGCATAATAAATATCAATACTATTAGTAAAAACTGCCAGTAGTAGCTCCCTGTAAATATACAGGGAGCAGGAATACAGGTCTATTTAGGTTAAATGCACAATAATTTAGCTCATTACCGGTTAGATTGTTAGTCTTTTTCCAAACGGGACTACCCAAAACTGGAGATTCGTGTTCGCCCCTCCGAGATTCTGGTGAAAAGATAGAGGCCTAGTAACATTCGCCAGAGAACTCGGAAGACAGTAAGCAAATTAGGGCAGACATGCAGGCATAGCAAGCAAGCAAGCAAGCAGGCAAACTAGCAAGCAAGCGCAGCAGGGAGTCAGACACACGCACGCACGCACGCACGCACGCACGCACGCACGCACGCACGCACGCACGCACGCACGCACACACACACACACACACACACACACACACACACACACACACACACACACACACACACACACACACACACACACACACACACACACACACACACACACACACACACACACACACACACACACACACACTGTTTGATAGACTTGAGCGCGTTACGCATGCATTCGAATGGGGTCTGAGGTAAGGGGAGCGGACCTGCATAGCACTAGGTCTGGGTGGGTCTACCGGACACTGTTACATCCGGCCCCACCTTGCTCTACATACGCAGCGTTGTGAAGTAATTCTAATGGGATGTCGTTGATATTTGAAATACTCGCCTCTGAGGCGGCCTTGTCCCGCCAGCAGTGGCGGATCCAAAGGGGGAGCAAAAAAGGCAGTTGCCCCGCAAACGGAAAAGTTCGGGGCAAAACTATGTTTTTGCCCCCCTTAGGTGATCGACCTCCTTTCCCTCCGACTCCTTTTTAGATTATAGGCAAGATTTTGGTGCTTCAACTCTCGACTTCAAAACAGGACTAGTTAAGTTCATTGTAAATATTGGGCCTTCGACTGGAAAAAGTATCTCGAGCCCATATTTTTCTTCCCGTGACGTTTTTTTCTTTTGCCTCAAATATCCAAGATTCTACTGGGCAAGGGATATTGTAGCGCAGCTTTTGCGGCATGACATGTTTTTGCTTTTCGACTTTTGACTTTGGTTTGCCCCTAGTAAGTAACTTTTGACTTTGGTTAAGCCCCCTATAAAGTAAAGGAATCTTGGGTTTGCCCCTCCCAAACCCACCGGCTAGATCCGCTACTGCCCGCCAGGCCCCAATAGGCTTATTCTTATCTCCCCACCCCCACCCCTCCCCCAGGGACGGTATTTGTATCACCTCTGAACTCCCATCGGTTCTCAGTGCTCGCTAGCCTTTCATATGAGTCCACATACCAAGTTAGGACACACATCGCTCTCAGAGCATGCTAGTTTTTGTTCAATTCTTCTAACATTTCTCGCAAGGGCCTCCCGAACAATTTGCAATGCGTCTTTGTGGGCCATTGACTGAAACAACGAGGAAGCCCTCTCCAGCTATCCGCTCGTAGCTTACCGCGTGCTTCAGTAACAATACTCCTTTATAATATTTTTAACACGCGCCTTGATGGGTGTCTGAGCCACCTTCGCTTTGCCGTGGGGGGCAGGTACCCGGACCCTTAAGATCTCAAGAACCGCGCTAGATAGCGAAAAACGGTAAACTGTGTTAGGTAGCCCACCCAATTATTTATTGAAAATAATCGAGCCCTTTTGTCAGGTCACATTTTAGGTCACTAGAGGTCAAGACTAAGAGGGATAACATGTAAATGTTTTTTTTCGGCCATTACATCTGAACAAGTAAAGATAAAACAATACAATTGGATACCATTGGAATCCTCGCACCATGCCGAATCGAATGATATATAATATGACCTTGCTAGTTTGAATGAGGTCAAATGACATCTGACCTGACCTGAGGTAAGGTCAAAGTCACATTAGGTCAACATGCATATGATTAGAACTGAAAAGACCAAGCCACTCCAATGACGCTAAAATAAACGCTCTATATCTAATTATCACTCCGTTATTCAGTTAAAACTATTTTCCCATGTGTTTCCAATGGAGAGGTCATGGCTCGTACCTGAACTTACGTCATCGATATAAAAAATACCGGAGTACGATTTAGAGAACTCGGTGGGTTCATTATGTGATATTCAATTTATTATGTGAGTTTGAATTGAATAAGTTCACCATGTTCTGACTTATGCTATCTTAAATTGTTTTTAGGTCAGGTCACTTGAGCAGTTCTGGTGTCCTGACCTGAGATACCTAACCTTAAAATTTTGACAAGGTTTTTAAAAAGACAAGTACGGCGGCTCTAGGCCCTGCCCTTTTATGCTATCTCCAAAAAACTCGAGGGGTGGGTACCCGGCCCCCGTCAATGCACGAGTTAACACGCGCATTGACGGGGGTCTGAGCCACCTTCGCTTTGACGAGGGTGGGGGGCGGGTACCCGCCCCCCTAAGATCTCGAGAACCACGGTAGGTAGCGAAAAATAGTAAACGGTGTTGCGTAGCCCATCCACTTCTCCATCGAAAATCTTTGAACCATTTTTTTGTCAGGTCACATTTAAGATCACCGGAGGTCAAAACATGCCGTCATAGGGATAACATGTAAATTAGGTTTTTTCGGCCATTACATCCGAACAAATAAAGATAAGGCAAAACGACTTAAATTATATGAATCCTCTATATGATATGAATCCTCTCTTATATGAAGTCATCTTTACCATGGTGGGGGCAACAAATATCCCTCCCACAAACAAAATAAGATAGCCAGAGCGATGCAGAAAAATTTCGTTTAAAATTCAGAAAGGCTACTATTGGAGCTCCTTCGACAGGTGAATATTCAGATCACGAGAGGTAAGAATACGTTAACATTGCTGGAGTTTATAAATTAATTTATTTATTTATTTTATTGACTTAACTCATATGAGTGACAGGGGATTGCCCCCAGTAAAAGCTCAAGTCAGGGATGATATCAGATGTCCTAGAATTGCATGCAACACACGTGTTCAGCATAGCATGGTATTGAAGTCAGGTACATACAATGATGTATGTATGTACTAGCAATGATGACCTATAACTACCCTTTCATAAAATGCATGTTATTAGGATCTTAAATACATTCACTGCATAACAATTTGTAAAAAAAAACTGAGAGATGCTCCCTAAAAACTTAGATAAAGCTACTTATAGATAAGTAGATAAAACAGCTTTGGAACTTCACGACACATCGACTGTTGAGATCACACGGTGTTGCCAACTGTTACCGTGTGAGAGTGTATTGTGGGTATAGGAAATATTTATGCAGAATATAAGCCTGGGGATTTGAACCCGGGTCAGCGGCGTGGAAGTCTAATGCTCTTCCCCCACGGCACCGCATCCCTAGACAGGTAAGATAAGGTTGGATAAGATAAGGCTAGATAAGATAAGGTTAGATAAAGCAATGGACCTAGATAGTCATTTGCCCCACGAAATAAGATAGCTAGAATTATTTTCTGAAACCACTGCAAACTCTTTGTCTTACTCTTTCAGTACTATGACATCTAACTTTGTGTCAGATCAAAGGCCAGGGCATTAGAGGTCGCTGAAAATCACGAGTTGTAGAAAACATTTTTTTGGACTGCAGCATCGATACCCTCTAAGAAGTGAGATAGAACAGTATTTTGGGGGGTCATTCAAAGGGTCGTGGAAAGACAGATCAATACGCTGCCTGCTATGTTCAGGTTAGGTCTACATTGAGGTCAACCGAGGTTGCATGAGCTACGTTACCGGTATTATGGTGCTTACTCTTACACTTATAACCTCTGAACCAGGAAATATAGAATAGTTGTGTAGTTGTTGAGGCACTACTGTAGTACTTTTGTTACTGCTCCTTGCCCTGGGGATCTTGGATGGGTCAACGCTGGCACGGTAATACAAGCTCCATGAAAACTCTGTGAGAGACCAATCGTATCATTTATAATTTTATCATGCTACGTTAAATCCAAGGGTTGGCATGACCTCATGTCAACACAGTGAACCAATATGGTTATGATGTATGTCGACTCGCTGGGATAAAGCAAATGCAATGGTGGTAGAATAAACTTGTATTCTTTCAGCTATTGACTGTTGTATCGAAAATCAATGTTCGGGGTTTATCGATGCATCAACTTCCAGGGTCACAGGGCGGCGCCAACTCTTTCCCTGTTGCAAGATATTCTCGGAAGCCAGATAGCTCTCTGCTCAGGGAATCAGCCGGGCTTTGAACCCTAGCCAGCCGCATGGAAAGCGAGCGCACTCACCACTACACCACCGCACCCTCTGACTGAGGTATCGAGGTACATACCCGTCAGATATGGCAGGTCATTTTTATCTAAACCTCAGGAAGTGCTCCAAAGTCATGACGGTGAAGTTTTCAAATTGAGCTGACACGTATACAACTAAGAACAGAAATTTCGAATTTCACCATAGTCTCACCAGCGACGAGCTCACGGATTCGATCTGACAGACCGCAGATACAAAAACTACCGGATAAAAGAATTGAGAACCTAGGTACCGTCACAAATTAGGCCTAGGACGGCCATAAAATGTATAAATCTACCCAGACCGGCCACACCGGTCAAGGAAGGTTCTATAAGCTTACAAGACGGAAGTATACGTGTTTCCCTCTAGATTTTACTCAGCGGAGCTAGAGCAAAAATTTATGCATCATTGGATTCCGCTTATTGTGGCAAATCGAATGATATATGATATGACCTTGCTAGGTCAAATTGTAAAAATGACCTAACATCGAGCTAGGTTAGGGTCACAAGGTGTCCTGATATGGTTATGTTGCAAATCAATCGACTCCCTTTGACAAGATAAGCACAATGCAAGCACAATAGAAGCTTGATCTTAAATAAGTGAGAAGCTATTGGAAAGATAATCACTGTATGCTCCTGTGACCTCACATGACATTTGAGAGGTTAGAGGGTCAAACAAACAACTTTATGGTCAATATTGTGGTAATAATACGGGTACACGGTTTGAAGATTTTACGGTTTATCTATCTATCTAGTGTTTACGGAAACCAGCGTTTTCTATTTTTCCCCATAGACTTACAATGGGGTGACCAAAAAATTGACCCCACCTTAAGTCACCAAAACCACGATTCTGAGATTGCAGATTTTTTACCCCAATGACATTATAATATTTTAAAAGTTTGAAATTAATCGGTTGGCAGATATTTATTAGGCGCCGCTTTAAAATTGTAATTTTGGGTTTTGAGGTAAGGTCGCTTGACCTTGAATAGCTTCTTGACCTGACATGACCTGACCTAAAAAAATCTGGTGAGATGCAAAGATTTGATTAGGGATAAGGTACCATAAATTCGTTGTTCTGTGTATCTTCTTTTCTGCGTTATCTGGGGAAAACTAGGAGGGTGGGGGGACGAATTCCCCCCCAGCGGGGTGCATGTTAAGAAATGTTGGCCTCATATACTTTCCTGTCTGTCTATAGTTCATATTTTTAAGAGTTACCGGTCAACTGAACGTCGTGGCCGCCCTAGGACTTAAATCAGTATAGATTCTTCGGCTGGAATCTGTAGAAACAGTGATAGCTAAAACTTTTCTTAGGTGGATAACTTAACCTAGACTCCTGGCCTGATCTAAAGGGGCATCGATTTTAAATTCGGAGGACAGATCAAGAAATAGAAGTAAGAGAGACGACACTGAGCATCTTCCATTCCGGTCAACTTGGAAAATTCCGGGATGGGGATGAAAAGAAACCCACCTGCATGAAGATTAAGTACTGAGTACCATTGGTCAGAACAGATGAACATTGAACAAGGGGGCAGATTTGGTTTATGCGTTTTGCAGTCATTGGTGCTTGGTTTCATCTTGGAAAGCCAGGCAAAGCTTTTGGTTGATGACCTCTCCGTCTCCAAAATGTCGGCAGATGACAAACTTTAGCAAGTTTGGCAGTTAGCGATGGTTTGGTATGGGTTAACTTCTCACTGAGCGGATATCACAAATATCAAAACATTCAAAGTTGGTATCTCAGTTGAATGTGTCACCAATTTCCATCACCCTGGCTTGATGGCTTACTTGAGATGTTTAATAATTATGGGGAGGTGTGAGTACGTGTTCTTCTCTTTCTATACCAGCAGACAAAAACGCAGGAGCGTTAAAGTCTGCGGGGTGTGCTAGGCAGGGATGACCTCCGAACCCTGATCAACGCATTTCCCAGTCATAACATCCCTGCATTCACACCCGTGAGAAAAACAGCAATACTAATTTCTACTCGAATATTTCAAAGAAATTTGTTTGAAAGAAATTTGAAAAAGTTCACTATAGCTAAAGTCAGGATGATGTGGAGCTGAAGCCAGGATGGTAGAGCCGGAGACGGTCAGACGTGTATGTGGTTTCTGAACCACAGACAAACGAGCCGTCCGGTGCAATGTGCCCGCCCAGCGACCAGGCAAACACTTAAGAACATGCGCTGTGAGAGTGCCAGCTCTCATCCGTGGTCAGTGGCGGTGTGTTTAACTAGTCATATAATGTTCCTGCAAGAGTTCCGGGGTATATTTACACGACAGCTTTTGACTACATTGGTTTCAGTCGGGCATGCTTTCTGGTTGGAAACAAGAACGGCAACTAGTGCTGGACATACATATCTAATTCACGGACGGGGTTACCGGGTACGGCATTTGGTTCCACTGGCAATCCACTCATTAGCATAGACTTATCATAGCATCAGGTGCTATGGTTATGGCATGCGGCGCCCGGTGATGTTGCCAACGGCATTGATTGGTCCTTCGGAGCCGACAGATGCATGCACAAGAAGTTCCAGCGAAGGACGACACATGCATAAATTCATCCAGATCCCATCAGCTTGAAACAAGATGATGCACAATGAACCACTCTTGCCTAGGATATGGTCTCAAGCAGTGGCAGATACAAGGGGAGGGGGCTAGGGGCTCAATCCCCGCGAAAGGTCCGAGTGTCTATAGTTAATACATAGGCGGAGGCTAATCCGAGGCAATGGCGGGGGGGCTTGAGCCCCTTATAGGAGGCTATAGCCCCTATAGGGGTGGGGGCTGTAGCCCCCACCCCTCAAAAGGAAATCCTGGATCCGCCGCTGGTCTCAGGTAATAAGCAAGAGCATCTTGAAGTTAAAGCCATTTTCAATTGGCCAAATTTTTCTGAGCGTTGAACCTTGAACCTAACTTCAGTTCTCTCCATCGGTCAGGTATCCGTGACCAACAAAAAATAGATAAAAACAAGGTGTGTATTCGTTTGGAGTGGGCAGTTGGAGGATGCAATGCATTAGCTAGAACACACACCCACGCTGATCTTTAAGTCAGACAGGAGAGCCTAAGGCTGTCTCTGTGTCACGAAGGGTTCTTTAGGATGACAACTTTGGGATGCCATAGGTCACTGACCCTGGAGGACCTTTACCCCAAAACTTCAGAAGGCATTGTTTAGAGCCTCCTCTCCATAACCTGGCCTTATTTCACCTCCAGCGTATTCGCGTTTTTTTCCGCATATTCACAGCATTTCGCAATATGTCCCCATCCCTGCCCAGGTTTGGCCTTTACAGCCCCGTTTGATCTCGAAGATGACCTTACGGGTGAACACTTGGTTTTGGGACAACACTTCAAAAGCGATAACTTGTTTTTCTCATAAACTTTGTCCAAGTTGTTCCCAGTACGGCTGTTGGAGTCGGAGTCTCACTAAAGTCTCAAGGGACTTGTCACGGAGACCTCGACTCCACCATCCGAACGAGCAACTCCCACAATGGAGGATTAATTTAGAAGCCAAAGTTTAACGTCCCACAAAGCAGCACAGGGACGGCTGCCCCGCTCAGGTCATCAGAGGGTCACCTGAGTGGTCACCATTCAGTTGCCAGCCGAACTACGTCGGGTAAACTATTGAGCACCAGAGCGTAAAATTGTTGTTCTAAAACTACATGCTCACTCGTTATGTTGCATGAATTGGTTATGATGTAGATTTCGATAAACCCATCAATCCCCAAACCAGCATTTTTCTAACCCTCTTGGTTTCCGAGATCTCAGGGGACCACGTCCACTACGCACTGACACCAGAGCTCTCTCCACTGTGCGTGTTAAGAAGCTTCTTATGTTGATCTAAAAATATCAATTAAGCACACAATGTCTAAAACTGGGCTTGCTGATTTAATGTCGGAATGAGTGCATCCATAGAATGTTTGAATCAACTATTGGGTTAGGAGCACAGTTGATCACCTGATTTGCGCAGTTTCTGCGTCGTCTTTCATCGTGTCTAGACCTCGAGACCTTGCCGTAGTGTGCGTCTCTGAATTAGTGAAACTCCCGGGCAGCCTGAGTCAGCACCTTCCCACTGAAGGCGGTCATGCTGAGCTGCATCGATGTGGTCGTCTTCTCTGATCACGTCCTGGCCTTTTGAGAAAAAAGCTGATGGAGCACAGCGGAAACTCTCCGGATCTGACTGTCGAGCCGTTGAGCTCCGAACGAAAGGGAAAGCTTGTTTCTTACTTTAGAAGAGGTCAATGTATTTACAGTACATACATTGGGATAAGATGTGAGCTGAGGAACAATTATTACCGAAGGCAGAAATTGTGTGCAGCCGCTTAGGTATTTCATGAAATATCTTATAGAAGATATGCAAAATGTGTGACGAAAACGACGAAAGCAAAGAAAGGGTTTAATGCTCAAAATTATCCAATCACCGAAAATAGCCCAAGCACACACAAAATGTATCAGGTGGTCCAATTGTACCAGCCATAGAACCGTTCTTTCCGACTGTTATGTTCTTACAACCAATGCTTAAGAGCAGTAGTTGTACCGAGGAGCCGACCCGGCCGGCCGCATTCCCCGCGCGCTCCCGCCAGGTGCCGGCCCACGCATTTGCGTGGCGGGGAGTGATAGTGAGAAGTATTTGGCGTGCATAATTACTCAGCACTTCGAGGGTGTGAACAGTGACGCTTGTAAGCGGGAAATGATTTTTGGTCGTGTCTTCCGGTGGCTCGTTCGGGTAAGAGCATGTGGGCCTGAACTCTGTTCTCGCCGGCTGAGATGGGTATTTTCTCCTGAAACTGACTGCTAATGTGAGTAAGAGATAAAAACACCCTTTTTCTGATTCTGACTGTGGCAAGTGACCTTGTGCTTACAACAAAATGCCAAACTCAGGGAAAAAGGCCGCGGACGCAGTTCCCAACCAACGCAGCAGCAGCGCGGGCCCGCCGCGCCGGCCCGTCCGCCCTCGTTGAGCGGCAGCAGCCGGGCCAGGTCACGGGGCCGCCGGCGGTGCCAGTGGCGGCGCCAGCACCGGAGGACGGGGAGCGGGCAGTCAAACCTCCGTCAGGGAGATGATAAGCCGTCTGGACGGTGCTCGTCCGAAGCATCGGGCAGCCAAGTCCCTCTAAACGGTGTCGGAGGTCAGAGACTCTTCCGCTGCCTCCGACTCTGCCTGCTGCCTATCCATGCCCCGAAACTCTTCGCCTCTGACAGAGGCATCACTGAATCGGCCCTGATCAAACTCGCTGAAAGAATGAAGCGGGACATGTCTGCGAGTTTTTGACTTAGAGGGACATCGAGCGGCTTCATGGGCGGATGCAGGAGTTGGAGCAGCATGTGGCGTCACGCGACTGCCTCATCGGAGAACTGGAGCAGCGACTGGCTGAGAGGGACGCCCGCGTCTGTGACCTAGAGATCGAGGTCGACAAACTCCATGACAGCAACGGAAGATGGACCTATCTTCTCCGGAACCGCCGTCCCGGCTCCACCACCGGAGCACTGGAACGAGGACGTCACGGACACGGCGGTCTCGTTACTCGGCCGCTGTTTGCCAGACGTCCCCGTGACTCGGGACGACATCACCGAGGCTTTCCGCATTGGTAAGCAGAGGCGGATCGTGTGCCGTTTTAGTGCTCTGCGAAAAACTCGGTGCGTGACCGGCTGTATGAGAGCCGCTTCAAGTCTAAACGTGTGAACGTGAATGGTGAGACTGAACCAAGCACACTGTATATCAGTGAAAATCTGTCCCATATCGCCAGACATTTTTAGGCTCTGCTAAAAGAGAAGCAAGCGAAGCGGCTATATACAGTGTTCAGCAAGAACGGTGAAGTATATTGCAGGTACGGCAGCACGGTCGTAGATCGGGTCGAAGTCTGGCCATGATATCATCTGCTCTGCGTGAGTAGTGTGTCGTGAAGTAATGCAGCTTTGTTTTGGGTTATTAACCTCCTGTTGCTGTTTGTACCAGCAAGATATTTTCCTCTCTAGCCGGTGAGAGTTTTTCATACGTGGGTGTTTTTTTTTGTTATTCGTTTATATGCATTGTTTGCTGGTTTGTTTGGTGATTGCCCTGCAGTTGCTCCGTTGCTGAATACGAGGCTCGATTTTTTAACAACTCATTTGCTATAGCACTTACCACACTGCAGAAACGTTACTAGCACATTATCATGACATAAGCTGTCCGACCATGACCATGACATAGCTGTTTCTTTTCACCTTTTCTTTGTAGATTATGACAAGTTTTAGGATAGCATCTGTTATTGCAGAGGCCTTGGTGAATTTAAAAGCGTAAAGACGTCTTTTTGCACTTGCGGAAACACAAGCTGACCTAATTTGTCTCCAAGACGTTCATGTAGAACAGGGTAAGAGAAGTTTTGAAATGCTTGGGGGTATGACGCTGTTTTGTCCATTTTTAATAACTCTCGTGGGGTTGCTATTCTTGCGAGAAAATCAGCACTCCAATTAACAGAAATTGAAAAGATGCCGGTGGAAATTATACAATTTGTAAAATTGACGTCGCGGGAACAGTTTCCTCCTCGCCTGTATTTACGGGCCAACGATGACAGACCAGAATTTTTCAATCCTAAATAGAATCCTTACAGATAAAAATGATTGACGATTCCAATAATCATGGTGGGGATTTTAACTTAGTCTAGATCAGACTTTAGTACCGACAACTACGTAGAGAGAACAACCCACGGGCAAAGGGGCACTTTGTGATTTGATGGAATGCCATGAGCTTGTGGATATTTACAGAGAGCAGAATACCGATGCTAAAAATTCACTTGGAGGCGTCATATGCCAACGTAAACAAGCCAGGCTCGACTTTTCCTGGTATCACATGCCTAGCCTCACGCGTAAAACACACAGATATTCTCCTGGTTATAGAACAGACCATTCCTCATACTTTAGAATCCTTATTAATGATCAGCCTAGAGGTAGGGGATGGTATAAATTCAACTCATCATTATTAAAGGACACACACTACGTTGAAGGATGAACAGTTTTTATCGACTTCGTTGACCAGTATGCAGCCCCGTTTATACTTTAGTTCAACAAATGAGCGTAACGTGGAAAGCTTACACTTCATTGGAGATGACCTTCTATGGGAGGCCTTTTTAAACTTAGAACCGAAACAATAACGTATAGCATACGAAAAGAACGAAAATCACGTGAGCGCGAAAATTCCCTACATGAAGAAATTCGTGTATTGGAAAATAATGATAATCTCCACCATGACCCAATTTTACAAAGACATGTTAATGCTAAATTAGATATGAAGAGCTAAGGAACCGGAAACTTGAAGGAGCAATTATAAGGTCAAGGTGCCGATGGCAGAAAGCGGTGAAAACCAACATCGTATTTTTGTAACCTGGAGAAACGCCTGTTTCGTCTGGTATTGCTTTTTGAGGTTATAACGTAATTAACTGAACGGCGGATTTGGGTGCTTTTGTGGCTATTTCAACACTTATTTACACAAATGCGACAGATTACTGTATGTTCGTCTTAAATCAGGACACTCTTTCAAATTGGTAAGGCCAAAAGAAAATTGGCGAAGGCCGTGAGTGTGGAGGACTTGGATCTTCCTAAGGAAGATGAAAATATGCCCCTGGCTCGATGGTTTTCCGTCGATTCTATAAGTTCTTTTGGCTAAGACTAAAATATTTCCTCATTCGACTCCTTAGGAGTAGATGTTGGAAAACTCTACCATTAACCTTGCGGGAAGGACTCATTTGTAGTGCCTAAAAGATAAGCCGAAAGATACTATTAAAGGGTATGACCAATTACCCTTTTAAATGTACGTACAGATTTTGTTGGTGCCCTTGCTCACGTTTGGGCACGTTTGGATTCACTGATTAGACCTGGCAACGCATCCTTGCCGGAAGATTTATTGGTGATAACACTAGGCTATCTCGACTTGTACGGCTAAATCCGAGCGATTGGGATGATACTTGCCATCATTTCAAACGCTTACGATTCTTGGTTGGGGTTTATTGAGCTTGTCTTTTGTGAGATTTCCCCAGTGTTTTCGTGGTTTGGTGCTTCACCACCTTTGCGCCTTACTTATAATGGCCCTTCTCGCCTTTTTTGAGATCCTGCCGACGGGTGTCCGGTAGCGTTTTTGTTTATACTGGCGCTCGGCATTTCTTGACAGATAAGGAGTAATCGGGATATTCCGGCATCAAATTGATAACACGATTTAAGGTTTCTGCGTTTGCGTGCACTATCTGCTTCCTAGATGGAAATATAAATAGCGTAAGCGCTTTTCATGACCTGGGAACATACGCTAAGTTCTCGGTCTTTATCCAAACGAAGTAATGTGGCCATGTGATCGAAACAGACCTCAATCATCGAGTTTGATCGCTGAAAATGGGGGATTTTTGTTTAGTTGGGTTACTTATTAAAAATACTTGGAATTGTCTTTGAAAACAATGTGGAATATTGCTCTGATTATTCCGCATGTTAACCAGTTGATGCTGTACTTGTGGGATTTAGGCATCTGACAGCGATAGGGATCACGGTTATAAGTACTTATACTAACACATTTCACCTTTTGCTTCCTAAGCCAAATGCCAACGCAATAAAAATTCAAACGAGAACTTTATGTGTTCCTTGGTGGTAGCGGCGAATTAAGCGGAATATCGTTGTTAGAGACTTCTGTGATGGGGGCCTACGATGGTAGATATAGATAAATCTACGGTCTCGTGTTCCTGGTGGCGAGTTTTATCATCCACCCTGGTCTATTTGTTCAAGACTGTCACGGTGACAACATATTTGGGGCGTAATTCTGATCGTTAGTATTCTCTCGGGGTATTTACCCTTTGGAAGACGTTTTTCTGTCTGGGCTAATTGTTGCAATATTCCGTTGCTGGAGGTTTGCTGAGTTGGGCCTTTGTTTCCGATATCACCCAAAATTTTCAACATCAGCAAGCTCAGTGGTACCGGAAGGTATCGTTAGTTAAACGATCTCTTAGATGAACGTGGATGTTTTCTGACATTTGAAAATCTTCGGAGACGTTACATATACAGCAATATTCTAGACTATTTGTTATTATCCAATCAATAAAACCTGAAGTAAAACAGAACTTCGAAGGTACCATACCAGCACCAATCTACATCCTGATTTTTTGCACTCTCAATAAACAAAGGAGTGAATCACTGGTATCGATTGCTCATAAATAACCAAGAACAGGAGACAAAATTATGGGAGGAATACTGGGCGAATCCTTCCCGAACCATCATGGCCGACAGCTATTGTGCCGTTGAAGCTGCTCAAGTCAACATACTATGCAGCTTTACATTATAAAATTGTAACCCGTATTTGTGCCTCAAACCTACAGCTTTACCGCTTTGGAATAGAGAAAGTCCCACCTGTGACGTTGTAAATGCAACTGAAACAGTCGAACATAAGTACTTTTTGTCCACCTGTACGTTTGTTCTGGATAAGTTTGCGGTCCTCTGAGGAGCTGGGGAATCGATGTAAATCTGAACGTTTCGCGAGTTATAACAGGGTATACCAAAACTACTAGCAGATCTGCAATCATAGTTTCCAAATATTTGCTACAAATTCTTCAGATGTCCCAAACATTTCATTTCAAACGCATTCTCAGAAAGGATATTGATTCTGAAGATGCGCCGCAATCATTAGTGGTTGTGCGAACGTTTTGATGAAATGGCGGTCTCCACTCGCTTATACCTTTGTTTCGGTTGTTTTTTGTGGTTACAGTCTGGTGTCTTGTTCAGACAACTATGCATTGTGTGATAATGCGTGTGCCAAAATTGTGCACAGTGTGCGTTGCGAAATATGCTAGCGCCAAACGACACCGCTCTGTTAACTTGTTGGCGGTGTTTGTTGTTGCCCGCCTGGCCACTGAATATGGGTTGGTTTCTTTTTCCTCTCCTGAGGCATGTGTGAAGACCGACTTGGTAAATGGATGCGATAGTGATCGTCAAACTAGTTGCGAATACTGGTGCAGTGTGGTATTGGCTCTGCTGTACATGAGGTGTTGCGCTTTTGTTTCGAGGTTATATTCTTTTGTTTCTGTTTTTGTCTGTCTTGAAGGTTCACCTTTCTACTCTTGCACTTTGAACTACCATCGTGATTGCAGCGTCTTGATGTTCGTGAGCCTCCAACGTGCCTAATTTATACCAAAATGAAATAATATCGAAAAAGTCTAAATTGTGAAAAAAAATGCTTAAGAGCAAACAAATAATTTGGAAAGGAATCAAAAATATTTTCAAAACACAAACTACTTCTTAAATTTCCATCAGATTACCCCTTATAGAAAGGTAAACTTTTTGCATTAGATCTAACAATTTGCATGCATAACATCAATGATAGTAGGCTATTAACACGCGCATTGACGGGGTGGGCGGGTACCCGGCCCCCTCGGGTTTTTCGGAGATAATATAAAAACGGCGGCGCGTAGCGCCGCTGTACTTGGCATACCTCTTTGCCTCATTATTTTTACAACTTCTGTGAAAATTTTAAGGTTAGGTCATCTCAGGTCAGGTCACTAGTACAGGTCAAGTGACCTGACCTCAAAAAAGGTTAATATAGCATAAGTCGGACCAGGGTGAACTTATCCGATTGAAATTATAATAATCACATAATGGGCCCACCGAGTTCTCTAAAATATATTGCGGTATTTTTGATATCGATGACCTAGGATCAGGTACGAGGCATGACCTCTCCATTGGAAATACATGGGAAAATGGTTTTTACTGTATAACTCAGCAACGAATAATGATAGAGCGTTTATTTTAGCTGCATTAGACTCGCCTTGGCTTTGCAGTTTGAATGATATGCATTTTATATAATTTGACCCTGACCTGACCTCAGGTCAGGTCAAATCCTTGATTTTACCTAGCAAGGTCAAATTATATATCATTCGATTCGGCACCATGGTTAAGATGACTTCTATCCGCTACCCGGGGGAGATTAATTCAAAATGACTGGATCCTCTGACCATGTTTTCTGTGCCAGATATCATCTCGCCTTTTATGAATTCGCTTCCTTTTATCTGACCTTTCGTTTGTTTTTCACGTCGGCCACTCTTTCATATCATCAAGCCGGTGTCAGCAAAACCGTGGCTGTCGAGAGAAGAATAGTTTAGAAATGTTTAGTATTCGGCGGGGAGGCGGGAAGTAACATGACAGCATTTGTTAGGGGCCCTTCAAGAGACGAGTGTGGTTCAACATATCTGATAGTATCGAGAAACAAAAGCTCCCGGACGCAAAATGCAAAATAAGCAGAGATGAAACAACATCAGCATTCAAAGGTCGCCAAATGTTATCTGTTTGAGGCTTTAAGTTCGAGTCGTTGGCGATTTCCTCTCTGCCCCCCCTCCCTCCCCCAATTGGTCTGTGCATCGATCTAATACTGCGCCGCCAGCGGAGGGAACACCTTAGTCGGCTCCTTCTGAGCGGACCTTCAGCGCCCAGATCAATGGCCTTGGCGCCGAGCCAGGCTTTTAGAATAAGAACCAACAAATCGAGGTGCAAATCCTGATTAAAAAGGGCCACGAAATACACCAGCTATTGAGGAGAAGCTTTTGAAAATAAGCGTATGGTTCAGAGTTATAGCGAGGGAAAACAAACATTATTTAATTCTGTCTCTAAGATGGCCAAATATCGAGAAGTTTTTTCACAGCTTTCCCGTTTCCACCCTGACGCCCTGCATAGAAACCCGGCCTTGAAACGCGGCTTGGACTAGTCATAAAAAGGACACGGACCAACACACACAACGCATGAATACCCGCCCCTCAACTATGGGAGGTTTGGAATAACCTGACGTTATGAAATGATGGTGACAAGCACATTATGAATGTATTTATACCCTTTCTCGTCAAATCGATGACGGATCACCCAAGCCATGATAACAGTTGTCGCATGTTTGGATGAAATGTGTGCTATATATATATATATATATATATATATATATATATATATATATATATATATATATATATATATATATGATCGTTCGGACTCCACAAAGAGTTTTTGGGGTCGGAGTTTTCGATCTGTATTACAGAGTTTGGTCAGTGAATCCGAAAGAGGTGAGGTCATTCCGATAATTGTGTAACTTTACACAATTAACATATGTTTTGGCAGTTGCCTGAGAATTACTCTGAGCTGAGGTCATCGTAGGTATATGTCTTGACGTGGAATAAAACAATATACACCACGTTGTGGGGAAACCTCCAATTTTCACATAGGTATTACACATTAGGTCAGATGGACAACTGACTGTGCGCTTCAGAACTCAGCTGACTACAAGCAGCATGTGTGTGTGGTTTACCTTCTTGAAATGGCTTCGAGCAACATTGCTTGCCATCACCGAAAGCTGTTTTTAATATGAAAATGTATGTTTCTTGGAATATGTTCCGAAATATATGTTCAGGAACGTTTGCCAGGGGGTCACAGCACTAGGAGAATGCTACTTCTGTGGCCGGGCGCCATTTTCAGGTCGTCTGGGGGCGCACAACCTTTATTTTGTTTGCTTATTTTCTATACATTTCTTCAAAACGACCAGTTAAAAAGGGAATCTAATTTTTTTATATTTTTGATGCATAGAAGGGTAAATGGTGTATAGTGTAGTATATATATATATATATATATATATATATATATATATATATATATAGCGTGGTAAATGATTGGGCAATCATTTACCACGCTGATGAACGCCTCGCACTAAGGTGTAACCAGGTCGTGCGCCACGAGCTGACAACCAGCCTGAACGCTGTAGTTGAGCGGCAGCGACGAATGCCGTCAGGCCCTGCCACCTGTCGATGGGCCCATGTGCTTCTGCGCCCATCTGCACCCCCTGTCTGCTTGCACAGCTGGCCACCAGACGGCGGTCGGCTGTGACCCACGGGGCTCCGTGGCGACCATGGGTATGCCGTATGACACAGTCGCTATATCTGACTGGAGATGAGGCTGGAAGGGGGCCGTAGTGAGGCTGGGGGTGTGCCGCCTAACCATGAGATTGAGCAGGGGGCGATGGCAACCTGCGGTCCAGCACCGGACTGTCGACGGCACCACCTGCGGCTGCGTGACGCCACACTGGGCATTGGAGTCCCTTCTGGTCACGTTACAGCCGACGCTGATATTCGGCACAGTCGACAGTTTCAAGATTTCGTTCGCCGTGAAGTGGGGTGTACGCTTCAGAGTTCGATGTGCTCACGTTCCATCAGGGAATGAAATAGTGAAGAGGTGCCACCGAACAATCAAGACGACGGCAGCAAGGAAAAACTGCAGCATCAGTGAAGTCGTGTCAGTGAAGTAGCGTTTCGCGACTGCGAACGGTTCTTTGGTCACCTTGGGAAATAGGAGGGGTAGGGGGTACTTTTTGATCCCGTCTCCTCACTGCGCATCTTCTTAAGTGCCAATAGCAAATTAATTTCCCACAATTCTAGCCATTCCACTTCGCCCTCACCACTGCCCCCGTTGGTGTACCGTTAGTTTTTTTTCAAATCCGTAATCGATTTTATTGGCAACGTTAAGACATGGCGGGTCGTACACCCTTAACCGATTCAAAATTGCATTGATATTAACCTTTTGTTGAACATGTGTTTTCTGCTTTTAATTCCCACGTTTAATCACGATTGCAAGATTTTTTTCCGTACGCCACATATTGGTGTTGCTGTGATTTATGACAGTTCGTGACGGCAAACACACTCAATTTAACCCTCCCCTCATACCGCGCACCGTGGTGTACCGTTAGTTACCTTGCGGGTGAAGGGCCCCAGCTTTGGGTATTTGACATTTGATTGGCAACAGCTGTAAGCTTTTTCCTCCCCTGGGAGTTCATGGATGGGTCAACGCTGGCACGGTAATACAAGCCCCATGAACACCCTACAGGAGACCCTATTGGGAGCCCTGAACCCCCCCCGACCCGCGGAATCTCCACCTATTCTCACTGAGTACCGCAAGTTGTTGTAACGGGGTTTCTCACATTGATAACTTAAGGTCAGGTACGAGTCATGACCTACCCACGTCTCTGCCTTTTATGTAGATTGGCTTTCCTGAAATCACTTACAAATTATAACGTGATCTTGCAACGCACATTATATTTGCATACACACTTGCCCCTAGGATGTGGCTTGAAATAACTTACAACTGTACGAGATGGGCTGAGTGACACATTTCGGGACAATATGTGCATGCATGAAGCATTTACTAAAAACACGACACGATTAAAATATCATACGGCACAGTACTTCCACATGAAACTGGTTCTTATTTGGCACTACAGACATAACACTCCCTCCTAAACTGCATAACATCAGTATACCTTATACTAATGTTTAGGTACGTGGCGAGGAAAATGACACTTATACACCGATGTACGGTTGAGCACTCCTGGTTTGAAAATTCATCAAACACAACACAAATACTGAAGGGGGCAACAACATCGTAATATTGATTACAAATGCCCATGGTCAGCACTGTTTATGTTCGATAGAGTTGCCGAAATGGAGTGATCAGCGACCTCCACCAGCCACAAATTGAGTGACCACCGACCTACACTAGCCACAAATTGAGTGACCAGCGACCTCCACTAGCCACAAATTGAGTGACCAGCGACCTCCACTAGCCACAAATTGAGTGACCAGCAACTCCACTAACCACAAATCGAGTGACCAGTGACCTCCACTAGCCACAAATTGAGTGATCAGTGACCTCCACTAGCCACAAATTGAGTGACCAGTGACCTCCACTAGTCAAAAATTGAGTGGCCATGGCATCGTATACGCAAACCATCGTGCCGCAAAGTGGACAGGTGAGACAAATTGAATGGAGTTTTCCTCAGGGCTTTACAACCCATTCCTCCTTCGTTCTCACAAGGCTGAAAATCTATCTGTATATCCGGTACAAAGGCCATTACTTTTTGATTCTGTACAGTTGTCAACGAGACCGATAACTGGTCATAGTACGCAATGTCCAAACACATCGAACACGAAAATATGGCCAAAGTACATCGGCGATTGTGCTCAGCTAGCCTATTCACTATAATGCCTCATAAGTAGCCACCAATACTTTTCCGCTGCCGAACTCTTAAGCACCAGCACCCTGTTATAGGTCAGCTGCTAACAGCCTTAGAAACTACGCTGACTCGCATAAATCGGTGTCAGCAGGCTGACTGCTGCTGTGATGACTTCAGCATCTAAGCAGAGGGCCGCTCAACAGAGCGGCCAGCATAATCAGCACGGCCGAGGCGGCGCGGCCGGCGCCGCCGGATTTCAGCTCAGCCGGACTGCCGGCAAAGCTGACGACCTCATCAATCTCTTCGCTGGGCTTGCTGAGAAACACGGAGCGGCCGAAGCGATGCTGAGGCGGACGGTAGTTGCGCCCGATTGGCACCGGGTTCCTCTTGAGCGCTCGGAACAGCTCCAGCTGAAAGGCCGACACAGAGCCAAGGTTACGCACCGACCTAGCCGGGAGAGGCGCCGGGGGCTATTCCGCAACCTTCCCCAAGCCAGGCAGCCAGCCAAAACCAATCGCGTAGATGTGTTTCGATGCTGGGGAAATGCAGGTCAGCTAAACTCTTCGGGAATTTTTACTAGCGACTGTCTAGTGCTTCAAGACTCGAGGGTGGGAGAGAGAGAGAGAGAGAGAGAGAGAGTGAGAGAGTGTGAGAGAGTGAGAGAGAGAAGGGCCAGACATGTATAGAAGCATGCTCGTAATGCAAATGGACCAATGGTCGTTAAAGACGCATAGACAGAGACAGACGGACCGATGGACACATTTTTCATGTGAAATCATTCACTTTTGCAAAATAAGCCATCCCTTCACTCTTTGGCGGATCCAGGAGCAAGTTTTGGAGGGGGTTAAACCAACATTATGGGGCTAAATTGATTTTAAAAATCGCGAAAACATGGTACTTAAAAACGGATAAAATTTGGTCGTTTGGGGGCAAAAACTATTATCTTAACCTTTGAACGGGGCCACGGCCTCTTTGCCCCCCCCCTTGGATCTGCCAGTGCCTCCACTTGAATCACAACGGAGGCAGAACACTCAACTTTGGTGAAACGTAGTACTTAGGCTATGGAGCTGGATTGTTGCTTTGCTCTTTAAGTCTGAGCTTGGTCTTTTCCCTCTATAATTTTTTTATAGCTCTTTACATGTTTAACCACAAATCATTGGGAATAAAATGTTTGTTTTGGCATGCCTTCTCTACCAACCAGTGCCGTTGCATTTGTGGTAAACTGCTTTCTTAACAAAATTGACTTGGTCGGCTGTAATGATTTTGTGTACATGTTAAAATATAACTTTATCCAGTGCATAACCACCATCCCTGAGCTGATCTAAGACTGTTTCCTTGCCAAGATGTTTGCCAGCAGTTACGTGAAATTGGGAACTTGAACTTATTCAGGTCTGAAATCAATGCCACGGCCTGGCTACACGCGCAGAAGGCACAGCGGCGCTCTGATTCCCCTGCAGTTGCGCGGCGCGCCGGGTTCAATAAATAGGATAGCCAGGCCGAATAATCTGACACAGTCGGATCGGGCAGCTCGACAGAGAGCGCGCCTGCAGAGCAGTCGGATGTGTTCGTCCTGGGGGGCTGCTGCGAAGCAGATGATTACCGCATGCATATGTATGTGTATCTACACAGTGGAGATGGGCTTCTGAATAATTGTATGGTTCCGCGACTGCAGTCCTGTTTCCACCCAATGCAGGGCATTTTTAAGGAAAAGTCAGTGGGGGGCATTTCTTGTCCTTACCATTATAGTGTCTTCAGGGGATCAAGACCCCATTTTGTGGGGTAGACGCGTTACTGCTAAAATAATGTTTCCCAATTTATGTGTTACTCCATGGCTAGAGATTATAGATGCTGTCCAGGGCTGCCAGGTTTTTTCGGGGGAAAAGGTCAAACCGAGTTAGAAAAAGGGCCAAAGAGGGGCACAATTTTATTTCCACTAATAGAGCCAAATAAACACCACAAAAACCAGATTTGAGGCTAAAACGACCCCTAGCAGTAGTCATAAACCCACAGAAAAAGCGACTTGTATCACTGTGTAAAACTCATCTTTGACAGTTTGATATTGACTTGACGCAATATTTTTAGCACACTACCCATTTAAACGGAAGCCAAGGGTGCCATTCCAAACCCGCGTGGCCATCGAATGATTTTATCCACATAACCAGAACATTTTTTAGCATCATCAATCACCCCCCCACTTTTTGACCCCCAATTTTCTGATCTCAGTCAAAATGGGAGTAAGCCGGAAATTTGTATAAACAACCGCTGCGGAAGGCAACGATGAGCCCAAATTCGAAAATTGTTTTGGCACTAACGTGGAAAGTTTGCTGTCAGCGTCAGGTTGAATTTTGGCTGGCCCCCTCACTTTTTTATCGGTGGCGACGTCTCATATATGCTGCCACCTTAATAACAAATAAAAAGGCTGAGCACTTCATACCGCCACACCAGCAACCAGTCTTACGCACTTTGACTACGCCGTGTCCCGTCTAATCCACGAACTAGCTCTAAGCGCTGACAACTGACTGCGTGTGAAATGAGAGCATCATGCAATGTCACGGTACTGGCTGGGATGCGGGCTCCCGGTCGGATAGAACAGGATGTTTGATTGGTTGTAGGCCAGCGTTCATCTCCATTTCTGTGATTAGTTGATGCTTTGTCGGTATTTCCCGTAACTACGCGCTTTGTTTCGTCTTCGCACGATGGAGTAGACAGCCACGGGTGGAATTTTTAACACAACTTTGTGGATTGCTAATTTGGGACCAGAAATAAAACAAATTTATAATTATCGGGTGGTGTTCTGTCTTATTTTCTTTAGGTGAGTCAGCATTTGGTCAATTCCAAGTCATCTCCTAACCATTTCACTGGGGGACAATTTCCGGGCACTGGGGGGGGCATTTCGGCCGACTGGAGGGCAAATGACCCCCCAGTTAATATGTTAAAAATGGCCTGACCCAATGACACTGACGGTGATTCCCACGTGCAGATGAAGCCTGCCAATATGCACGCTGCCAGGGCTGACTTTTTGTGGGCAAGCTGGGCCGACAGCACACATTGCTGTTCGGTGATCAAGTGTTGCCTTTAGCCCCCACCTGTTTTGTTGCTTGACGCAGGTTTCGCGCCTGACACAAAGCAGGTGTCCGTCCAGCACCGTGATGACTGGGGTTTAAACTGGCAAGACTCAATTTGGTGGTCTAAAAGAGGTAAGTTGTGTTCGAAATAAAATACCAGCTATTCTATTTGTGCATCCCAATGTTCCAGATTACCTCTCAAAAAGATCAGCCCTTGCACAGTGCGTCTTAACCCTGGGCTGGATAATATGTATACTGGTGTAAACGCGGCTTGTGTCGATTTGTACCGGGAAGCGATTAAGGTAGATACAAAAATGAGCATACTCTGTCTTCGAGCTCGCCTCGATGATTTTATGAAAATGCATTATACTAGCGCTCGCCCTGCAGCCTGCTTCACCAGCGCCCCGAGCAAGGCA
Source organism: Lepas anatifera (assembly GCA_034440635.1). Lineage (NCBI taxonomy): Eukaryota > Metazoa > Arthropoda > Thecostraca > Lepadidae > Lepas > Lepas anatifera. The sequence continues at coordinate 2,267,481 of JAOTON010000441.1, forward strand.
GCAGTCACAGGGAGTAATCATCATGCTTGCTGACCGCACCGTGACTGATCCCACGGGGTCCCGTCCCCCTCACATCAGGGGGTCACCAGTTATCAGCGCGCCAACAGAAGGGTTGAGGGGGGACCGTGGGGCCGGTGGACAGTCTGACAAAAAATTTCCTGGGCGGTCACATTTTTTAGACACGCTGCCCAGTCGGGTACGGTAGCGTCCCGTAATGGCGGCAGTGGCGGCATAGCTACGGAGTATGAGGGGGACAGATAGACTTTTTAATTCATGTTTTCTAGCCAACACCATGGGGCTGCTTTTAAAACTTCTCAGCTGAGGGGGAGGGCAGTTCGCCACCTGTCCATCCCTGTATGGCGGCACCTGCGGCGCTGACCAGTGGTTCGGGAGTGGGGAGGGGGGGGGAAGGGGTCGGCTGGATGGCGCGGCTCTGATGACGCAGGGATCCAGTGTCCGGGCGGTAATCCGACACTGGAGACGATAGCCCTCAGCGGGCAGAGGAGCTGCTCGGCGGCGCTGGTTCCGGAAACGACGGTTTCAAGCACGTGTACCGCTGACAGGAAATGTGACAGCTTCTGCCAGCGTAAGAATGCAAAGGCGTCGTCGAAGACAGAAAAATCAGACGCCAGGCAATATTTAACATGCCGCTAACAAGAAACTTTTCCATCTAGAACCTAAGAACTTCACCGGATTTCAGGCTTACTGTTGCCTTCCGCACTGGCTGGTTTCAAAATTATCCGATGTTTTTCCCATTTGGCTGAAATCTGGAAATAATTAAGGAAATATGGGGGCCAGACCACCTGGCCACCCCGTATATTGGTAAGTACGTGGTAAAGATGACCTGACATGACGGAAGTAAAACAACAACCATTAACCATTTGGAAAACAAGGATAAGTCACCATTCCTGTTATTTTCATTTCAGGATTATTGTTACGGAATTATTTGTAGCCTACAGTTTATATTGCAAGATAACTTCCTTTAACACGCGCACTGGAGGGGGGCCCTCGGAGCCCCCCCCCACCTGTCTTTCCGAGATGGCCGGAGAACCGCTCTTAGCCGAAACACGCGATACTTTGCCACATTAAACAGAATTTAATAGCGCGTCGACTGGCGAAGATTTTTTGAAAATCGCTGGAAATTTTTTGACATGTAGGCTTCTAAAGTCAGACCTGCATTTTGAGATCGCCGTAATCGCGCGGTCGGACCAGTTAGCTTGCATTGGAGACCGAGTGGTGAAGTCATAACAACATATAACCGGGATTATATGTCAAGGTCACCTCACATGAAGATCAAGGTCAAGGTCAAAGGTCACAGGTTAAGGTCATATCTGCACTTTCAAGGTCACTGACCACTGTGCGTCCGGTCAAATGACGTTACCTGGTCTTACGTATATTATGCTATGACGTCATCTATAGGGTACCCCAATACAAAGATCAAGGTCAAAGGTCAAGGTCATAGGTCATTTGCAAAGGTCAATCCTCACTTCCCGCCAAACAGTGGCTATAGTCAAGTGTACATTATAAGTAGTATACTATATTGTGACCTTACAGCTCAATGACCTTGAATGACCTTGGCCCTAAAATTGAAGGGAAGGCTCTTTGAGACCTTCTGTACATGACCCTGCTCCGTCTTTAGCTTATTCCCGCCATTTTCCTGCATAATCACAACATTTACCGGTCGGTCCCCAGCATGGCCAAGTTTTGACCTTTATGGCCTCGTTTGACCTTGGAGATAATAACCTAGGTCAATAAAAATTAGTCATGATGTAGATCACCATAACCCCCACCCACCTCTCAAATTTCGTTTTTCTATGCATCTTAGTTTCCGAGACCTTAGGGAGGGCCTACCAGGCCCCCTCCAGTGCGCGTTAGTGCCAGACCCCCTACAGTGCGGATGTTAACACGCGCATTGACGGGGTCTGAGCCACCTTCGCTTTGACGGGGGGCAGGTACCCGCCCCCTAAGATCTCGAGAACCACGGTAGGTAGCGAAAAACGGTAAACGGCGTTGGGCTGCCCATCCACTTCTCCATCGAAAACATTTGAACCATTTTTGTCAGGTCACATTTAAGGTCACGAGAGGCCAAAACATGCCGTCATAGTGATAACATGTAAATTATGTTTTTTTCGGCCATTACGTCTGAACAGGTAAAGATAGAGCAAAACGACTTGAACTATATGAATTCTCTCAGCAAGCCGAATCTAATGATACATAATTTGACCTTGCTAGGTCATGAATCAGTGCTATGGCCTGACCTGAGGTCAGGCTATGGTCAAATTAGATAAAATGCATATCATTAGAACCACAGAGACAAAGCGAATATAATGCAGCTAAAATAAATGCTCTATCACCATCCGTTACTGAGTTATTCCGAAACAACGATTTTTCCCATATATTTCCAATGGAGAGGTCATGCCTCGTACCTGACCTTAGGTCATCGATATCAAAAGTACCGGAACATATTTTAGAGAACTCTGTGGGGCCATTATTTGATATGAGTTTCAATCGGATGAGTTCACCCTGCTCCGACTTATGCTCTCTTAAACTTTTTTGAGGTCGGGTCACTTGACATGTACTGGTGACCTGACCTGAGATGACCTAACCTTAAAATTTTCACAGAAGTTTTAGAAATAATGAGGGAAAAGGTATTTCAAGTACGGTGGCGCTACGCGCCGCCGTGTTTCTGCTATCTCCGAAAAACCCGAGGGCGGGGGCGGGTACCCGCCCCCCCGTCAATGCGCGTTAACTTTGGAGAAAGAAAAAAAAAAAAAAAAAAAAAAAAAAAAAAAAAATATAAAAAAAAAAAAAAAAAAAAAAAGTTAAAGCTCAGACGTTCTACAGAACCAGCAGTCTACAGACTGCGTTACTTTGCTGTATACTCATAGACAGCGCCATAGTTGGTGACCAAACTGCACCGTAACTTTTTTGAAGCAGACTTACCTTACATAATGTTAGAATCATATAAAATGCAAAAAACTATATTTGTTGGCTGATGTATCAAATCCAGATATCCAGCAAAGACTGTAGGCCCTTTCACAAAACACAAATACGCTTCTAATAACTTACCATGGTGCTTCATTTTTGTTCACTTTCTAACTTTCACGGTGCTTCAAATTTACGTTGGTATCCATGGGAGAGTCCTTCCCAACGTGCCTCGACACTATAGACCGTGAACACAAAGTCTGCCAAACTGGCTGAAAAGGAAGGGGCGTGCACCGGGTGCCGTTTGCCAAGTTTGATGCCTCGCCCATCCACGCGGAAAACCTGGCCTGGTGCCTGAGCTTCTTTGGATAGTGCTATAGCTGATGTGTTCTTCGTCAAACGTTTTATGAACAGTGCCAAAAACGGTGGTGCCAGCGTCCAACCCCTGGTCACGGGCCGTCATGTTGTAACATCACCACGGTGCAAGAAAGTCAATTTCCCGATCATCAGCATTGAATATTTTACTGCAAATTGACCAAACATCAATATAGACATTCTTTCGGCTTAGAACTGCCTTCTTTGGTAATTTTTGTTGAGAAAATGACCTTTGACTCTTCGAGTTAATAATAATTTAGCATTAAATTTGCCTTAGAAAAAGGTCCCACAAAACAGAGAATACTATTTCCTTCATAAGGCTGAATTTGGTCGGACATTCGCAAATAACAAAAATCAATTAATATCTCTGATGTTATATAAACAACTGCCCCGGTGGGCCTCCGAGCCACCTTCGCCCTGGTGGGAGTGTTCGAACACCCCCTCGAACTAGGCTACTATGCGCAATAACGAAAAAGGGAACGCTGGCAGATAGCTGATAAAAATTGATATGCATATGCATATTGATATTGTTATCCTTTTGGCTCAGACCAATATTGAGGTCATGACGGATCAAAGACGGTGGCATTTGAGTCGAGTGTCTGGGCTCTAGCGTCTGACAAAATTGAGTTCGAATCATTTTTAGTAACCATTCGCTTCCTCTCGTTACAGAAAATCAAAGATGCGTGATATGACTATACTAGGTCAAAACATCAAATGACCTGACCTGGAGCCAGGTCAGTGTCAGCATCTAGCCTAGCATATTCAATATGCATATCAATTAACTTCAATTACAATCCGAACGGAATGGTATCGAAATAAAAGCTTTATTATCATTCCCTGCAAAATAATTTACCAAGTCTGAGAACCTGCTTACGTAGCCCCAGATGACCTCTCAAAGTCACAGGCCGATCTTGAAACATGAACGTGGATTTTCCTATAAAGGGAAAACCTAAGAGGGTGTACAAACACCTCCCCACCGAGGAGAGGGTTAAGTAAGTCTTGTCAGCCTAAACGCACACTGTTCAAATGTTTAATCAAAATACTCAGTAATGTTATATACCAAAATACATTTTATGTTAGCTGGCTTCTGAGGCGAAGGTGTCTCCACAGTCGCAAGGGGCCCGGCCCAACGCTGGAAGAACCTTCCCACTTTTCCTATTTTCCTCCTGCTTCAAACAGGTGTGACAAAATCTATGCTGAAGTAATAATATTTTTCTTCTTAATAATCCAAAATAATTAGTTACCAAGTATGATGCTTTGAGACATTTTGGGAAAGCCATTTTTGAACAATTTTGCAGCCGAAGAGGTGAAGGGCTGGTTTCCACTTTTCTCAAATAATGGTTATCTCCTCCTCCTCCTTCTTTTGTACGTCCTATTCAAGGGCCTACAATAACGTTTTTCATCATTAAAAATATTTAGTGAAATTAGGCGTACTTTTAGCTAAATAATGAAACCACTCATGATTTCTCTGAAAAATGTTAAATCCGCTCAATATTTTGTTTTAAAAATAATAATCAAGGAAAATAAATAAATATCTGCCTGTGGATGATGTCATGATCTGGCAACCACTACACACTTGATCTTGCTTCGATTGGCTGATGCTCATCGTGACGGCAGCATATGTCGTTACACGAGCAGCTCACAACAATGGCCGCCCGGCGACGGGCTGATGAGGGGGTTGGTGTCAGGTGGGTTTTAGCTTTTTTCTACGGAAATATCGAGTTCCAAGACAAATGATATGTGGAGTACCGGGTTTTCCGACTTGCTTTACAACTCGGCTATCTCAGTTAAAATCACGTTATGATGGTGCCACATTCCCTTTAAGCCTCTTTTGTTCCTTGCAAGGGCCAGGACTCTTTCCAAATAATTTAGTTTCGAAGACTGAACACGAGGAGTTATTTTTTAAAGTAAGCACATTCTCACAATCTTGCTTAATATAGAATGGAATAAAAAAACCTTTGATGAGCTAAGAGCTACTTTGAAAGGAGCCTTCTTGGGAAAGCGCCAGCTGACCCTTCACCTCTGTCCTTCAACCGCCCAGGATCAAGCTGAAGAATGCTGACAAATCGAAGGCTTCAGTAATAAATAGCCCATTGGTGCTATGTAGCTCGCATCCTAACTCAGTCATATAATGAGAATTTATTACCGAGGGGACGCAAAGCGTCCGTGAGGTTTACCTCTAAATTAGTGGAAAATATATATAAGTCCCGGCCCAACCGTAGTAAAACTTTTAGTGAGATTATAATTCTGCAATTAAATTCCGGAAGGAAGTAAAATTGGCACCATCACTAAGTTGCATCAAATCAATCGAATGTGTTAACTTTTTAAGCGAGGTTATTATCCTACCCTTAAAAGGAGCGTTTGTTTCCTCGAGACCTCGCAACATTCTCTGAATAAAGCTTTGTGAGAGTTTAAGTGTTTGAAAAAATTGCTGCCAGAATCCACGTATGTTTTGATAAGTAGGTATATAGGTATGAAGACGTCTTTGACTCCAGCTACGGATATTAATCCCAAGTGTATTCAGAAAGTCCAACAAACTTTTTCAATAAATACTGATATAATAATCCACCCCCCCCGATTCTTTATATCGTGTTCCGTGTTAATTGGTTGAAAGTAAGGCATTTATTTCTCCTGACTGGACTTGCTGTGTGATTTCGTTGCGTTTCTGTTAGAAAATGCACATGAGCCTTCTAGAAAAATTTGGAGAAACGTCCGCATGCCCATGTCCTTGCGTGGGCACAAACACCATAGGCTTTTTGCGAGCTAGGGACCAAGGAAAGGTCTAAAATTGGGAAAATCATAATGAAGCTGTCTTGAACCCTGCACTATTGGCCTCTAATCGAGCTTTACATCAGTGAGGGTACAAGGCTTCGAAACCCTATTGATTTTAACTAATAGGCGAGATAACTGAAAACGCGAAGGCAGTGAATCATGAGAAACGCTCACAAAACTATAGCCGTGTTTTTCTTTGGTTCACGTAAATATCGAAGTCGCGATAGGTCAAATAAAGTGACCGACTAGGTTCTGACCTTTTTTCGTTCTAGCTTATGACTGGGTTGAGAGACATTGTTGTGGCCGTATTATATTTCCCGGCTACGGCGAATTGAATGATATGCAATATGACTATACAAGGTTAAAATGTAAAAATAACCCCACCCAAGTTCAGACCAAGTTAACTGTTTAACATAGTATGGTTGACAGGCACATAAATTGACTGACCGTCCCAAGAACATAATGACATTAAAATGAACCAATTATTATCATTTCTTGCAAAGTCATTAACCCGAGTCGAAAAACCCACTCAAGTGATTCCTAAAGTTCATTCCCCGTGCATTTCCAATGAAAAGGCTATGACCCTGACCGGACCCTAAGTCAAGGATGTAAAAACTCTCGCTGTTGTAGCCTGCGGTATTTGGCGGTTCTATCGTTTGACAGAAATATCGGACAAACACATTAAACCCATTGAGGCCGTTGTCACCACAAACGCTTTTGGAGCTAAGGTCACTTGACCTGTTCTTGCGACCTGACCTGAGATGACCCAGACCTAAAATTTCGAGAAAAGATGCGCAAGATCAAATAGATAAGTGCGCTACGTACGGCAGAGCTATGCACCGCCGCTCTCTGGACTGAATTAAACAAATTCGAGCAGTGAGGGTGGAGTTGTTCAAACACCAGCTCCCCGCCTGAGCGAGGGTTAACTCCTCGCGGCACACGCATGCCCACCTGTCGTTTCGTGATTTTGACCGTCTCGAGGAAGATGGTCCAGGTGACGACCTCGTTGCAGCTGGGGGTGGTCAGGGAGCCGTCGTAGCGGTAGAAGTCGTTGGTGTTCCAGGGCATGAGCTCCAGCAGGCGCGGAGGCTCCTCCACCTCGGCCATGGCCCCGCCAGAGACGATCGACTTCAGCGCCGGCTCCAGCCGCTTCATGGCCCGGTTGTTTGTCTGACTGACCTGCAGAGAACACGGATCCATCTCTAGAGAAAAGGTAGAATTATCGCACTTAGAGCTGCTCTATCATTGTTCTTTCGGAAATACTGTCTGGGTTCACCTGGAAATCACTCTAGTCCTTACAAGAATGTTGAGTAGAGAAGTACTGTAGAACCGCCCTCGGCGAGACCACTCATCCAGATTTTCCGAATTTTTTTGACACAGTAAGTACACATCAGTCACCTTGGGCTACATTGGACTACTTGGACGATAAAGCTGTCTACAAGTCCAACAGGATCAACGTAAGGTAATTATTAAGCCGTCCCCCGAAAGACCAGTGATGCCATACTTGGTGTGCTGGAGGTCGCTGAAGGCCCCATCAAACCAGGGGTATATTATGCACCGTTAGGAAGCTTGGCACCTCATGCAAGATTCATGTCAGGACCACTTTGATTTTTCTGTCAAAAATGATGCTATCGAATAACGCACAAAGTTATTTTGCACAGGCATTTGACTTATCAAGGAGTTGCATAAAATGGCATCGCAGAGTGCAGGATTCGATGTCATGGTGTTTGCGCATTTGAGTGAAGTGAATCATCTTCATTTGAGTATGTTAGGACTTGAACTTTGAGGGCTGAGTTAAGTTTCTCTGAATCTGACATGGTCATTACCATGTATCGATCAAGTTCGAAATAAATTTATTAAAAATGATCACCCCACGTTTTGCTGTCCGCATGTGTGAATGAATGGGATCTTTAAGTATAAGAAAGGCATATATCGCTGGGAAATCAGCTTCTCTAAAAACATGCCTTCGAAACCTAGATGCATCCGACGTTTTCCAGCAGTCTTGTATGCAGGTAAGTGCGTAGAATATAAGTAAGTATAAAGGAACGAACGCAAAGGCTTAGAACTGTAGCGTGCCTTGATAGCTTTGACAAGTCTTGTCAAAGAAAGCCAACAAACACCTGCAAGAGGTCAGCGGCGGATCTAGTCGGTCGGTTTGGGAGAGGCAAACCAAAGTCGAAAGTCGAAAAGCAAAAAAAGTCACACTGTGAAAGCTGCGCTACAATACCACTTACCGGTAGAATTTGGGTATTTCAGGCGAAAAGTAAAAAAGAAGAAGAAAAAACGTCACGGGAAGAAAAATACGGGCTCGAGATACTTTTTCCAGTCAAAGGTCGGGGCCTCAATATTTAAACTGAACTTAACTGGTTCTGTTTGAAGTTGAGTGCTGAAGCACCAAAATCTTGCTTCGAAACCAAAAAGGATTCCGGGAAAAAGGAGGTCGATCATTTGGGAGGCAAAAACATAGTTTTGCCCCGAGCTTTTCCGTTTGGGGGGGGGGGCAAATGCCTTTTTGCCCCCCCTGGATCCGCCAATGCAAGAAGTCATTAGTTTGGAAGTTACTGGTAATTGAAACTCGCTGGTCTGTACAGAATATCAAATTATGAATTTTAAGCATCGGGGATCTCTTGCGAATAGTTCTGATCAACTATTTGAAACCACTTCTGTGGTAGTAAAGACAAGTTTAGGGCTCATTCGCACAAAGAATGTTACATATTCAATCGTAATTGAAGCCACATAAGCCCCGGTAGCTCAGTTGGTAGAGCGTTGGGCTCCGGCCCGCTGCTCAGAAGCATGCAGTGGCAGCGCATGTCTAGGCTTGGGATCGGTTCCCCTGAGACGCTCCGGCGCTCAATAGTTTGCCCGACGTAGGTCGGCTGGCAACTGACTGGTGAGAGGGTGACCTGAGCGGGGCGGCCGTCCCTGTGATCTGTGGGACGTTAAACTTTGGCTTCTAAATTATCCCTTCATTGTGGGAGTTTCTCGTTCGGGTTATGGGGTCGGGGTCTCCGTGACAAATCCATTGAGGACTTGCGTGAGACTCCGACTCCAGCAGCCTTACTGGAAACAAGTTGGACAAAATTTATAAAAGAAGTCATGCTTTGAAGTAAAAGTTAAAAGATATTTCTCAGTATAGATACATCGCAAACAAATGAAACGTTTCTGATATTCGTGAATGAAAACGAGCTCTCTGCGCAAACGTAAGCTTCGCTACAAACGTACAACGTAAACGTACAAACGTAAGCTTCGCTTTTCTCGTTTGTATGAAATATTATATTTTTAACGCACGAACCTCATATGTATTTAGCATGTTGATGTGATAAGGGAAAAACCTGGACTGTAAAGGATTGACAATGCTTAAGGGATGATTTAACTTTTTCTTGTCTAAACCTTGTCTGAAGACGGTAAGAACGCAAAAAGCATGACATTGTTCAAAATATTTTGAAATAAAAACGATTATCTAGCCGCATAATTCTTACGCCAAGATTATTGGCAGCAAGGGCAAAGACGGCATCCATTTCTAAGTCCTTTTGATTTTTATACCGGGCCTACCGGATTTTGGGTCGGTCATTTAGGGTTATGGCAGGCGCCGCCACGAAATTTTAGGGGACAGACCCGGGCTGGTGCTGACCGGGGGAGGTGAATTTTGAGCATATTCGGTACCTGACAGCATTAATGACGATGGGCCAAACAATTTGGGGGGACGTCCCCCCTGGTTGGCCAACAGGGGAGGACGCGTCCCCCCATCCCCCGGCTTTCGGCGCCCATGGTTACAGGTCATTTCCCAGGGCATTGGACACGTTGCGACGAGATTGTTGAGACACTCTTGCACTTAATATATATTTTCCATTGGATTAAAGCTACTGAGCAAGTTTGGTATCTTGATGTTCTTGAAACACTCAGAAAGAGTATTTTCTAGGGGCGTAGCCAGGATTTCACTCAGGGGAGGCGCCCCGAAAAAGGCCCTGCGACAGCACCAGAAGGGCCCTGCTTATTACATCAAAGAGTGCTGAGGAGGGCTTAAGAAGGCCCTGTCTGGTATGAAATTTCAAATTTGACCACAGAGCATAGTGCGGGTGAGCCGTGCTTCGCGCGGTCCGTGTCCTCAGGGGTGCACTTCGGGCCCTCGGGGGAGGGGGGAGCGGCTGTCCCTGCCGTCCCCCCTTGGCTACGCCCCTAGTATTTTCCAACCTTCTTTTAGCAAGATAGTTATTGAGCCAACTAAACATTGTTCGAGCACACAAATAAGCATTTATGGTTCATGCTGTGAATTTTCCTCGGCTTGAGCTGAAGTGACGGGGTCAGTTCCATGCGTGATGGGTTCCTGGAGCTGGAGTATGTTGGCGGTGTGTGCTGATGCATATGATGTACGGTAATACATAGGAGGATGAGGATGAATCTGCGGAGTGGTTTGAGAGATGCATAAACACACTTACCTTTAAGTGAAGCAAGCGAAAAATACAACAAATATAAGCAGACTATAAGCACACGCTACATAATCAACGAGGATCTAGTGAAGGAAATTATCTCGTAATGATTACGAGTTAAGAAACACTAGTTACTGAATGTGTCGTGCTGCCTACACCAAACTTGCTCTACTTTGCCTACAAAACTGTGCCGTTGTGATAAAATTGACTTTGACATTCATAGATGCCTTAAATTCGACCGACGGTATCGTAGGAAACGGTCTGATGGCCGGCTGTCAGATCAGCAGCCCCTCAGCTCCTTCATCAGTTCTATCGCCTTTGAACCGCACGGTCCCGTCCCATAACACAGCGCGCAGATTTCTGGTAGCGGAACACGATGATTCACCACCAAAAGTCACCTTCTCCCCACGTGGAAGCCACTGAATTAATGCATCTGACACGTGCATGCTGTCCAATGTTATGTGCATGTCTGGTCGACGGATTTGGTCATTGCCAGCTGTCATCGTCCTTTGGCTGTACTCTGATGCCAGAGATTCGAGCGCGCGTCACGCTATGTGTTTGGATAATAGCCAAGTTCACACAAGCCTGTGGCAGCTGCCCGGTGGGTTATGGGTGCACGGTCAGGTTACAGGGTACTGTAAGACTCTGGTGAAACATGGGTGGCAATTGTGTTAATTTGCTGGCACGGTACCCAGACACCATGCTAAATCTAACTGGGTTGTCGCTTTGTTTTTGTAACATGTTTCATCCAGGCTTGTAGGAGGAATGTCAACTAAGCTTTCAAAATACATCCAACTGTCGCATAGCCAATTCTGCTGCCAGTGCGGCACGTCACTCATGCTACCCTTCAATGGGAGGGTGTACGGGAAAATGCCCTTACAATAATATCTAGACATAGCTTTTAACGCACGCAGTGGAGAGGGTCATAAAGTGCCCTCGTCTATTTTTCCGATGTGGCCGGAGCACTGTTCGCCGCCAAAAAACAAAACACAAAACGCTAGTTGACTACATTTGACATCTTGTGAGCGCGTCGATTGTTAAAGACATTTTTGAAAATCGGTAATTCCTAAACACCTCCAAATGGGTGTTTTTCTAGCCCTCTTGGTTTGTTATATCTCGGGGGGGAATTTAGGACCCTCTCCACTGCACGTTGACACCAGACCCCTCTCCACTGCGCGTGTTAACACCCGCACTGGAGGGTCTGGCACTAAGCGCACTGGGGGCCTGTAGGCCCTAGATCTCGGAAACTAAGAGGTGTAGAAAACGCCACTTGGCAGGTGAATGGGGGCTATGGTGATCTATGACGATCAATTTTCATTGACCTGGTCAATATCTTGTAAACAGGTCTTAAGTCAATATTGGCCTGTGGATCAGTGGTAAATGCTGTAATTCTGCGGGAAAATGGCGGGAATAAGCTAAAAGCGGATAAGGTTCATAGAGAAAGGTCTCAAAGAGGCATCCCCACAACTTTTGAGTAAGGTATTCAAGGTCATTGACCTTTAAGGTCCAATATAGTATACTACTTACAATGTACTTCGACTAACACTATAGCCACTGTTTGGGGAAATGGATTGACCTGCAAATGACCTTTGACCTTGACCTTTGACCTTGACCTTTGTATTGGTACCTATCATACGTTAGCATAATATATGTCACCGGTACGTATTGGGACGCACGTGGTCAGTGACCTTGTGCAGATATGACCTTACCTGTGACCTTTGACCTTGACCTTACTTTCTTCGTACCTTGAAGTGCAATATGACCTTGACCTGTGACCTTTGACCTTGACCTGACTTTCTGTGAGTGACCTTGACTATAATCCCGGTTATTGATTTCACGTCACCACTTTTCCAATGAGCTAACTGTCCGACCGCGCATTTAGCGATCTCAAATACAGTCTAACTTTGAAGCCTATAAGTAAAAATTGTCGACCATTTTCAAAAAGTCTTCACCAATCGACGCGCTATTAAATTCTGTTAAATGTGGCCAGTATCTTTCGGCACGCGTTCTCCGGCCACCTTGAAAAACAGTGGGCCTGGCACTAAACCCTTCTGTGCCACTGGATAAGCTCGAGACAGTGATTTGCATTCAACCTCGCGTTTGCATTGTAAATAAGGACGCACTGACGCCAGAGTGATGGATGTACGCAGTGTTTCATCCTTGAATCTAACCCACTAGCGCTGCTGGGGCTCGGAAGCGATCATCAAGAAACACACTAACAAATTTCAGTGTAAATCTCGAGCAAACAATTGAGGAGCGCAATAGTCATCTAAGGCAATTGTTATAGGACATGGGCTAAGGAGAAATGAGATCATTTAGCTTGATCCATTCATCTTCATATTTCTTTATGGTTACACTTTTTGTCCTAAGTACTTTCTGGTTTGAGACCAAGCAAAAAGCACGCAAACTTGACAATTTTCATTATTGGTTGAAACCAATGCCTGATAAAGAAACTTTACACAAAAAAGCCCAGTGTCTGGCTACAGTACCTATTTATGCTCAGAGCATGATTATTTATCAGCTTGACGGATCTCTTGCCCTTCTTCTAAGCTGTCAGCCGAGTCAGCTTACCTCGAACATGATGCCCATCACGGCCAGTCCGTCCGGCTGCTGCAGTGCGTTCGAGAGCTCTTCATACTTGGTGTTCTGGCACACGATGTGCATCTCCAGCGGGTAGCTGCAAATCCACATAAACCTATTAATGGGTTCCGCAGAATCATGTGTGAGGCGAGACAAAAATAGTTCAGGACCTTACTGTTCTGCAGATACCAGACACTGGAGACTGCAACTGCTCGAGAACTATATCCTGGAAGAAGGTAACTGAAACGATCACATATACTTGGAGAGTCAGTGCAATATTACTTTGCACAACAAAAGTTATAAGAAATATAATCACGTTCTACGAGATCTAGCAAATATCGAGTTTTTAGTTTACGCCTTCGCGTCTTAACCCGCGCCCCATCGGGGTCCGAGGACACCTTCGCCCCACCGGGGGCCATCAATGGTCCCTCTCTAACTCAGAAAATATGGAGGTTAGCACAAATCTGCAAAATACATTAGAAGGCCTGTATGAATTCAGTAAGATTTTACCCTATATATTTAAGCACTCATGTCAATGGTTTGGCCTCCAGAGGTCAAGTTAGGTCACGACAGGCCATTTCCACTAAAATATGCAAGATTAAGGAACTTGAGCATAGCTCTCATGCCATTAGAGGTAGGTATTGAGATCTGGTAAAAAATATTTGATAGGAAAACTCCAGTGCATTTTCCGCTATGTGAAATATAGTGAACTCTGGCCAGTGGTTTGACCTCCAGAGGGAACCACGTGACCTAACATGACCTGAGGTCACGAAAGATCGGATAGTGAAATTGTTCCATTTCAAATGAGCATCAGTGAAGAGAGTGAAGATACACACACGATGACGTCTAATTCAGCGCTCTAGCTTGATTGGGTCAAACTTTATCGTTAAAATACTGTTTTGACCCCTGGTGAGCTGCGATGACGTCACATAGGTCAAAGGGCAAACATCGCCCCTGGAATCCGTGAAAGGGTGAAAGGGTGATCGATCTGAGCATTTGTAATCAATTTTGTGACTTTTAGATCACAAGTGCATCTTTTCCCTTTGCTTTTCTATGGGAGAGGACACATCGTGACCTAACCTCAGGTCACGAAATCGACAAATCCTGAATATAAATTTGTAGACCCAGGAGGGGTCATTATGTGTAGAACGTTTCAAATTGATCGGCCTAGAAATGCAGCTAAGGAAGAGCTCAAAAGTCGAAGTGAGGTGACCTTGGTTGACCTCGCCTGGTGACCTGACCGAGGGTAACCCAGGGAAAAACATTTCAGGGATGGTGGAAAAATGATGGGGTGAGAGATAGATTTCTCAAACGTGGTTCTGCACCCCGTCGTTTTTCTGCTATTCTGAAAAAACCTAAGGGGGAGCCTCGATGTCCATTGTGGGGCGAGGCGAAACTTCATTTTGCCAAATAAAAGTGATGATTTTTGGTGATGTAGTTTTAGCAACTGATTGTGCCAAAATAGGTGGTTTAATATTCTGAAAGAATGGAAATGAACAGGGGGCGGAATGAACACTGAGCTTCGTTGATCATGGCGTCATAACATAACAAGCATCTTACTTCATAACGTCATTTGGTCGGAAGCACTGGGCCCAATGACATTGAAAATGCTGGCATAACCTTGACCTGTGACCTTGAACTTCAGGTGAGGTGACCTTGATATAATATTTCGCTTATGTGGTATTATGGTGTCACCATTCCGTGTCCAATACAGGCGAACTGGTACGACCACGTGATAAAGTGATCTCAAAATTTGAAAGTCTATGAGGAAAAATGTTAACCGATTTAAAAAAATATGTATTCAACACCGCGAGCTCAGGCGGGCGAGCTCATGAACCGCCGCAAACGTAGCACAGTGGCGTTTTCCGGCTGCAAAAGGTTTTTGGCAAAATTGAGTAATTGAGTGACCGAAAAATTGACCCCATCTTAGGTCAACAATATGCAAATTTTGAGATATTAGATTTGCAGACCACAATAGCCTCCAGCATATGTACCTTTGGCGCCGCTTCAAATTCACAATTTTGGGCTTTGCGGTCGAGCTGCTTGACCTTGAACACCTCCTCAACCTGACATGACCTAACCAAAAGATTTAATCAGATGCATGGAATTAATCAGGAATAAGGTCCTGTAAGCTGCATTGTTCTGCCTCTATTTGTTTCTGCGCTATTTTGAGGGAAGTCAGGGGGGAGGGAAAATTCGTACCCAGTGGGACGAGTGTTAAACAGATCGTCACTCCCCAAAAATAGTAGTGTGATACTGACAAAAATGAGCTTCTCTCATAGAAACAAGATGATTTTGTTTGGATATCTAACAAATAAACCGTCAGTTTTGGGTGTAACATACAGATAAAGAGTAGTTTTCCTACGTTTTTTTGGGGGGGGAAGGGGTAACGCTTTAGTGGCGCTTCATAATAAGAAAGTACCAGCAGAGGAGCAGTTGAGTAGCCGGTACCAGTTACGTAATTTTGAAAGAGCAGCGCTAGTAGCGGCAGTGGCTTCAACTGGCCATTATAGTGGAGGTGGCGGTAGCGGCTTAAAAATTCGGTAACGGTGCCCAACTCTGCAAAAACGTATCGTGACTGTTTTAAGTGATTTTAATATGTTCAGGTCATAAATGAGACATCTCAAGATCACCAGTTAAACTTATAGGGCCAACAAATAGCATACTTCGCAAGCAACATATTATATTACAACTTACCGCGTTTTCATATGTTTTTAGTTTCCAAACTGCTAGAGGTAGATTGACATAGCGCTAGGGCAATTACCTAAATACATTCAGTAGTGCTAGTAGTACCAATCAACGAGATTTCATCAATCAGTAACGTCCATGTGAGCCTTCTAAGCCAAATGAGTATATAAATGCACGAATAAGGAAGGCCAAATCCAAAGTAGCATCCTCCATCCTCAACAGTCTAGCACTAATGGACTGACACCAAACACTAAGCTCACAGATTTTCGTCTTTTTTCTCCTTAAATTGTGACTCATCGTCATGTCCTCATGAAGAATAAGATGAGTCCCAAAAAAGCAATTGACGTCATCACACTGCAGCCCTATAACAAAGCTGTGAGTTGCATCACCCGGCTGTTCCGCCGAACCCGGTGACCATTGCGCCAGCACATTCCGGGAGCGAACTGAAGCCAAGCTGACATTGGCAGCGCCCATATTACGGTGACGCTGCACACGCTTGACCCCAAGTCCTCATCATCACCCGCTTGAAACCGAATCCTCCAATAATAAATGACCTCGTGGAAACAGGGCTACGTTTTAGCTCTCAGACAATAATTCTGCTGTTTCCTTTGGCACCGACAATCGCGGAGATCAAACAGCGGTGGCGACCACTCAATCACTGCCCTCAAACTAAAGCGGCCCACAGAAACACGCTGATAAAAACAGTATAGGCCAAATGAGCCAAATTCCTCAGCGCGGAGGCGACAGGCATGATAAATTGAGAAGGACCAGACACCGGCGCACCGGTATTTCCTGATTTCTTTGGGGTGGTTTCAGTCTGTCCTACAACAATGGGAGGATGGTGGTAGCCAGCCATTTTTCATTCAAGGAAACAGTTGCACGCAAGTAATGACAGAGCGGCGGGAAAATGCAGTTTGCCTCTGAAATAACGATATGTGTACGTGGGGGCGACGTAACGATATGTGTATTTCGAATCAAATTTCCTCGTGCTTTACGGTGCAGCAGCATGTGCTGGGGTGCAGAATACCAATTGTTTAACTGCAGATATGAACGTAGGCAGGAGTCTCAAGAAATGAAAAATTTAATATCCCGTATCTGCCACCACCACCACAAAACCTAAGCTCAAATCCGCAGATGTTCTGGGTTAGGAGAACCAAAGCGGCATCACAACCAACAAATCAACAACAGCTACGATACTCAGCATTGGGAGATGGAAACTTGTGGAGGCCCTGGTGGCATGATCTGAGCCCACCTCATATACTGACGTCAGGTAACTGTCATCGGGGCACGTTTACGAGGTGCATTTACATTTGCATTGGTCGAGGAATTCCCAGCCCAGGGCTGAAATAGTGCAGCTGGGTAAATGCACCTTTCTTGATCAAAACTTCTTAACCTTTTCAAAATACACTGTAATAAAACTTCGCATCTCTTTTAGAGTGTTCAATCCTTATTTAGTAAAAAACTAACTATTTCTTGTCTTGTGCTTCTACTTACAAAAAACATGATTTGATGATTCCATTTGATGGAATTGCCCTTGAATGTGAAATAAATAAATAAGTAAATAAATAAGATTATATCCTGGCCCTTGACCAGCTCTTCCTTTTTCTCATATACAATGTCTAGACCTATATACAAACCGTTTTATTTTTACCGAACGATGCTCCCTTTGACAAGGTCTCGTTTTAGGGCTATACAAGGCCTTTTTTGGCAGCAAGAGCAAGACCTCCCGTCAAAAATCCTTAAAAATGCCTGTTTTCAGACAATAATGGTAGGCTGTTGTTGATGTATTTGTCCATATCACGTTATATGTGTTCAGCACGCCATTCGTGCGTCATTAGGCTTACTTTCCCTTTCCAGTGAGTCTATCATGCCGTCTAGCATGTGACAGCAAGCAAGAAAAGATTTCACATGTCGATCTGGAACGGCAGTAACACAGTTTTCAGTCGCATATTTCAGAGCTGGCTGACAGCACTATGAGTTACCTTTCACCGTCGATGGTGTGCTCGGAGCCCTTGTAGTCCAACTTTCCCCAATGGAAGTGATAATTGATGACTTTGTATTTTCCTGGAAGTCCCCCACTTTGGATATGAGGCACCTTCTCCCAGTCCAGAACTGCTTTAGCTGTGGAGTCACAACAAAGGAGTCATTCGGCTGAAGCAGGCTTTTTCACTCTCATACTATTCAAAACATTTTGCAATGAGTCATCTAAAAATTATCAATGGCTAAGATTTCCTTCAGTGTGCAGTATAACGTCCTGACGGCTTTGACAGCCCGGCGCGAACAAGTAGATTTTGAGCTCCTGCCCTTGCGTGGAAAGAACTAGGGAAATTACCTCGAGAGGTTTTCACTTCCATGCGATAACGCCCACGAGATCCTTCTTCTGATAAACTGGAGCGCTAATTGGGTTGCCTTAGGTTTAACCCTCGCCCTAGAGCGGGAGTGTTTCGACAACCCCCCGTTTTCCAAGGTAGCTAGAAATGGTGGCGCAGAGCGCCACCGTACTTCACTACAGTTATTAGTGACAAATTTTGTCTACTTCCCCCAATCTTTCAGGCCTGGGTCATCTCAGGTCAGGTTACTAATTCACTTTAACTGACCTTACCTCCAAAAATGTTTCAAGTGACACCAATGATATTAATTTCATTCGTATATACATGTCAACCTTATCTGCTGACCTGTAACATCACGGAGAGCTAAAATGGGTCAACATTTGTATTTGGTGTCAAATTAGAATAAAATTGAATCAAGCTCATTAGCCCTTTAGGAAACACCTCTAACTTCAGAATAAAATTGAATCAAGCTCATTAGCCCTTTAGGAAACACCTCATAACTTCAGACACATTACATCTGGAATAAAGCAAAATGAATAATTGTGCTCGTGTTGACCCAAAAAGATACATTCCATGTGACATGAGCTTGACCTACCCTAACAGATAAAAAAATGACCTTTCAAAATTGTGTGCTTCATTTCATTTGAATCCCTTGATCATACTCATCCCCAAGTTACCAAATATATGATAGTATCCTCTTTTGTTCAAAAGTTATAGATACGAACGATTTCAAAAGAGGAATATTTGTGACCTGTGGTCACCTCGTTGTTGGCCTGACTTGGAAAGTGATGACAGTCTGCAAATTTTTATTTTCAGGAACTTTCGGTTGATGCTTAGAAAGTTATTTTCAGAAATGTCAAATTGAGATTTTAAGTGGCAAAAGAAATGTATGAGATGTTAAGATGACCTGACCAAATGTCAATTTTTGGTTATAAGTTGTGAAATTGGTAACCTGAGATGCATGCAAAGCGATGTATCTGTCATTAAAACTGAATCATTCACAAACAACTGAGCGTGGGGGGGGGGTTCCAATCAGACCCCTGAGATGGTGTTGGGATAATAGACACTCTGAGTAACTTAAATTGTGCCATCGGTATCGATTGAGTTCGAGTCCGTTCTCCCAACTGGGTGAAAATGGATCAGAAGCCCACAGGGCGGGACATGTGAGCATGTACAGGACCCACCTCAGCAAAAACTGGATGATGAATTTCGCAAAATAGCGCATCCAAGACTGTCAACAGGCATGACTCTGGGTTCTTCTCTATACTATCACTAAGTCTGGCATACAACTACAAAAACTCAGAGCAACCAGGCACTTATGCAAGGTGAGCATGTTACCATACAGTGGATTTAAGGGTGCAAATGAACTCCTAAATAAAGTGCTGATGACCAGTAATACCTCGAGTGGGTGCTGTACACTAGCACTTTAAACGGATACGGTAAACTCCCATTCCGTCCGCACATTACTCAAGTGTCAAACACCCAAAACGAGAAATATCTTCCCAAGCATGGTGGTGGGTACGTATTGTGAGGGGATAGCAAACACCCTGACTTGGTGATGTCACGTGCATTTTGGCGCGAAAAGGAGAAGCGGGAACTCGGGGTGCTGCAAAACCTTGACAAAGTATGAGAATGGAATGGGACACCAGAAAGGGGTGCTTTAGAAATGAGTGTGCACCAGTATAAGGTGTGCTTTCACACCCCATTCCACCGATTTCCCCTGACTGCGGTGTTTTGGTGACACCACATTTGGAGGTTGTTTGACACCAAATTTCCGTAAAAAAGCACTTCGCTGGGGGGAAGGCGTTTATGACCCTATTAGCTACCCCCATCCTGAGGTATCAAAACGTTTTTCATTGCAGAATAAACTTTAAAAGATCAAAAGCACCGGAAGCGCTTTTTAATACCTGAGTGGTAGTTATTGGTGAGATTCATATCCAGTGGAATCTGGTTGAAGTCGGAGAACTTGATGGGTTTGAAGTGTTTGCGGATGACGCGGTTTGTGACCACGTTGATTGGCGACTGCTTCTGACCGCTGCACTGCTGGTACCCCATGTGACTCCACATCTCCGGTCCTGTGGATCAAATCGGCGCCCAAGGTGTTACACGGAGGCAATACCGGCAGAAGGAAAGGTAGTGATAAGAATTTTGAGCTTTAGCGAGAAACCAACTGCTGAGGTTATATGACGTTGGAGGGAAAGGGGAATAAACTAAGCTTGAGCCAAAAACCTGCCTCTGGATGGGCTTGAACCCACACCACTGTGCAAAACAAGTAGAATCCCACAGGCCGAGCCAAATGCGTGCGCCAACCGACTATGCGACCCAGACTTGGGTTTTCAGCCAGGCGAACAGGCAAGGATCATAACATGTTTGGTATCTGGGTTTTACCTATGCTCTTATTCCCTTATCCGTTTAAAACAAGCCTGGCAATCGGTGTCAATCTCTTTTTGAAATACAGACCAGGTATAATAAGGTATACGTGCGCAAAGATACACGTAAGTAAACGGAAGCTACCATGATCCGGAAGTCAAAGAAATGAAGCGAATGGATAAAGCAGGAACCGACTGGCCTGACATAAGTAGTTGTTATTAAAACAAACATATTGACTGAAAAGACATGCAAGGTCACATATCTTAGGCATAAAACCGACCTTATCAAAATTGTGAAAGTCATAGGCATACGCGTCGGAAAAGGGGGGCCAGGGGGCCTGGCCCCCACTTTTTGGCCAAAAATTTCCTGATCTCAGTCAAACTGAGAGAAAACCGGAGATTCTTATATCCAGCCGCTGCAGGAGGCAACGAAGACCCCAAATTCGAACAGTTTTTGGTCCTGACGTTGAAAGTTTTCTGTCAGCATCAGCTTGAAGTTTGACTGCCCCCCCCCACTTTTTGCCGGTGGCGACACTTATGGTCATAGGTGAGATAGCAAGAAAACATATTCTTTATCAACGTCATACTTTTCAAATACATGGATGATAATTGAAGAAATTGACAAATATAATAAAATTTTCCGTCAGCATGTTCTTAAATAAGAAATGGTACAAAAGTAGTGTTTTCAAAATGAGCACTGAAGTTTATTTTAATGAACTATTACAGGCGCGTGTAACGTCACCCGATTTTGAATGGTAGTCCACTACTCAGGAAATAAATGTAATATTGCTCACCGGCCTCTCCATCATAGGACCACTCTCCACCTGAAACCAGCACAAAATATGTAAATACAAAAGGCCCTTACCTTGGGCCTGTTACATGCCCTTCAGTGTAAAAAAACAGGTCATTGCAAGTTGTCCTAAGTGCAAAGTGCAATCCTAAGAGCTACCATATCGGCTGCGGAATAATAAAATCGACACCATCGGTTGTGAAGCCTTTTATATTTTCCTACAAACCCTGTCAGCTTAAATACAATGTGGTTTCTAAGGTTTAAATACGCAAATTTAGTAACACAATAAAATTATGGAAAATGATTCAGGTGATTTTCAACTGATGCTGTCGATTTAACACATCGTTGCAGGTTTTCCTTTTTCATTCTTCGAAAGTGAAAGGAAACCCTGCAGCCCAATGCTGCACACGAAAACAAAGCGGGGCCAGACGTCTCAGAACCCGAGCACAGTCGCCATGCCGAGCAAAATCGGTGATTGGCTGCCTGCTCTGGTTGTGGACGCGACCAAGGGTCTGCGTTAGGAACTGAGTACCAGCTCTGACGAATGGTACCCAGACGACTGACGGTGCCCTTATTTATGTCCTTTATCCCTGCTATGCATGTTATGTTAGAAGGTCTACGTTTGTTTTTTCTGCAAACGTCAATGCAGTTGTTGAAGTGAGGAAGAGAAACATCTATATGTTACCAATGCGCCATAATATGTCTGGGTCATGTATGGTCACTGAAAGGAAATGGATGGCTTTTGTATACATACACAAACCATCCAATTCATTTCGGTTGTGATTCCGATTGTTTGAGAGATAGGGGCTACCTAAGCGTTTTGAAACTATCCCGAGTGAATCCCGAGTGAAGCGTTTTGCAGCCGCCCCGGTAGCTCAGTTGGTAGAGCGTTGGGCTACGGCCCGCTGCTCAGCAGGGGTTGAAACACTTGCCATTTTGCCATTCTAAGTGGGGACAGCCTATGGTGGGCAAGGTGACAAAAATCAGCCGATATGTTTCCTCTACACAAACACAGGAACAAATCGCCGTAATTGGCACCTGTAATTTAAGCTCGCAAATGTTTTTTCAACAACTAATGTTGTCCAGGAGTGTCTATTTGTATCCTACCAACGTAACACTTGCCACGTTTTGCAGCATGGACTGGTGACACATTTATGGTTTGACATTTTCAATGGTGACAGGGTGAACACTTTTTGGCCCCTGTTGCTCAGAAACATGGTAGTGCATGTCCAGGCTTGGGATCGGTTCCCCTGAGACGCTCCGGCGCTCAACAGTTAACCTAACGTAGGCCGGCTGTCAACTGACTGGTGAGAGGGTGACCTAAGTGGGCCGGCCGTCCCTGGGCGCAGGGGGACCCCACGTCCCACGAAGCGCAGCTGCGCTTCGTGGAACGTTAAACTTTGGCTTCCAAGTTAACCCTTCATTGTGGGAGTTCCTCGTTCGGGTTGTGGGGTCGAGGTCTCCGTGACAAGTCCCTTGATGAATTTAGTGAGACTCCGACTCCGGCAGCCGTACTGGGAACATCTTGGACAAAATTTATGATAAAAAGAATAACCAAATCTGCGACAGAAAAAAATGTATGGACTAAATACCATTCGGCGAAGTGAATTGAGAAGATTGGTTATGGGCTTCACTTTCGTGATTCCCGGCACTATTTGAAGAAAGGGATGAGACGTCGCTGACAGCACATTCCAAAACGGAGAGCACATTTCTCGTGTCGTGCTGACATGTTCCCACAACATTTGCACAAATATTGCAGTAAACTATGGAAAGTACGTCTACAACTTTAGCGTGTATCGGTGAGTCAACAAAGCGTATATGCCCCAGGTGAGGTCACTTTATCCTCTCAGTGAGGCAGATGCTACAACTGATATGCATTCATGTGCCGACTGAGCGATCAGAGGCCACTCCCGTAAGCGCGTGAGGTCACGGAAGCCAGTAGCCTGCGGCCACACTTTTTATGTCACTCGCTAAGTAGGGCTTCTCCTAATACGGTGCAGGCCAGTGCGGCCCCCGTCACACGAGCTGGATATCGCTACCTCATCGGTGCTATGATAGGGAAATGTTATACTTTCCTTTCTGCTTGAATTCAGTTAGTGGAAACATCGTCCACACATGCTTAGTGCCCTCGTCAAGTTAGGCGCTATCAGCTCTCCACAGAGACACAGTAGAAAAGAAAGTGTTGAAATAAAAGAATATGGTTTTAACGTGATCGCATATGATTATTTTATAAACATGGCCACATGGTGCTTTTGACTAAGGTCAACGAATGCCATTGTTTACATCACATGAATCCGAAATCCACGTGTAAACAACCGATGCATGTATCTACATCCAAACAGGCTGCAGAGATGAGGCAGATATTGACAAGCCCCGACGAATATTTCCATTCAATGTAATAGCTGAAGGACCAGCTACTGCAGAGTACCATAGTTCAGCCATGCAAGACGTGAATTTAGACGAAGCACTTGTAGATCGCCAACGCGGGAACATCGTGAAAAACATGCTGCTTTATAAGAACATCCTCCAAAATCGGATAGAAGTGAGTCAAGATCGGATCCTTTCGGAAGCATGACCGGATGGTTCTCGTCTGGGTCCGGATCCAGCTGTGTAGACTCTGGTGTCGGTACGGTTCATAGTGGTAATCATGTGACTTCATCTTCTGATACTCTTTTCAATGACAATCGGTTTTCTTCATATTATTTTCTTCGTCCTCTTGTTTCAGCCAATATATCAGAAGAATAAATTTATGGTGGCCCCAACATTCTGGCTGCATAGACTTGGCAGAAATCATGAGTGATTTATGGGCAACAGCGCAAACATGATGTCTGTGCTGTTGCACCATAACCCATGAGCCCTCTGAACCTGATCATCCGATTTTGGACTATCGCAAGCTTCCGAACTGAATGTTACACCTAGGCTCTGCGCGTTGGCTTAAACATGCTCAAGCGTTCCAAAACCACCTAAAACATGCAGAAATACCTGCAATAATAAAGCTGGTATACCTTCTGCTTAACGCTTATTTGGAATATGGCTATTCTAGACAATTGTGTTTCGTAAAAAGCCGCCGCCCATGGGCGGGCTTCCCGTTTTCCTGATTCTGCTCCAAATATGCGGCCAGCGGCGATGGCTGGCTGCCGCTCGGGGACCGGTTTATACCGTTGCTTGCTAGCGCAGCCCGTTACTGGGGCCACGATAGCATGATCAATGATGAGAAGCAGGTAAATAACTTTCGCATGCTTTTACCCTTGCCTTTCTTATACTGTCCTTGGTACGCTAAAGGATCCACCCACGTGTTCGTGTTGCGCCTGTAATAAATCTATGATGCCCGCTGCCTTGTAGTTTGCAGCGAATACCTCTTTCGGCAGAAGCTATCGCTTCTGATGCAATGATAAGCAAAGGCTGACCTTTGGTGACATCAACCTTGTAAACTGAATATGGCTTCACGGTTGTCGAGAAAACCGTGCTTTTTGCTGGATGGAACCCAGCTAGTTTATGATGGCGTTTGACAATCCCATGTGCTGGATGCACTAACGGGCGCAGAGGGGAGGGAAGGGGGACAGGGGTCATGCCCCCGAAGTAGTTAAATTTTGGCTGATTTTCTTCAGAAAACACTATGTTTTTACGATTTTTCCCGAGTTTCCCCCCCCAACGGCGCTCCTGCGTCCGCCCCTGGCTGGATGACAGGTTGTTTAGCCCGCTGAAAGCCCAAATAACGGGCTTTGCCGGAAGGGCGGGGAAGGAGTGGTGGTGGTAAGTGGCAGACCTGATTGGCCACCAATGACAATTTACTCTCCCTAAAAGTAACACACAAGGCCTCCAGCTGGAGAGACAATACAAGACCATGGAGATGGACATATTTTGATACTCGCTGAACTCATACACCTTAAAATTTCATACTGATAGAAATCTCATACACATTCTGTAGCGTCATTTGCTATTGTTGAGTCCGAAGAGAACATCAATCAAGTTAGATGTGCCAACTCACCTCGTGTTGTGATCCCTCAAATGCACAAATGAGTGTTTTGCGAGTCATGGGAATGTTGAAATCAAACCGAGTAAAGACGTTCCGCTGAAAATGGAAGCAAGTTTTTTTGGATACTAAACATATCAATGAAAACAATCAACCGTAAGCTGGTGTGACACCTCGATTTGAGACGTCGCTGGCCAGCCGGGCCAGTGGGGGTTGGCGTCGTCTCCCGGCCACCTGCAGTCAGGAATCCGGTCCCATCCGGGTACCAGTGGCAAGGGCGTGGCGGGACGAAACTAGACAGTAGACATGACATCTATCGGCCTATCAAGCCAATTGGAGGAGGCGAGCAAAACCCGGCACCTTAAGACAGCAATCAAACCTATCACTGCCCTCGTCCCTCCTCTCTCTCTCTCTCACACACACACACACACACACACACACACACACACACACACACACACACACACACACACACACACACACACACACACACACACACACACACACACACACACACACACACACACACACACACACACACACACACACACACACACACACACACACACACACACACACACACACACACACACACACACACACACACACACATAAAATCGCTTGAAGCGGTAAGGTAAGGGATTAGGTCAATTAAGAATTGCATTAGCATATTGGTCGATGTGACCTTGGTTTGGCCTTGAACCACTACCTAATGCAAGCCAAGCCCGGCAAACATCTAGAAAATTGGCGAAGGCTTTCGATGGTCAGCAGGTCTGTAAAGTCTGGCGTTCAAACGTCTGGCGGAGGCTGAAGTAGCGCCTGCGGAAGATGGCGTGGAGCAGCGCGCTAATGTTGGCAATGCTGAACTGGCACTTACAATGTGTATCCATCCGCAAAAGGTTCGCGACGATGACCGGTGGCTTCGGGCAATGAAAAAGTCATTTGGTGTTGTGGTATGCTTATTCATGTAGTGAATTAGATGTACAATTATCTACCAGATAAAAAAACTTTGCCACATAACTGGATCGCCAGACAGACAGTGTTTGACCAAATACTTTCCATCAATAACAGTACGGCAACCAGAAACAGTGTTTTGTGCTGTTTGCAGGACAATGTTGCGGGAACAGACATGTTGCCTCACTGCAAAAGCGTGCCGAACTCGGAATAGGTATCAGTTGTAAGGCTCTCTTTGCAACCATAATTCTTTTATATCGGACAATCGCAATATATATATATATATATATATATATATATATATATATATATATATATATATATATATATATATATATATATATATACGAGCGAAGCGCTATTATATATAGGAGCGTTATTTTTTAGAGCTGCGAATGACATGTAAGAATACGGACGGTAGTGCAGCTGGTAACCTGTCGGTCTGCTTTGGAAGAGCGTATACGCTACCTGGTTTTGATTTTGACACTTCCCTTTTCTTTGTCCTTTTTCTCATTTATTTGTGTGGTGCATTTGCAAACGTAAAAAAAGTAAAAATATGGAGCTCTACCATGTTTTTAAATTACATACATTTTTAAAGTAGTACTTGAGACACAATTTGGTTGATTTTAAAATTAATGAATCAATTTTATTCTAATCTTCAATTAACGGTGTGACTTTACATTAAAAGTAAGGAACCACTGCAAATAGTGCCCTGTGACACCTTAAATTTTGGCTTTTTGCTTTGACCAGTTTGTATTGCATCACCCCTGCAAGGCTTAGAATCAAAGAATAACATAGCAATGTTTCTCCAGCTGAGCTTTTTATGAACGTAAATATAGAACACACAGCCTTCAAAGTAGAGTAAAACGGTACAAAAACTATAATAAAAACAAGTGTGCGGTAAACCTCCGCGATGACGACACAAGCCTTATCCATGTCCTGTCAGGAGCCTAGCTTTGTTTTAAAACTAAAACATGAAACAGGCATCCCATTAGTGGTTTCCCATACACGTGTTTTGCTGTTTTCTACGATGATCGTGTTTTGACAGCATTTTTTTATGTCCCGCGGCGGAGTTTATATCTCAAGATATTTCACATGCTTGTTCATATCTCTGTAAATCTTCTGAAAACAATTGTGTCCCCTATTGTTCAAGAGAAGCAACAAACCTTGATAGGCTTTGGAGTGATAAGCCGAAAAACATGATTATAAGTTGGCAGGATGTTTAATGACCTGCCTCCTCGAGTCCTGGATGCCAAATGGATCTAATACACTGAAATTAAATATCCTGACGCAACCTTACAAACTGAGCTATAATCATGTATTCTAAAGCTATAATCATATTATATAAATTATAGTTATAATAATATATTTACGAGGCAGCAGACTGAGCTGCAACACGTAGACATAATTTACTCAAAGAAAACTGAACATATCGAGACTAAAAATGCTAGGACCGTCCTCGATTTTCGCCACCATTTTATTTGGAACATCTGGCGAACTAGTCATCGACGCCACATTATGGTGATTGGGCAACAAAAAAACTCCCTGACGGTGGTTCTAACTCATGAAAAGCTCATTCGGAGGGCAGGTAGGCTGTTCAGGTAATGATTTCTGGTTGGCCTCGGCCGGCGTGTCATATCACTTCCTGCACACCGTTATTAGATAATAAAATTTATAATTTTGTTTTTAGACACAAACTAAAAGTGGGGTGATCAAAATTATATTTTAACCAACTCTCTTTCACTGTTAAATATCTTCCATATTTATTTGATAGTCAATTCTTGTTCCGAAACTACTCTCTTAAATAAGGGGAGGTAAATTTCTTATCGTCAGATTAAGAAAGAAGACGATAACAAACAGTTAATGCACTCTTAACCACAGCCAGGAAGGGTAAGTCATGGGCTGCGCTTGACTCTTTATCTCTACTCTACTTGACCCTATCACTTTCCCGACTAGTCTTCTGGACGGACTGGGTACTTTACTTTTATGGCGATCCGTTTCCTTATTGGATGTAGCTTTGAAGACATTGACGAGCAGATTTGTGATTAATGTTTGAAAGCCCATGTTATTTCCTGCCTCAAAAAGTGCCTGGGTGGGAGAGATAATTATATTACTTCTGTTGTTAAGGGAGGAACTGCGGAGCTGCGTATGTTGTTGGCGTTTCAAAAGATAAGTTCTGCTTTGGCTGCTGTCAGTAATTTGTTTTCCTACTGCAGTCGATGCCGTTTCTAGGGAATTGATATTGGATCTTGTGAGAGTTTATTCACTTGTAGGTGGCTAGTTGGCTGATTCGGGATATCCACATTGACCGAACATATTTATTTTCAATTTTCTAAACTGATTTTGCAAAGGTAAGGATTTTGAGGCATTGCTCGGATAATGCCGATTGTTATATTATTGAATTACATGTTTTTCAGTGCACTAAAAACGTATTATTCATTCTAAAAGCGCCAGAACAGGTACACAGTACGGTGATGATCTCATGCATATTTGGGCGAATAGAGTGTTTAGGCACACAGGTGGTGAAACAAGAAAGCATTATCAGTGGCAAGTTGTCCGACCCATGTTTTCCCCGTATTGTTCGGCTCCTCACTTTTCTGCTTGCAATAAGTTGTGCCCCTTTAATCAGGTATCATGTTTTTCATATGCAAATTAGGTGGTCAATAAATGCAAATTTGTCCTAGCGAAGACGTCACGTTTTATTCCGGATAAACGTAATTTTTCATTGTTTATGGTCACATCAACAACACTTGTTGCATATATCCCCATACATTTGGGAATGGTATGAACTAGTATTTAATCGACCAACCTATTTTGCGAGTGTGTGCAACATGCTCACGTTCTCTAAATAACGAGTTTTTTATACAATGCAATACCTTTTAAATTACACGTACCTTGTGATAAGGAAGTGTAAACACAAAATAACGAAACCACTAATCTCTGTGTCTGGGTATTATCATTGCTGTTCCACACAGCTCAAAAGAGGAACGGGGGTGCTTCGTATATATCATCACTAAGACGCCAGCATTGGCTGCTAACGTTCGGAAATCTTATTACAAAATTATTTTTGGATGATGTGTGGAAATAATTTTTACGTTATATCAAAAGCGTAAAGCCTGTGTTACGTTAATGATTATGGTAAATCACGCTATATCATATGTCTACTCGTATAAGGATAATGAGTCCAAGTAGAGAATAGCAAAATAAATAGGTTTTCCAATATTTTTTAGCAAATAGACCCAGGTACAAATCATGCAAGGATTTGTAATCGAAACAGATCATGCCACTTCCATCAGTGTAGGTATACCAGTTTAAAAGTTGCCAGGCATGGTGTTTTGTGAGCACCAGCGCGCGGACACTGACCGGCATGTGTAATGGAGGCGAGTGAGACAACGAGCACCACCACGGGCACCAACAGGACTGGAGCTGCGGTCATCCTGGCGGCCGACGTCCTCCCACCTCACTCCTCCGTTCCTCGACCAACACTGACACCTTCCCGTGCCAACCCGACCGAAACACGACGACCGGCGCGACCTAACCCTGCCCCCCTCCCCTCCCCTTTTCTGTGTGTGACTGCAGAGGGCGTACCTTGCGAGTCTGTCCCACAGGGTCACACAGAAAACAATGGAACGTGCGTGGATTGGCGAGTGCGTTTGAGCTGATAAAATCGCAGCCAGACAGCTTAACTCACACCTCGGTGGAAATGTAGCGCGATCCATCAATAACTTGAAGACATGGATTTTCGAAGCGGAAAATCAAAGTTTCCATGCATAGAACTTTGCGTGTTCTTATCACGACCTTCCACGTCGGTATAGTTTCTTTTCCTTTTCATCAAGGCCGTGTTTCAAACCAAAATGAAGACAATGATTGAATGTTGACTGGCCTGCCTCCTCAAATCCTGTTTTTAGAATGGATATGATACACTGGTATTAACCGCGTTGCGGGGGTGGGTACCCGCCCCCTCGGGTTTTCGGAGATAGGAAAACGGCGGCGCGTGACCGCCGTACTTGGTATATTTCTCATTTTACAACTTCTGTGAAACTTTAAGGTTGGTCATCTCAGGTAGGTCACCAGTACAGGTCAGTGACCCGACCTAAAAGTTTAGATAGCATAAGTCGGGCGGGTAAACTTATCCGATTGAAACTCATATCACACAATGGCCCTACTGAGTTCTCGTATATTCGATTCGGCTTGCTGAGAGGATTCTATAGTTGAAGTCGTTTTTCTATCTTCCTTGTTCAGATGTAAGGGCCGAAAACTTAATTTACATGTTATCCTATGACGGCATGTTTTGACCTCTCGTGACCTTAAATGTGACCTGACTAAAAATGATCCAATGTTTTCGATGGAGAAGTGGATGGGGCCCACACCGTTTACCTTTTTCGACCTACCTGGTTCTCGAGATCTTAGGGGGCGGGCCGCCCCCCGTCAAATCGAAGGTGGCGCCCCGTATTGTTAACCCTTGCCCCGGTGGGGTACGAGCCACCTTCGCCCTGGTCAAAAACTAAAAAAGCTAGAAAAAAGCGGAAAACGGCAATCGAAAGCTCTTAAAAAATGATATAGAAAATGATTTAGTCATTTTTCTTGTCAGGTCAATATCAAGGCCACCAGAGGTCAAAATAGGTCAAAATCGCTAATATGAGGTGTACTAAGAAAACCTCATATATCTCAGAAACTATGATTGCTAGAAACATTTTTTAACACTATCCGAAAGCTCTTGAGTTGCTCTTTCATTACAGTGCTATGATTTTTGGGTCAGCTCAAAGCCTAGGGAGCTACAGGTCACTGAATATTGGGAATGTTCTTGGGACTGTCCAAAGCCACCCATGCATAAGGGCGTCTCCTTTTTCGCTAATAACTTCCAAACCAAACAAGATACAGCCATATTTGATGCACCATTCAATCCTCTCGTCAATAAGAATCGAATGATATGTAATATTGCTCTGCCAGGTCAAATTTAAAAATTTGACCTGACCCAAGTCAACGGTCTGACCCAACTTGACCTGGCATAGTCATGATGTATATCATTTGACTTGCAGTGACTATACAAACCCTTTGGTGACAAAATACAAGTTCTATCTTTGTTTATTCAAAATTTATAGAGTAAAACACCAAAAATGCGTATTTGCCCTAAGGTGACCTTTTAAAGGTCACAAGTCAAAATTTTTGGCATCAACTTCAGAAATGGGCTAAGAGCAATTCGTAACCGTTGTTTGAAGTTGATTCCATCCATGGTTACTGAGAAAATCTCATTTCGTGATTTTCGCCATGTTATTTACAGTGGGGAGGTCATGCTCTGCACATGACCTTAGGTCACCAATATCAAAAATCCCGGAACATATGTTGTAGCTCCTGGTGGGCCCAATATGTGGTATGAGTTTCAACTTGATCGATTAACCCTCCTTTTAGTTATGCAGTCCTAAGCATTTTTTGAGGTGAGGTCACTTCACCTGGTCTGGTGACCTGACCTGATATGACCTTGAGCTAAAATTTTTAGGAAAGATGTAAAAAGGATGAAGGAACAGCTAGACAAAGTTTAGCGGCGCTGCGCGCTGCCGTTTTTTGGTCACTTCGGAAAAACCCGAGGGGATGTCTAAAAAGACCCCCACCCGGGCGAAGGTTAAATAAAAATGATATATTTGCTGGTACAGACGCGTTTCGGTTATCTCCTCCAGTGCGCTCAGCAAATACAAAATGAACATCACACATTACAGGCACTAGTTTTGTTTGAATTTTTATAATACTTCATGCGAACAATGTATATGCACTCCCCCACTAAAAATACATGCAAACCAAAACACCCTCCAACCGCAAAGCACACTGCATTCGATATGGCTATGACGAATACTATCCAATTTATCATGGTGACCACGGGAGCGCTAATATTAATAAAACCTGTTCTTTGTCTTATACAGTTGCTTGTCAAAATAAAAGCTCCCTCCATGGCTTTCCTTGCCTTCTAGTTCAAACACCTTGCAATAGTTTTAGGCCATCCCCAAACCAGTAAATGGTTACATTCCATGCTGTGGGTGACTAAAGCATTACATTCCCGATGATATCTAACATGTATAACCCTTTTATGCTCTTCTAGCCTAGTTTTTAATCCTCTATGTGTTTTCCCATAGTATGACGTATGACATCCATTGCATCGCACTGCATAAACAATGCTCTTTGGTCGGGGATTTTCTATCATGGGATGTTTGCCGAACATATCACCTATCCCCCCAACTTTTTAATTTACAGCATACTTGGCTGTTTGAGCTTTTGTTTAATATTTCACTTTTAGATGATTTAGGGACGGCGAGAATCTTCTTGCGTTTCTTTTCTTTGAAGTTCAGGTCAAGGTCACTTTTTAATCTAGCATAGTCAATATGCATATCAATCTATTCGCAATAGCAATCCAAACGTCATAGTATAAAAGTAAAAGCTGTATCATCATTTCATGCAAAGTTATTGACCTAAGTTTAAAAAATGCTTAAGTAGCCCCCAGATGACCTCTCAGAGGTCACAGGTCAAATTTTGCAACATGAACCTAGAAAGAGGCCCAGGATACTACGATTTAGAGAATGTGAAGGTGTTATTAGCTGGATCTACACAAACACAACCCAATTTCTGATTTTTTATGTATTTCCAATGGAAAGGTCATGATCCGTTCTTGATTTTAGATAATCGATATGAAAAATACCGGGATATATTTTGTAGCACTCGGTGGGCCCATTATGTGGTATAAGTTTCAATCCCACAGGCTTACTCATTTCTCACTTATGCCACCTTAAACATTTTTTGAGGTGAGGTCACTTGACCTGCACTGGTGACATGACCTGAGATGACCCAACCTTAAAATTTTGAGTAGAGTTGTGGAATTTATTAAAAATAATGTGTGCCAAGTACAGTGGCGCTTCGCGCTGCCGTTTTTTCGTGCCACCGGAAAAACCCGAGAGGTGTTCAAACACCCCCACCGGGGTGATGGTTAATGAGTCTTGCTCCATGACAGACCCGATGAATGAATGAGCTGAAACAAAATGAACAAACAAGTTTTTGAATATTTTAAACTTTTCCTCTTTGTTTGGGAAAGTCTTGGAACGTTTTTTTCTTGTGTTTGATCATCGTGGCAGAGTCTGTGCATCACCTTTAACTTTTTCATTATGCGCATGAGAGAGTCTAGAATCATATAGGTAAATGTCCTTGTACACATGTAATGCCTTCCTACAATTAAAACCCACCACTGTGGGCCTCTTATCCACCTTCGCCCCGGTGAGGGGGTTTCAGGCACCCCCTCGATCTCGGCTTCTATGCGGGATAGCAAAACAAATGCGAACAATGGTGGAAAGTTCATAAGAATTAATGAAAAAATAAATCGGTCACTTTTTGGCTCAGGTCGCTATTGATGTCATGACAGTTCAAAGGAGATGACGGGTTACAGAAGAGTTTCTGGACTTTAGTGTCTGACAGAGTTGAGTTAGAATAAATGAAAAGTTCGAATTGTTGAATTGAATTGCTATGAAAAGTGAATCAATTTTTAGGCATCATTCGCTTATTGTAGTTCCGGCAAATCAAATGGTGTATTATCGGACCGTTCTATGCCAAAACATACAAATGTTTTGGTAGAAGGACATATCCCTGAATATCGGCATATCGGACATATCGCATGTTTGGTATTATCGGACTAAATGACCTGACCTAAGGCCAGCTTAAAGTCACAATCTGACTTAAGTGATGGTAGTCACCATCACCATTGGCTGAAGCCTGGAAATTGTCATGAAAAGTGAGGGAACAGGCCCACCTGGCCCCCATCCTGGCAACGCAAATGTCTAGAGTTTTACGAGGGAGGAAATGGCTATGCCCAAGACACATAATTGTCGGATTAGGTACTAGATGGCGATATTATACTATATTGAAGGAATTGATAATTTTGGGGCCTTGTCGACGCACGAGCACCAGGGTTATATGGCGTCTCCAAGTCTTTCGGTTCAAGAGGCTTGAATCTACTGGAAAAGTCGAATTGGGCCCATGACAGCTGGTGAACCGTCAAACTGAACGAGAGATCGCCGTGATGACAGGCATCTTCTTTCGCTCTGGGGTGCATTTATGTACATACATCCATTCAGCGAGGTAGTGAGCTCTAAACGTAAACGGTAAACAAACCAACCCTTCCCCTGCACACAGGCATGAACTGTAGCTGTAGGTAACCATAACTGCGAAGTGTGTGCACAGTTTTGCTCCCCTCCTGCCACTCCAGCCTAACTCGAGAGCTAGCGGACTTCATGCAAAATACAATCGATAGCCCATCCAAAACAACTCTAAGTATGCCATTTTCGAATATTTAAAATCTCCAGTGACGATATAATGGAGGCCGATGTATGGAAATGGTCGGATCCCTTGTCCTGTCGTGTCAAACACTACAGATTATATTCTACTTTTCATAACGGAACGGAACACACCGCCCATAAAACTGTTGACATCTTGTTTGCTACAACATCAAGTCAAATGACGTCAAAAGATTAAAATTCATTCAAATTTCATGGAAAACTTGTTGATGTTGCCTATAAATTTTCATCGAGCTATTTACACCTGGATAACATTGAATGTTCAAGGACAGCATTGACCATTGAACCTGTTGCGTAAGCTAAACAGGTGCTCAGGATGCCTGAAGACGTCATCATGGCGTAATAACGTTAAATTGTATTATCTTTCAAGCGTTGTGGCCTGGAATGGTGACCTCTTTCTGCAAGTTGTATTTAATTACTTCTGATTTCAGAGGGAGATAAATAAAAATATTATCGAGTTTCTCAGCTTAAATCACGACGTCACAGCAAAAACAAAACACCGTTGGAAACACAAAATCAGTGTGTTTTGTTCACTGTGTTTTATAACATTTACTTCAAATATATTCATAGTGCAGCTTTACCTGTACCTCACAAGCGTTCGTCAGCAGACATTATTAACCCGCGCACTGCCTCTGAGGCCCCCCACCGGTTTTTCCAGGGTGGCCGGAGAAACGCCGGTAGCCGAAAAACGATACTTGGCCATATTTAACAGAATTTAATAGCGCGTCGATTGGTGAAGACTCTTTGAAAATCAGTCGCAAATTGTTTGACTTATAGGCTTTCAAAGTTGACCTGCATTTTGAGATCGCCGTAAACGTGCGGTCGGACCAGTTAGCTTCATTAGACCAGTGGTGACTCATAAAGTCATATAAAGGATTATAGGTCAAGGTCACTTCACATGAAGTAAGCCCGGGGTCAAAGGTCACAGGTCAAGGTCATATCTGCATTTTCAAGGTCACTGACCACTGTGCGTCCGGCCAAATGACGTTACCCGGTCTGACATATATTATGCTGTGACGTCATCGGTAGGGCACCCAAATACAAAGGTCAAGGTTAAAAGGTCAAGGTCAAAGGTCATTGGGAAAGGTCAATTCTCATTTCCCGCCAAACAGTGGCTACAGTGTTAGTCAAAGTGTAAATTATAAGTAGTATACCATATGGTGACCTTAAAGGTCAATGACCTTGAATAACCTTGACCAAAACGTTGTGGGGAAGCCTCTTTGAGAGCTCTTTTCTATGAACCTTGTCCGCCTTTAGCTTATTCGCACCATTTTCCCGCATAATCACAGCATTTACCAATCGATCCTCAGCATGGCCAATATTTGACTTTTACGACCTCGTTTGACCTTGAAGATATTAACCTAGGTCAATGAAAATTGGTCATAATGTAGATCACTATAGCCCTCACCCACCTACCAAGTTGCGTTTTTCTAACCCTCTTAGTTTCCGAGATCTTAGGGGGCCTACCAGGCCCCTCCAGTGCGCTTTAGTGCCAGAACCCCTCCAGTGCGGGTGTTAAAAGCTCACTATCACATGTATCCAACACTTCTGTCACAATATAGCACACATGTCCCCTAACACAGCCATTGTCCTACAGCACGTGTTCGACGGAGAAGTTCTAATAGCGCGTGAACAAGGCACATTAGTGTAATGTCAGTGTATACCGTGTCCAGCATGTAAAGAGCGCAAGTAGCTATTAACATATTTCCTCCTCTGGTTCCTTTTTGTCGAATTTGGCACCCAGAAGCTGTTAAAGAAGTGATTAAAATATCTAAAAGTGTACAACTTAAAGTATATAGGGGTTAACAGTTGTGAAAAGACGACTTTCAAGGTTCAAACATCAAGCCAGCCTACTAACACTGCCACCAGCTCCAGGTAAGTCCCGCTAACTACAACCTTCTAGCCTGTCCGACACTTCGCAGACACACGAGTCCCAGCTACTTAACCCTCGCCCCACCGGGGGCCATCGATGGCCCCCCTAAGGTTTTTCCGGGATAGCAGAAAAACGAAGAGGCACAGCACCACGGTTGAGAGCTCTACCTCTCACTGCATCATTTTTCCACCATCCCTGAAATTTTTACCCCGGGTCACCCAAGATCAGGTCACCAGACGAGGTCAACCAAGGTCACCTCACTTCAACTTTAGAGCTCTGTAAGAGCTACATTTCGAAGTTGATCAATTTGAAACTTCCTACACTTTATGGCCCCTCCAGGGTCTACAAGGTGTATATCCGGGATTTTCGATTTCGTGCCCTAAGGTCAGATCACGAGGTGACCTCTCCCATTGAAAAAGCATGGAGGAAAAGCTGTCTTATGATCCAAAAGTCACAAAACCGATTTAAATTGCCGCCCCGGTAGCTCAGTTGGTAGAGCGTTGGGCTCCGGCCCGCTGCTCAGAAGCATGCAGTGGCAGTGCATGTCCAGGCTTGGGATCGGTTCCTCTGAGACGCTCCCGCGCTCAATAGTTTACCCGACGTACAGGTCGGCTGGCAACTGACTGGTGAGAGGGTGACCTGAGCGGGGCGGCCGTCCCTGTGCTTTGTGGGACGTTAAACTTTGGCTTCTAAATCAACCCTCCATTGAGGGAGTTGCTCGTTCGGGTGGTGGGGTCGGGGTCTCCGTGACAAGTCCCTTGATGACTTTAGTGAGACTCCGACTCCACCAGTCGCACTAGGAACAACTTGAACAAAATTTATAAAAAAATGCTCAGCTTGATCAGAAAAGCGTACTTGGACACCCTTTCATGGATTCCAGGGGCCATATTTACCCTTTGACCTCTCCAAGGTCATCCAAGGTCACCAGGGGTCTAAAACAGTATTTTGACAATAACTTTTGACCTACATAAGCTAGAGCGCTGAAACAAACACCATCGTGTATGTCTCGTCATTGGCTTTCATTTGATATACGGAAAGATCACTTTCTGACCTTTCGTAACCTCAGGTCATCTTAGGTCACGAGGTGACCTCTGGAGGTCAAACCACTGGCGGGAGGTCTTTACGTTTCACATAGCGGAAAAAGTACTGGCAATGTACTATCAAATGTACTTTACCAGACCTCAATAGCTCTAGTGGCATAAGACTTATGCCCAGTTTGCTTAAGCATTGCATATTTGAGGGAAAATAGCCGATCTTGACCTAATTTGACCTCTGGAGGTCTAAACATTGACCTGAGCACTAAAACATGTGAAGTAATTTCTTACTGAATTCACGCGAGCTTTCTATTGCACTTTGCAGATTTGCGCTAACGCCCATATTTTCGGAGTTAGAGGGGGGCCATCGATGGCCCTCCGGTGGGGCGAAGGTGGCGCTGGACTCCCCGGTGGGGCGCGGGTTAAGACGACTGTTTGTTTTAAAGTGCATTGACAGCACATTCTATATAGAGATGGTCAGAGATCACGCTGCAGGGGAACGCCGTCTTCCGGTGGTCTCTGTTACGGCGACTCCGAGTGCTTCAAAGCTTAGTATTTCGCTGGGAAAACGATAACGCATTTGCAATGATTGGTGCAGCGACCCCTGCTTTGATGGTGAGGAACAGACATTTTGCAGCATGCTGAATTGAACTTTTTCTGAAGTCAGCTGGAAACTGCAGAGCTAATCTGGAAGTGTTGCAGAAATGACGTCCGCGGTTCGCCTTCACACTTCTACGATAAATCATTACTCTAGTTAATG
Organism: Lepas anatifera; assembly: GCA_034440635.1. Classification (NCBI taxonomy): domain Eukaryota; kingdom Metazoa; phylum Arthropoda; class Thecostraca; family Lepadidae; genus Lepas; species Lepas anatifera. The sequence goes on from JAOTON010000441.1 coordinate 2,305,658, forward strand.
TTTTACCTCACTCTGTTAGCAAACAGGACTAACTTCCGTTCTGGCTACGAATGGGTTCGCAGGCGGGTACAGGGCTGGATCTGTAGGGAGACAGAATAGTCGTTTTGATAACCAGTGGGAGGGTGAGTAGCTGTTTGGATCCGTATCCCACTTAAGGTGCGGGTCGACTCTCTTCGAGTACACGTGGTCGGCTAAACAAGAAAGTGATTTTATCGTAGCGTCAAAACCTTGGCTCTTTTCCACTTCTTTGTGCTCTTTCTACCTCAAAAATCGTCTGAAAACCAATACAAAATTAGACAAAGTTTGTCCCACTGCGACACACGTGAAAGCCCTGCCCATACCCAGAGCCAAGCTGTTTTCCAAGTGGCCACAGCCACCACTTGCTCCCTTGCACTGCTTATGTGCAGTGCGGCGTTGAACCAGCTCAGTTGGCGCCCTGTCCTGTCTAGTCGTCCACCACTGGTCGGCCCAGTTTAAACAACTCAGCCTTCGCACTATCCAGCCGTGTCGCAACCTAACGCAAAAACAGCTGCTCCTCAACACTCGGGCGAGGTCTTTCACACCTAACATGCATCAACCGGTTCTTTGTTATGCACTTGGGACGGCTAGCGCTTCCTGTATAAAATGCACTTGACAAACAAATGAAATGTTTTATATGGGCAGCGTTTTTCCTTCGTGTTCATGCTGTTAATTAGAGACAATACCCGTCTTCCGCGGGCTGCGAGACTGCCGACGGGTGACACATTTTGGAGGCCGACGGGGTTATGTCCTCCCCCTGCGAGAAAAACCCAAAGTCTTACTTTTGCTGACATAACACGCGCATTGACGGGGGCGGGTACCCGCCCCTCGGGTTTTTCGGAGATAGCAGAAAAACGGCGGCGCGTAGCGCGTCCGTGCTTGGCATACTTTTTCCCTCATCATTTTTACAACTTCTTTGAAAATTTTAAGGTTAGGTCATCTCAGGTCAGGTCACCAGTACAGGTCAAGTGACCCGACCTAAAAAAGTTTAAGAGAGCATAAGTCGGAGCAGGGTGAACTTATCCGATTGAAACCCATATCACATAATGGCCCCACCGAGTTCTCTAAAATATGTTCCGGTATTTTTTATATCGATGACCTAAGGTCAGGTACGACGCATGAACTCTCCATTGGAAATACATGGGAAAAATGGTTTTTACGGAATAACTCAGTAACGGGTGGAAATAGAGCATTTATTTTAGCTGCATTAGACTCGCCTGAGCTTTGAAGTTTTAATGATATGCATTTTATATAATTTGACCCTGACCTGACCTCAGGTCAGGTCAAATCTTGATTTGACCTAGCAAGGTCAAATTATATATCATTCGATTCGGCTTGCTGAGAGGATTCATATAATATAAGTCGTTTTGCTCTATCTTTACTTGTTCAGATGTAATGACCGAAAAACTGAATTTACATGTTATCCCTATGACGGCATGTTTTGACCTCTCGTGACCTCAAATGTTACCTGACAGAAAAATGGTTCAAATGTTTTCGATGGAGAATTGGAGCCCAACGTCGTTTACCGTTTTTCGCTACCTACCGTGGTTCTCGAGATCTTAGGGGAGCGGGTACCCGCCCCCCGTCAATGCGAAGGTGGCTCAAACCCCCGTCAATGCGCGCGTTAACTCTCCCTCATTTAACCTCTCTCCAAAGATTTTTTGGACATGGCCCGAAAAAGTGCCGTTATGGCTCGCGTCGCATTACAAAGCTCATGGAGCTTTAGTGGCATATCGTGTCGAGAAAAAAATAATCGCGAGTCACATTAGGTCACTGACCCATGCCGTTATTTTTGGAAGCATGTGAGGTGGATTTTCTCCTCTTTAGGCTTTGCGATGATCTCCCTAGTTCTAGCATAACTGCGAGGCATGCTATGAACTCAGTTGGTCTTCTGTTCTTTTTGGTAATTTACTGTAGATACATTTACCATCCTAACAATATTGTTCGCTTTGGTTGAATTTTGAGACTTGTCCATTGTATTTTATACTTTAGCAGCTGCGGGAAAAAATCAAGCCTTATGAATTAAAACAACTTGTAGGTAGGCACTTCTCTTTGCTGGAGTCATGTTCATCTTCTGAAATCACTTTTCAAAACAGAATGTTTGATATTTTAAGCAGCCCAAACTTATGCAATGTGTTAACTTTGACTTTTGGCCTCCTCCCACGCGATACCTAAACTGGTCACGTAGCTCTAGTGTAGTTATAGGATTAGGGGATTGATGCTTTCTGGTTACTCAGGTGACTTGTATGCGCTCTAAGTGATTATTTACAAGAAACTCTTATTAACAGTATTGAGAGCGGTTACCTACATTAGCGTGATGTTAAAAACTGGGTCACCGACTATAGCCAGAGAGCGACTCGACGACCTAAGCTTATAAAATGGATCAATCGTGCGTGCTTGTTATGAGCAAAGTTCCAGGATTTTATCTAACTCTATATCAATTAGGAATTATTCACGAAGCGCGTCACAACAGCCCTCGCCCGCGAGGGCGAATACAGTGAAAACCGGAATATCTGCAGGGGCTAACACGCACGGTAGAGAACGGTCTGGCGCCAACGCGCAGTGGAGGAGGGGGCCAAAGTACCCTCTGAAATATAAAAATACAGAGGGTTAGGAACACGCACGCCTTCGTGTGTATGGTGACTATCAAGATCTACATCATGCCCAACTTTAATTGAATAGTTCAATATCTTACCATTGTCAAACATTGCCACCAACGGTGGAAAATCATCGGCCAGCCTTATTTGACAGTTTGAAATCATTTCGCCCGTCGACGCACATATTAATTCTCCCGAATGTTCAAGTATTGTTTTTCTGCACAAACGGCTTCTCGGTCAAGCCGGAAAAAAGCTTGGCGAGGGGGCCCTGTAGGTCATCCACTGCGTATGTTAATGCTCGTTGCTTCTAAAGTCGAACAACACACTAACTGCTAAGGCTACAATTGCGCCACCGAATTACGATGGGTACCGTCATGTCTCACACCGCAAAGAAATCAACCAAAAAAAGATCGGAGCGGGTCTAGTTTTTGGTTTATGTAAGGTCAACACTCGCCCGAGCCTACCGCTTGCAATAACCAGTTCGGGCACGTAGAAAAAGAAAGAAGCGGCTTGTACAATAGGTTGGAAGATCCCCATCGAGGCGCCGGTAGCCTGGCGGCCGGCAGGGTCTTCTTACTTTTGGCTTGTAGGCTACACCAATGGCTTCTGGATCATAAGTAACGGCAGCGGCGATAAGGGCGCCCTCCTGCAAGCCGGGGTTACCGTTAGCATGATGACAAACCGCATCAAATGTGGAACTTTTCCCCGTGCCATTAAAGTGGAGGGTACAGTGCCCGTGTTTGGACAAGAATGCACTCACAACCCTTCCGTGTAAGGTTTCTCACGGGTCCGATAAGTGGTGCACATGACAGCACATAGAACTATGGCAAGCAATCATTTCCTTTTACTCAGCAAACGTAAACTATTGATTCACGTCTTGGGCCGCTGTTGTTTGTGACTGGGATCGAAGTCGTAAACTCAGTGCCTCTTTCCCCTGAGTCTGCTGAAGCTTGTGCCGTAAGGCAGGATACGGTGGGTCTGCTGAAATTACTGAGACTGACTGTGTACACTCAGTGCATATGGTTGATGAGAATTATGGCGTAAACTCGGCGCGCGTGGCTTGTGACGTTTAACCCTTGCTCTGGTGGGTCTCCGCTCCACCTTCGCCCCAGTCGGGGCATTTTGAATGCCCCCTCGATCTCCGCTCCTATGCGGGATAGCAAAAAAAGAAAAGAACAAGAGAACAGTGATATATGGCCCATAAGAAATGGTGATAAAACTAGATTGTTCACTTTTTGGCTCATGTCAATATTGAGGTCATGACAGGTCAAAGACAAAGACGGTAACATGTTTAGAGGATGATTTAATGGTTCTAAGGTCTAACTGGGTAAAGTTTCAGTTGAATTTTACCAATAATTGAAGTTCTCCTATTACGGTGAATCAAATATTTAGTGTGACATTATTAGTCAGAAATAAGGCCTGACCTAACGTCAGGTCAAGGTCATCATTTAACCAAACATAGTCGGTATGATATCAATTGACTCGGAATGAAAATCCAATGGTAATCGTATCAAAATACAAACTCGGTGATTTTTGAAGACCCCTTATCTCCGCTCCTATTTGGAATAGCAAAAAATGTTATGATGAGGACATGATCCAAATGAAAATTTTGGGAAAATTGCACAGTTGATCAAGGGTAAGGTGTGCCAAGTCCGGTGATGCTGTACAGCGCCGTTTCATGGCACCATTGCAAAAACTTGAGAGTTGGTGTTCACCCTCCCCCAGAAGGATTAAAACGAGACTGGCCCTGTTCAGGTCATTGGCAACGCACTGTCATTCCTCAACTCAAAACGATTGATTAGGTTTGTGTACTGGGAGAAGCGGAAAACTACAGTCGCTCAAAAGCGTACCTGACTTGGTTCAACCATCAAAACTGGAAAAAACGATAACTATTGGTGCATTTTATTCGGACTCTATTAGTTTATGCCTGTCGCTTTCTCGAATTCCATTCTCAATATTTACGACAACCATGAATGATAACAGTCTGAACAGACGCTAGTGCCTGGTGTAAAGAACAGTGTACTGAAGCAGTCGGCGCAGTGGGCGTTTCATTAACACGCGCTTTGACGGGGGTCTGAGTCACCTTTGCTTTGACGAGGGGGAGAGGCGGGTACCCGTCCCCTCCTAAGATCTCGAGAACGACGCTAGATAGCAAAAAACGTTACATTGGAAAGCCCATTCAGTGTTCTATAGAAAATATTCCTCTATTTTTGTCAGGTCACACTTGAGGTCACCAGAGGTCAAGGCTGGCCACTATTGGGATACCATATAGACGACGAATTTCAGTCATTAAATCTGAACTGGTAAAGATAGCGCAAAACAATTTAAACCATTGGAATCCTCGCAGCAAGGCAAATAAAATTATATATATATATATATATATATATATATATATATATATATATATATTATATATATATGTATGATCATGCTGGGTCAAATCAGGTCAAATCTAGGTTTATTTGACCTGAGGTCAGTTCAAGATCAAGTTAGGTCAAAATGCATATCACTAGAGCCGCAAGGATGAGGCAGACCTAATGCCGTTAAAATAAATGTTCTACGATCACCCATTACTAAAGTTATTCAGTTTAAACTATTTTTCCCATGTATTTCTAATTGAGAGGTCTTGTCTCGTACCTGACATTAGGCCATCGACATAAGAAATACCGGAACAAATTTTAAAGAACTTGGTCATTATGTAACGTCATTATGTAATGTGAGTTTCGATTAGATAGGTCTACCGTGATCTGGCTTATGCTTTCTTAAACTTGTTTAAGGTGAAGTCACTTGACCTGCACTGGTGACCTGACCTGAGATGACCTAAGTTTAAAATGCTGTCAAAAGTTGTTAAAAAAATGAACAGGGCAAAGGTATGCCAAGTACGGCGACGCTACGTGCCACCGTTTTTATTCTATTCCCAAAAACCCGAGGGGGTGGGGGTGCGGGTACCCGCCCCCATCATTGCGCGTGTTAATGATCCGCATGACTTGTCCACATGGCGTGAGAGGCAGGCTGACGGTGCCGCTGGTGGCGGGGGTTTGTATGCACATGCATTTCGTTTATTTGCTGAGCCCTGGGTGGACATCAATCTTGTGCCACAGCGGAACTGCAGAGCCGGTGACTGACAGGCTGCAACAGAGTGACGTATGTGTTGGAACTACTGTTCCGCAGGTTATCTGTTCTGTTTCTGTTCTGTAGCATATCTTCGTTTTATCTAAGGATACTTCACATCACCACCTAGAGAGAGGGTTTCGATCGGAACCCCCATTGGTCTTGAAGGTATTGACTTAAGTAAAAAAATGAAAATAATGAAGATCACTACAGCGCCCGGAAACTTACAAAGTTGAGTTTTCCGAACCTCATTAAATATATAATTTTCAGATCTCAGGACACGACACTTTAAGAACCTCACATCCAGTGAATGTTGACGCCAGACCGCTCTCCGATGCACGCATTAATACTTCACGTTTAAACTTCTTAGGCTGGGTTCTTCACTTCAACTGGTGCCGTAACCGGAGATGACATGGTCCTAAACAAATTCGTGTTGCGGTGAAGACCAGGCAATGAGTATACCATGTATGGTGGTGCTGTGTGTCTATGAAAAACTCCGGGCGGGCGCCACTCACTTTCTCAACGAGGGTCATTTACCATGCCGGGGACAACGTTGAAGTTGAATACTGGCAATGCGCTCGGTTTCCGTTTCGACCCAACCGGGAGCACTCTCCGGTCTGACTTATTGAGCGAAGACCCCCCCTACTGCTCCTTCCAACAGCAGGGCAGTTAACAGCAACACTGATGCATTAAACCTCGTTCCGGTGTGAGGGGAAGGGGTTGTTTGAACACTCCCTCATATTTTCCCTCGGCACCAAAACACGGCGGCCCGAAACGCCGCCGTATTTGTTACACCTTATCCTTGATCAATTCTGCAACTTTTCCAAAAACTGTAAAGTTGGATCATGTCAGGTCAGGTTACCAGTGCAGGTCAAGCGATCTCACCTTCAAAAACATTTAAGATAGCCTAAGTAAGAAAAGGACTAATCCATCCAATTGAAACTCATATCGCATGATGAGCTCACTGGACGCTGCAAACATATTCCGGGATTTTCGCTATCCATGACCTAGGGTCAGATGCTGATCATGACCCCTCCATTGGAAATGCATGGGGAAACGAGAATTGAGGAAAATTGCTCTATTTATGTAGATGCTGCTTAAAATTTCTTCACATTCTCCAAATCTTAGTATTCTAGGCCCCTGTCCAGGTTCATGTTATAATTTTGAAATTGCGACCGCTAAGAGGTCAATGGAGACTACCTAAACAGGTTTTCGGACTTTGATCAATAACTTTGCGAGAAATGATGATGACACTTTTTATAACTATGTTTGGATTATTGTTGCAAGTCAATTGATATGCATATTAATTATGTTAGGTCAGATGGTGGCCTTGACCTGACCTTAGAATAGAAATTTTTATGTTTTGACCTAGTATTGTCATAATATGCATTATTCGATTCGGCGTAACAAGAGGAAACGAATGGTGCCTAAAACTGGATTCTAACTCAACTCTTGTCAGACGCTAGTTTCCAGAAACTCCTCTCTGACATGTCACCTTCTTTGACCTGTCATGACCTCAGCATTGATATGAGCCAAAAAGTGATTAACCCGCGCCCCACCGGGGGTCCGGCGCCACCTTCGCCCCACCGGGGGCCATCGATGGCCCCCTCTAACTCCGAAAATATGGGCGTTAGCGCAAATCTGCAAAGTGCAATAGAAAGCTCGCGTGAATTCAGTAAGAAATTACTTCGCATGTTTTAGTGCTCAGGTCAATGGTTTGACCTCCAGAGGTCAAATTAGGTCAAGATCGGCTATTTCCACTCAAATATGCAATGATTAAGCAAACTGGGCATAACTCTTATGTCATTAGAGCTATTGAGGCCTGGTAAAGTACATTTGATAGCAAATTGCCAGTACTTTTTCCGCTATGTGGAACGTTAAGACCTCCTGCCATTGGTTTGACCGCCAGAGGTCACCTCGTGACCTAATATGACCTGAGGTCACGAAAGGTCAAAAAGTGACCTTGCCGTATATCAAATGAAAGCCAGTGACAAGACAAACACGATGGTGTTTGTTTCACCGCTCTAGCTCAATTAGGTCAAAAGTTATTGTCACAATACTGTTTTTGACCTCTGGTGACCTTGGATGACCTTAGAAAAGTCAAAGGGCAAATATGACCCCTGGGATCCGTGAAAGGGTGTCCAGAAACGCTGTTCTGAGCAGTCTGAGTATTTGCAATCATTTGTGTGGCTTTTATATCATGAAACAGCTTTTCCCCATGCTTTTCCAATGGGAGAGGTCACCTCGTGACCTGACCTCAGGGCACAAAATCGAAAAATCCCGGATATACACGTTGTAGACCCTGGAAGGGTCATGAAGTGTAGGAAGTTTCAAATTGATCGACTTGGAAATGTAGCTCTTACAGAGCTCTAAAGGTGAAGTGAGGTGACCTTGGTTGACCTCGTCTGGTGACCTGACCTTGGGTGACCCGGGGTAAAAATTTAAGGGATGATGGGAAAATGATGCAGTGAGAGGTAGAGCCCTCAACCGCGGTGCTGCGCCTCGTCGTTTTTCTGCTATCCCGGAAAAACCGTAGGGGGGCATCGATGGCCCCCCCGGTGGGCGAGGGTTAATGAAGTTTCTTCAGGAATTTTGATGCTTTTGAGCTATCCACCAACGTTTACGTTTTTCCGCTTTCCTGCATAAGAGCGCAGTTCGAGGGGCATATTTTAACACCTAGGGGAAAGTGGGGGAATCTGGACCACCGGGGTAATTCGGCACACCCTTGTTACAGCATTTTCTAACATTGTCACCAGGTGGCAAAGAGGAAATATATATTTGTTGTCGGATGGGTAACTTCCATTTTTAGCTTAGTTGAACTGTGACTCAGGAGAAAACTTCCAAGTAAGTAACTTTGATTTTTGCATTTTTGATCTTAAATAAGTGGTCATGAAATGACCTCTTTTTATGACATTTTATGTTGTTTGCAAATATCATTCAGGTACTTTTAGGGCAATTTAGTATGGCCTCTCGGAATTTATTGTTATTATTGCGATAACCTGAATGTATTACCCACGGGGACAGACTGTTTCCAAAAACCCAATATGGGGTAATCTGGACCACAGGTAGTCCGGGTTACCCCAATGTATAAATTGTTATCGGAAATGGGTGTTGTTATTTATTGAGGAGAAAACTGAAAGCGATATTGGTTGTCTGGTTTTAAGCGATGCCACGGAAGTACAGAAAGAATACGGAAGGTCCGCAGTGGACCGAGTTAAATATGTCAGCTGCCATAAATATGGTAGTCAGGTAAAATGGGATATCAAAAGGCAGCGAAGTCACAAAATGTGTCAAAGTGTACACTCAGGAGGCATGTGAAAGGAACTTTCAATTTCCATACGCCATCCAGAAAAAGTCTATCCCGCAGGCCACTTGACCTGCACTGATGACCTTGACCTAATATGACCCTTAAATTTTCATGACCTTTAAAAATAAGATGAGCTTAAAATTTTTAGGAAAGTTGCGGAATGGATCCAGGATAAGGTGTGCCAGGTACGGAGGCGCTTTGCGCCGCTGTTTTTCGTGCCGTCAGAAAAAGCCAAGGGGTGTTCAAACACCCCCACCAGGGCGAGGATTAAAAACAGAATCGTGCTTCGTTGGATTGATTCAAAGGGATGTCCACTTCTTGGCATTTCAGTTGACCGAAATAAATTATATAAGGCACAACTTCAACAGGGAAACTGGTCTCGTAGGCAGGACTGGCTGGAGGGATTTTTGGGGTGAAATCCAAACATTGCACTCAGAGTACCAAAGGCAACATCTGCAGCTAAGACGAGGGCGTTCAACAGAGTCACGGTGGGGAAGTTTTTTAACGTGTAGTGAGAGAACTAGACAGTAAAAAATTTCCGCTGCACAGGATTTCCAATTGCAATGAGACCGGATGGACATGGATAGGAAGATGCTGTTCAACGTGAATGGGTACATGTCTACCGAAGTAATTTCTTGTATGAGTAATCCTGTGATGTGTAGGCTGTGTGAAATAGATAGACCATACAGTAGTTTCGTATTGCATTGAAAATCCTGTGAATTGCTCTCGTGATTAATACAAGCAGTACATTGTTTGATTCAACAAGCCTTGTTTCATTTCAACCCTAAAAAGGTGTGCATTTAGATGCTTTGGCTGACAATATTACGCGGGGTGGTCTCGGAACAGCGGTGGGGTAGTTTGGACCAGGGGTGGTCTGAATTACCCCGCGATTTTTGAGGATCAAATTTTGACTTTGTCTCATCTTTTTGCCACTTCTATAAAAGGCGAGTTCAGCTTCACCAAATCGGACTACGTAGAGCTGTACCTTAATGTACGGCTGTCGACAAGACATAATCTAATTGAATATAAATAAAGAAAAATCATTTTTAGAGCGTTTCGAAATTAAGTGGTCCACATTCCCCCACTTTCCCCTACTCACCAGGTTGCTCGGAGGCCCTCAGGGGTGGGTTTTAAGTTTCGTAAGAATCTAGGAATTGTTCATCATGCAAGTTAATGTCTGTCAGAATAATTGGTTTTGTACGGCATAGCCATTAAAACAATGACATTTATATTTTATTGAAATCAAATACACCCGATCATTCCAGCTACAAGCTGATTTTGGACATTGTAATAACTTTTGGGGCTTACCGGCACACCAACTGCCAGGGTTATATGGCGTCGCCAGTTATTTCCCCGATGAAAAGGGTTTCTCGGGAGCCAGATTACTCAGGGAATCTGCCGGGCCTTAAACTTGGGTCAGACGCACTGAAAGAAATCATGCTACATCACGGCGCCTCCTAATTTTTGGGTATTTTGGGCTTTACGTATGTATGTAAATATCCGATAAAACACACAGAATAATGATAGGACACATTGTGATGATAAGACACAAAGTGTCCTCCTTTTTGGAGTACCTCTTAGCCCAAAACAGAGGTGCAGAAACTTGCCAACTCGGCTACTGGAGTTTGTGACACATTTACGAAAATCGAGGTGCTTAATTGTGACAAAATAGCGATCCTGACGATGTGGTTTAAAATCAAACCACATATTTTCGAATTACAGAGTGAAGCATGTAGCAAATGTTTTACTCTAGCAGCTCTGTTCTTCAATTGCACAGCTTACCATTAGTGATACAATATTGGTACTGTGTTCAGTTTCTACTAAAACGAGGGGCCCCCACTGCAGAAAACCCGGAAACCGCTTTCAGAGGTTGCCAGATTGTGATATTCAGCCCAATGGTGCCGATTGCTAGGAGTGGCCAGAAAGTTGTCGCCTAGATACCCAAAACGTGACGGTAAATTTTTTCGAGAAATACACGATTGTGGGCATATTCAAGGCATTAACGATAACACAGATACTTCATCAAGTAGTTCTCTGTCCATTTTTTTCAGGTTGAATCATATTTACAGTTTGAGTCTCTTCGATTTAGCGGCCCCTATTTCTTCGAATTTAGTATTAAGTACGCCTAAAAGCTACTAAGAAAAGTACTAAATGAGTAAAAAAATAAGCGCAGCTGGGCAGCAATTCTACTTAAACTACACAACAGCGACAAGACAAGTTCGAAATGTTTATGTGATATAGAGCCTGCCAAAAACTGCCAAGGTGGTAAGCCACTTATTTTGAGGGCATATTTATTAGGTATATCTGAGATAAGTGCAGGCTAAAACTAGCTAGAATAAATTTTGCTGCCCATGGCTAATCTTAGGTGCATGTAGGCTACTGTACCACTGATGCACTTTCACATATCAAACTTGGTTTTCCATTCCTTGGCTTGCTTGTGCCTTAGCTTACTTGTGCCCTAGATTGGTTAGATAGATTTGGAGCTGGAGGAAGTTGGGAGAGTTGGTGCCAGCAACAGGCTGGCAACAACAGTGATTCAGGTGAGATTTCATGATCAAATTATCATATCAATATTGTACAGATAGCAAATGTGTGCCAATGCAGTCCTCCACAAAGTGTGAACACCCACACTGGAGAGGGGCCTGGCACTAACGTGCACTGGAGGGGGCCTAGTAGACAGAGCTGCAAAAAGTCGGGCTCTCGGGTCATAAAGTGCCCGACAGATTTTAGGGCACGGTATGGTCCTGCGACAGATCTTACAATCTGTGAGAAAAAAATCTTGAAAGGAAGCAGAAAATATTTTTTGTTCTAAAAAAACTCAATATTAGAATTGTCACCTCTTTCACTCAACAAGTTTTGCATGGATTTGCACCTCTCCCATATCAAGCCAGTGTGCGGCAAGAACCGATGGAAAATCGAGGGACTTATGAATCGAGGGACCTTTGAATAGAGGGCCTTATGCACAGAGGGTCTTTTCGAGGGACTTATGAATCGAGGAACCTTTGAATAGAGGGCCTTATGCACAGAGGGCCTTTTAAACGTCACCCAGAAAATCCTCTGCTGGAAAAATTCCTTCACCGGCCTGTCGGGCCCGATTTGTATTCCATAGCACGCGACAGCTTGGCCCGACAGGCCGCCGTAAAGGTAAAGGCGACAGGCAAAACAGTTGTTTTCCTTCGTTTCCTTCGTTTGGAAGTACGCTCAACGCTGCCGCAAGGGCACTGTTTGAACAGCGCCCTTGCAGCAAAGCCGGTGTAAAAGGTATCTTTGGTTTGAAGAAAAGCAGCCCTGCGGTTTGGTGTGTTGCCTTGTGGATATGGCGGAGGCCAAGGCCCTAGAATCCCGTGGTGTGGTGGAGGCAATGCGTTGCAAGGTTGTGTTTTTGATTATTTTTCTCTTGCATTACTTTGGTATACATCTTGTGTAAACTGGTTGAGCCTGGATTTCATCGTCCATAGTTGAAGGGCTGATAAATGGCTCCGATTAAGCTGAAGCCCCTTCCACCGTCCCGTGTCAAGCTTAAATGTGGATTTGAGGGATGTGGGTATTTTGGCGAGAAACGTTTTTTTAAGGAGCATCAGCGAATCAAGCATTCTGGGCTGCCCTGCAAGTTCAGGAACAGTGGTTTTGGCCAAGGAGGTCGTTTTGAAGCATGGATCAAACAGCGGGCAGATCAGAACAGTGTGGGGAGAAAACAAAGAAGTAAGTGATGTGGTGTTCGTTGTAATTTCGGCAGCTTACATTTATTTCCACACAGTATGTTATGCTCACTGTTGATCAATAATTTTAAATGATATTAATAAGGGAAAATGAATTTTACCAGCAGACTGGTCAAATTAGACTAAAACATTTGATTTTCCCTTCCATCTTCTTTTAAATCCAATGCCTGTTTGTCCAGAATTAACCACAAAAGTTGCATACCTTCATCAGTGGATTTGTAGATGCCAAAGAAACAAAACTCTTCACCTTTCCACATTAATTTGAGTTTTAAGTACCAAACTATTTCTCCTATTTCATTTTATTCACTTACCTAAATATGCCTATGATCTATGTCAAGGGGACAAAGATATAACAAAAACACAGCCTAGTGCAACCTTTACTCGTTCCTTTTACTCTTAACTTCCTTGGAAACATGATATTTATTTGACATTTACTATCTAACTGACTTAAGGTTATTTATTAGCCTCATGAACTTCAGATCCTAAACCACGTACCCTCATGGAAATGAGCACGGCAATGCATGAAAAACTTTGAGATAGCCAACAGCTTAAAAATTTAGGATTTTTCATGTAAACATGCATTTAAAGTCATGGAAAGCTAATATTACATGTTTGTATTCAACTACAAGTAGCCATGATCCATAAAAACACTTTCGAATATCAAAAAAGTACCCCTCCAATCTTGTTTGTCTGGCCATTAGAGCAAAATCCATGTATAAATTTTGGGGGTTCCTTCCAAATTACCCCCTCCCACCTCCAAAAAACTGAAATCATGAAAATCTGCAGAAGCTGGCATAAGGAACCGCATGGTATGGGAACCAGGTCAGCTTTCTTCCATTGCAAACTATATTTTTAAGTATTCTGGGCTGGACTATGTAACATAATAACAAAATATCACTTATTCTCATTCTAGTGCAGCATTTTTTGTCAATGGCGGCTGCAGAGGACTGAAAAAGGGGGGCTGCTTTTCATGTTATTGTATATTTCCACCTGTGACCTAAATCATCTGAATTCAAGACTGAGTCTTATTCAAGACCCAGTCGAGCTGACATTGACACATACTATTTGTATGCTGTACGTCCACAAATCTCAAATTACATCCAATAATAAATTTCCTTTACCAATGGTGACTCCAGAAAATGGGAATTGGTGGTTCGGTATTCAATTTGTTATAGGTTTCTGCCGATAACCTTAATTTCCTGAGCGTGTCTGATAATTGAAAACCCGAAGAACAGTCTCAGTTCTAGAGTTTTGAAAATTAATAGACTTGTGTCATTCCACTTAGATTTTCCATAGGCGGCTTCAGAGCACGAAAAATAAGGATATCACACATATGAGGATCAGAGCACAAAAATAAGGATAATGATATCCATTGGTGCCAAACTTGAAGTTTTTATGCTAATTTTAGTATTTTCTATTAAGAATGTGGAAAAAGAGTAGGAACATTTTACCAATTGAATGGGTTTTAGACAATTTTAATAGTCCTATCCTAACCACCCGACAGATTTGGAGGTTTTTTCGAAAGTGCCCGACAGATTTGAGATTTTTGCAGCTCTGCTAGTAGACCCCCTTCTCATCTCAGAAAATCACAGCAAACCTCAGAAAGAAAGAAACTTCGAAAAACGATAGTTGGGGTGTGTTGTTTACTACCAGTGGTAGTAAGCAACACACAGGACCTGAACTGCATGGAGTTAAAGCAGGATTTTGACTACACTGGATCTTTCTTTGGTATGTGAATTCCAATACCTCTGTACCTATTAGGCCAACAGACAAAATTTTACATCTATGCAGGCTAGTTGCCTCAGAGTTTTTACTGCAAGAAGGAATGACCAGGCAGGTGATAATTGTGGGTGGGAGGCAAATTTTAAGCATTTGATATGTTTATAAAAATGCTACCTAAGGTCCACTTTACCAACACATTTTGGTTAATTTAATTTTAGGTAGATCCAACTCCTATGTTAACATTGACATTTTTGTCCCTTTTGTTGATATGTGAGATAAAAGTTTAGTGGGGGGGAAGCTGTGATTAGGGTTCCCAATTGTGTGTACATGTACGCTCCCATTAATAGATAGGTATGTTCCTAATAATAACTATTTTCATGATAATTGCTACATTTAATCATGTGGAAAAGTACCATAATTGGAAACACTCCTTCCAAAAATGGAAACCTCTTCAAAAAGGAAAATGTATGTCATTGGGGGAAACTGCGGCCAGAGTTGCCAATAATAGTTATGATCCCAATACTGGACACAATGACGCATAATTGGAAATTTTCCTTCCAAAAACAAAAAAAAGATCTAAGAATGAAAACACAGTTTACTACTTTCATGCTGTAATGGATTGGTGCTTGAACCTTGTCTGCTGCAAGAAGTAAGAGGAGAGGTTGAGGACATTCAGCATATTGGAAATAGTATTCAAGTATACAATTATGATTTCCAGCTCTGTGTGACAGAGGAGGCGTATGTCGCATTGAGTTTGTGACAGCCAGCAAACTTTCTGCACCTCTGGCCCAAAAGTGCAAGGGTGAAGTTATTTATTCCTCTCCGTTACACATGTTTTTTAGTCAGCTTCTTATTCCATCCCCAGAAGCACGCGTCTGCTGGCTTTAGAACTCGTAGCTGCTGACCTACAGTTGAGCGTGAAGACTTTTAGAGCCCCTCTCCAACTGGTCAGGTTGTATATTGTTTTGACCTTCTTCGCCAAAAAAACTGAAGTTTC
This sequence comes from Lepas anatifera, assembly GCA_034440635.1. NCBI lineage: Eukaryota > Metazoa > Arthropoda > Thecostraca > Lepadidae > Lepas > Lepas anatifera. Next base: position 2,321,129 of record JAOTON010000441.1, read on the forward strand.
CTCATTAAATCGTTTCCTGATCTCCCGATGCTTGAGTAGGTACGAAACAAAGCACGTTTTCAACTGAAAAACTCGCTCATATCACGCAGAAATGTCTGTAAGCCTCATCATCAACTTTTTTGGGGTTTTAGGCCGCACCGACAGCCAATGTCACATGGCACACACGTGGCGCCCATTCCGCAGGCAATCAAAAGCTAGTCATCAAAAACTGTTTTTGAGAGTTGTAGAGGGGGGGTTAGCGATGCAACAACTGCCAAGGCTATACGCCTCGTGAGGTATATTATTAATTTTCTTCGGTGTAGGCTGTTGGTGGAAGTGCATAGTAGAAGTGCTCTACCCTTCAAACATACATTTCTGAACACTGCGAAAATGGCTATATAGATTAGTGACCACAGCTCAACACGCGCATTGACGGGGGCCGGGTACCCGCCCCCTCGGATTTTTCGAATGGAACAAAAACGGCGGCGCGTAGCGCCGCCGTACTTGGCATGCCTTTTCCCTCATCATTTTTACAACTTTTCTCAAAATTTTAAGGTTAGGTCATCTCTGGTCAGGTGACCAGTAGAGGTCAAGTGACCTGACCTCAAAAAAAGTTTAAGATAACATAAGTCGGAGCAGGGTGAACTTATCCGATTGAAACTCATATCACGCAATAACCCCACCGAGTTCTCTAAAATATGTTCCGGTATTTTTGTATATCGATGACCTAAGGTCAGGTACGAGCCATGACCTCTCCATTGGAAATGCATGGGAAAAATGGTTTTAACTGAATAACTCAGTAATGAATCGAGATGGCGCTTTTGTTTTAACTGCATTAGATTTGCCTTGTGTTTGCAATTCTAATGATATGAAATTTACCCAATTTTACCTTGACCTGACCTCATGTCAGGTCAAATCTTTGATTTGACCTAGCAAGGTAATATTATATGTCATTCGATTTGGCTTGCTGCGAGGATTCGTATGGCTTAAATCGTTTTGCTCTATCTTTTCTTGTTCAGATGTAATGGCCGAAAAACTTAATTTTCATGTTCTCCCTATGACGGCATGTTTTGACCTCTAGGGACCTCAAATGTGACCTGACAAAAATGGTTCAAATATTTTCGATGGAGAAGTGGATGGGCTATCCAACGCCGTTTACTGTTTTTCGCTACCTAGCGTGGTTCTTGAGATCTTAGGGGGGGGCGGGCAGGTACCCCCGTCAAGGCGAAGGTGGCTCAGACCCCCGTCAATGTGCGTGTTAAGTTGCTTCAGTTGAAAGTTTTAACTAATTCACTCTGAACAATCTTGAAGCGCTGAAAGAGACCATCTCCAATGTTTATGCTATTTTTATCTAGGCCATGTTGTGGATTTGAAAATTCCACGCCCTGCTAGGAGTTTTTCTAACCCCATCCCTTCCCTTTAGATGTATGCTTTTCGGCCTCTTCCTATGAATCTGTCTGCAAATGATGCACCGTGCAGAGGAGCTCAAATAGCTTTACCCCTCCTGCCTTCGATCTCAACTTTTACTCACGCCAGCGGAAAGGCAGCACCGACGATGCATGATCAAAGGGTTCATACCAGTCTGATGGGAATTACCAAAGGTCGCTCTACATTGTGTCCTTTGTTTCTGCCTTGTCTCCTCCGTGACGTAATGGAAAATCTGTCACTGTTCTTATTTCCTGCGTGTAATTAATGGGTCAAACATTTTTCTACCTGCCACGCAGGGGTGCTGCGGCGCCAAAGGCGGAAATCTTCAGCAGACCTTCACCGGTCTGTGTCGTGGTCTGAGTGTTTCCCAGGGTTCCCACACGCTGCCGACGACCTTCGCCGATTCTTAGCCGTTTTTTCCTTGTTTCCTTATCAATAATCTAACATCTTGCGCCTAAAGGCATTTATATTTCCTCGTCATTGTAGTGGACAAGCCAGGTTTGAACCTTTGATTGGAGTGGACGTAAAACTTTCACACGTGGAGTTTCAAAAGGAAATGTGACCCACGTACCTTCCATACATCGTCTGTTTTTACCTGTACACTTCAATAGTAGACGATACCAAAACAACGGTGCTGTATCGCTCATTACATATTCAAACCGGGAATAAAAATTGAGAAGGAGGAAGGTCGCTCGCATCCAAGGATAGAGCACTTAGCAACTTAATGCTAAAGGTAAAAGAATATATTGGACCACTAATCAAGCTTGTTTTGAACAGTAGGGGTATCTTTTTGGCAGCTTTTGGTATATTCTTTTGGGACCAGTTGGTTTCTGATGTTTTCGGACCCGCTGATTTTAAATTTAGCATACAAAGATTTGTTTTCTTTTTCCGTACCCCGTGCAGGCACTCCTTTTTAAGGCCTTGTGGCATTCTCTTCAGAGCAAACAAGAGAAGACTGTCACTGGCCAGATAGAAGAGTTTCTTAGTACAATCCTGTCAGTATGCTCCTACCCTTTTTGTTCTCGAAATATTGCATTTCAAGCATAGAGATTTCGAACCCAACGGTGACATACTGTGCCGCAAGTCCTGCCAAGTTTGCTTTATATTCCATTAGTACTGATTCGGCATTGTTAGGCAATGGGCTCGATCATTCTTGTTACAGTACATTCTACCAATACACACTGTTTTTCATTATTTTCAAACCTGAGAGATGGCTGGGAGAATCTAAGCCAACCGTTTAGGGGAACTAGAAACAACTAAAATCGAGAATAAAACGTAAGCGTTTTTGACGGCAAATAGTCCAAAACGGCATTGAAGGGGGGTAGGGTGGCCTTGGGTAATTGACTCTGGGGGATTTGGGGCAGAAGATAACCAAGTCCGCCTGGATCTGGCCGGTTCCGCTTAACATGCTAACGCAATTGGTTTTATTTTATACAGCGATATGACAATATCAGTGGCTGAAGTGGTGTGACAGTACTCTGCCGAGGACAGTAGACTCGTCCCTATGAAATAAGCATAACATAATGAAAAAACGTCTAAGAACAATATTACCACACGCCATTGGCAATTCAAATGGAATATATAATCTTAACGGGCGTTAACTTACCTATCAGTAGCGCAGATCATGCCGAAAACCCTTGACCTCATCTTTAATTTCTGCCAGAACCCACCCTTTATGGAAAAAAGTGTTTCATAAGCATACTTATTTTGTACTTCATTGATTTCTAATACTAAGCCCCACATCAATTTGGGCTTAACGGCTAGCAGCGGATGCGTAGACTTCAGGATGGAATAGTTTGGGCTTAATTTGGTCAACACCTACTCTAAATGCAAGCTGTTTCTCTGGCGGTGGTGTGCTCTGGGGCAAATAAAATACAAACCATGTATATGCCGGTACGCTATATAAAATGGTTGTTCAATTCAAATCCCATTCTAATGCAGTCACGCTTCCTTTAACCCTATTTCCGTCAGGCTCCCGGCTACCCCTATTTCGGCAGGGGGGCAATATCGGCCCCCTAAGATTCGTATCTAACCGGCCGATTTTGAAAATTCAAATGCCATAGATTCCTCTGCTGCTAAACTTTATTTTGAAAAAGAAAATTTAAATTTTTATTTTTAGAGAAGGTCGTGCAAAATATACATTTTTGTGTATTTTTAGATTTTCCATAACCCTTGTCTCTGTTGTACGATTTTCACAAAACTAGTTCGATTTACAAATAATTGACCCAAAATTTTCATATACTGAGTTAGAAAATTAAATTCAATGGCAGTTCCAGGACCAGGACTATGAGGGGAAATATATACAACCTAAAAGTTTTTGTTACGCGGATTGAAGCCGTATATACTGCTTGGCATCTTTGACACATAAATAAATGAGAAAAAGTGAAAACTCATCAGGGCGGATGCAGTAAGGTAAAACAGTGGGGTAAAATACATACCAACAATATGCGAATGGTATGCATGAGTATATTAGTCCCTCGACTAGTTGAAATTTAATTTCTGATAATTTTTACCCTCCATGGCGCTCTGGGAAAGGGGGTGACATAGGCGGATCAAGGACTCGTCGTAGGGGGTGGGGGTGATTGAACACATTTTCAATATACAACGATATTGAGTCGCGGCGGTGATACTGGCTGGGAATATACATTTTGAAAACGTGTAGTGACTGGACACGCCTCTGGTAATCTAGAATTGGGTTTAACTATTTTGAATTTTCATATACCCAATTGTATTCGCCCTGACACGGCTGTAAGCAGTCTTCTCACTTACTAACGTTTAGTCCTTCTTGATAACATTCCCCCATTTTGAACTGCTGTAACCGCCCCTGATGAATACAAATAGTGACATTGTGAATGCACTATCATCTCCATAAAAATGATATAATAAAACCATATAACTGGTATCAGGATCAGCAGAGACGGCTTCCTTTACAAAAACCCATCGCATACGATAATACTTGGTTTGTGGATAGAACCTCCCCAAAACCCAGCCATAGCTCCGCCCCTGGTAAATATATAATCTTGAAAATTTCGAAAACCTGCCTGTACTAGTTTTGGAAAATTGCAGTTTCAGTTCTATCGAAGCCGTTTCGAGATATTCTCGAAAAACCTGAAGGGGGATATTCCCCTGCCGAAATAGGTTAACCCTCGTCCCCGGTTTGGGGGTGTTTGAACACCCCCTCAGGTTTTCCAGTGGCACTAAAAAAGGCGACGCTTCGCGTCGCCGTACCTGGCCCGCCTTACTCTTGATCAATTCTGCAACTTCTACCAAAATGTTAAGGTTGGGTCATTTCGGGTCAGATCACTAGTGTAAGTCAAGTGACCTCACGTCCAAAAACGTTTAAGATAGCCCAAGAAAGAACACGGTTAATATGTCCATGTACAACTCGTATCACATTATTGGCTCACCGAGTACTACAAAATGAATTCCGGGATTTTTCATATCGATGACCTGGGGTCAGGTACGGATCATGACCTCTCCATTGGAAATGCATGCGGAAAGCAGGAATAGACGAAGAATGGCTCTATATGTGTAGATACAGGTTAGAATACCCTCCTATTATACAAATCGTAGTATCCTAGAACCCTTCCCAGGCTGGAATTACAAGTTTAAACCTGTGACCTCTGAGAGGTCATCTGAGACTACTGAAGCAGGTTTTATGTATGCACCCCGAATCCTTCCAAGGGCCTTGACATGCCACAGTGTGCCCAAATTGACCATGAAGTGCACCAAATTGCCATAAAGGGGGTCTCATTCTCATATGTGGTCTCATTGCATTTGGACTCAAATCCGAGGGGCAAATGTCCGAGGGGCAAATGCAAAACGGTGGTACACCACTCAGCGGTAGAGGAGTACGTCAGCATCGATGGGGGCATGTGTCCCATGTAACCCCTGCTTTGATAATATTTACATTTTGACTTAGTATAGCCTTGTCATACATCACTCGATTTGTCGAAACGAGAGAAATCGAACGATGCCTAAAACTTGACTCTATCCTGTGACTTCTTTTACCTGTCATAACCTCAATATTGAGCTGAGCTATACAAAGTGACGGATATGCTTTCGTCATAATTCTTAGGGCCTACGTACCGCCGTTCGTGTTTTTCAGTATCTCGCATAGGAGCCGAGATCGAGGGGTGCTTTCGAAAACTCATTTCCACTGAGGTGAAGGTGGCGAAGGCCCATCGGAGCGGGGGCTAATGCCTAAATACAGCTCAGCATCAACCATGGCAGCATGGGTGTTATGCGACGGAACCTGTCTTATCCTTTAATGACCGTAAATGCTTTGTAAACACTACGCTACAAAAATGGTCGGCGTTGGCTTTCATGGTATACTAGAACCAGACAGATGTGTGCCGAGACAAAATACAGACACAGTCATGTTCGCAAGGATTTATAATACAGAACATTTTGATGGATGATTTTAAGGGTGTTTATCACATTAACACTTTCACAGCTGTCAGTCTGGTTGCCAAGGCTGCCACAGCTAGGGAATTTATCGTCCCACCATAATTTTGTTTCTATAGGACCTCGTCAGTAATGCGAAGTAAGCTAGAGAAATACTTCTTGGAAAAAACATCAAATTAAATTCATGCAGGCCACTTTTTCGGTCCGATCTTGATCAAACTGCTTCAGCTAATGTATACAAAATTCAGAGGACTACCTACCTGGATTTGTCGTATTTCTAGTGCTGCTTCATGCTTAGATTCCTACTATGAAATCCGTAAAATCCTAGATCTGCTCCTATTTTGTTAATTTTAAAATTCCAAAACATTTAATCGGCTGCATTTAAGCAAGCATCTGGGCAGGGGCGTCACCACAGAATTTGTAATGGAGCGACGGACTCCGGACTGGCGATGACGGGGGAGGGGGAGGGCAGACAAATTCTGAGGAGTTTGGCTGCATACTTCCGGTTCCCGAGATCATAGCGGGTCCGATCGGGCACCCCCTCAGACGGTGGTGTGTACGAAAAGAGCCCAGGCGGTGCCGGGATAAGAGTCAAGCTGACCCTTAGGTCAATGCAACTGTAAGCCCTGTGACGAGGGATTGCTTTATTGGTATCGTTTTGGCGTGGTACACATGTAATATCAGTAGAAAAGGTGAACTTTTCTGGTGTCAGTAGGTGATTTTAGCTGCCATTACCCGATCCTATGATTTTCTTATGTCATGATCTCATGGCAAGTTCAAGAAATACTTGGAGGGTATCATGACCCAGCTACGTCAAGTACGGCGGCGCTACCCAACACTGACCTATTCATAGGCTGCCCGAGAAGATCCCACACTAGGGTTGGACATGGCTATATTTTCTATAATCTTTAAGCGAATCCGTCTTTAATGAAATAGGCGTTATATTACATAGACATGTAATGGCGTTTCAATCGCTCTAGACTCTTCCCGATATTTGAGTACTATCAACTTTAATTGTTTACGCCCCATATGGGAAAACGCTTTCTCTAAACCCATTTTCGGTTTGTAGTGAGATGAAAAGACCAGAAGAGGTTTTGCTTTCTCTTGAAATAAACTAAGGCTTTATGGCAGATCACAAACAAACATCGTAACCAAGCGCGGGTCTGGTTTATCTCACCTTAGCAGCAAGAAACAGTCACAAATCGTCCTTGTCCGCGGGCACCCGACTCTGAGAGCCTGAGTTAGGGATTAACATACTAATCTATCTTGCGGACGGTGATTCCGTGAAGGTTACTCCCCGCGTCAGTAAGAGACAATATGCTGCAGTGCTAAGCAGATGCATCTGATATGACTTTGGTCAGCGACAAATATCGATGGTAACAGCCTGGTAACAGCGTTTTAAAAGATGCAAACAGAGGAGAAGGGAGAAAATATTTGACAAAGCCTAATGATAAATATAGAGAGGTCTGTGTGGTACCTCTATGACACAGAATGAAGTCAGCTCGCGAGCTTATACGATATCGATTGCCACAAGAAAATCCATGAATTTTTTAGCGTTGCTTATCGGTCATTCCATGTTTAATCACACACAAAGTTTGTCACCGCGTTTGATTTCTTTTCTTGTTTAATTCGGGGAGCATATTCAATCTATAGATTTGTCAGCATCCCATTGCTTTTGACCATAGGTCATTTCCAGAGGTCAAAGAACGTAACGACATTTTTTATTAACACTGCACAAGTCAAATGACTGATTGAGCAGAGACATAGGAGGAAGCTGGGTTCAGCAGATGCATAAGTGCTTTCGGTTATTCAGGTTAAACTGTGTCAGATAAATCCGACATTTCATTCGAACAAGTAAAACGGATAATTGGTAATATGATGAAAGTGAGAAGCAGGATGTTCATGAAACCATCGTGTAGGCAAGGCTACTTATGGATCAAATTTGCGGGAATACAAGGCATGACCAAGGAAAAAATTATGAAGAATATATTTCCGTCATGTTCCACCTCCAACGTATATAGTGAGCCACGAAAAATAAAAATGAAAACAGTAGTGTCTTCGAGAGGCCCCGCAATAAAAAACGGGACATCTCGTTTGCATATTCTTAGGAGACTATTATACATAGCGCTGGCGCAGTCTTTGCGATGCATTCCTTGCATGTGTTATGTAGCTGATGGTCGCAAAAAGTGATCCATCACAGTGATAGGTAAAGATGACCGTCGGATGTTGAATCTACCTCACAAGTTTTATAAACAGTAAACACGTATGTGTACCTTCAATTTTCATCAACAGTGACGGGTTGGGTCTTGGTAGTACAGCTGGGCCATAGCTACTTGGTGCAAATCCACATCATACTCAGATTGAGAGCTCGAAGAGAAATAAAATTGGCACTGGCCTATAGCCAAGGTCTGTAGGTTGAAAATCTTACCTTTCACTCTCAATGCATTTAAATTCAATGCATTACCGGAAGAAAAGCAGCAGACGGTTCTCACCGGCAACGCTAGGGCACGACTGGCACATTATACAAGTTAATTAGCAGAGCCGACTAACAGTAAATGCAAAAACAAACTACTGAAAACACGCACCATCCTGATATAAAAATATTTTTAATGGGGAAAAAAATTTTGTCACACATCTGAGACAAGTTATCTTGGCATAATAATTGACGAGATTTTGAACTGGGACCCACATATTATGAAGCATCGAAGTCACCATCTCTTGAAACATTGGTCTTATAGCAAGAATACGAAAATTCCTAAAGCCCAACCATATTGTCCTTTTCCACAACTCTCTAGTGTTCTCCCGTCTATCCTACGGAATACAAGTGTGGGAGTTACATATCCTTCAAAACTGACTCGTTTGAAGATTTTCCAATAGAAAATCGTCCGTATCATTGACTGTGCAGACCGGATAGCTCCATCCAGACCAAACCCATCTTCAAAAATTATTGCATTCTCAACACGCACTTTGATGGGGTCTGAGCCACCTTCGCTTTACGGGGGGGGGCGAGTACCCGCCCGAAATAAAAAGGGACCCTTAAGATCTCGAGAACCACGCTAGATAGAAAAAAACAGCAAAGGTTGTTGAGTAGCTCATCCACTTCTCTACCGAAAATAGTTGACATTTTTTCAGGTCTCATTTAACCCTATTTCCAACAGGGGGCAGATTCTGCCCACCCCTCAGGTTTTCCATAGTATGTACCTCCGAAACTGTTTGAGACAGGGTCTTGAAATTTCGTCACTTTTTCCTAGAACTAAATAGCGCGTGTTCCCTGAAAATTTTCAAAATATATATGCGCCAGAGACGGAGCTATGGCTCGCTAATTTGGGGGATTTTATCCAGAAGCCGAGCATTGTCACCCGTGTTGCGTTTGTCCTACAATAAAGCTGTCTTACGAATTGGCGGCAGTTGTAATATTTGTATGTTATTACTGAGATTTAAGATGACAGTTTATGTATGTTTTGATATAATTTTGGGTATGGGCGGTTTGGGCGCGATATAGCCTAGATGCTGAAGGCGCCCTATAAACCCCAATACACACGGGTATGGGCGGTTCCAGAAGCTCAAAACGGGGGGCTTACAATGTTATCCATATCTGAACTCTTCCAAAGTAAATAGATTGCGTACAGAATGTTAAGAAAGGGTAAACATAATCATGCATTGATCCCATATATGTATTATATGATGATAAGAAGCCATATGCATACTGAGGTACCGTAATTAGGGGGTTCACACGCACTCAAACTCATTTTAGTGTTGTGTGTGCATTGAATGGGACAAAACATTGTAACTATGCATTCAGTTTCAACACCAAATGGAGTTGGGATGACAGTTGATGTGTGTTTCGATATATTTTTGGCCATAGGCGGTTCCAGGAGCTCAAAATGGGGGTTCTACAATGTTATCCATTCGAACTCTTCCAAAGTGAATAATCATCCTACAGAATGGACGGGAGGGGTAAAAATAAGGATGTATTGATCCCATCCGCGGACTACATGATAAAAAAGATATCATAGACGTGCTCAGGTACCGTAATTAGGGGTTCACTAACTTTCAAACGTATTTTAGTGTTGTGTCTGCATTGAATGGGGCAAAGCATCAAATATATGCATTAAGTCCTAACACCAAATGGGCATAATTCATCCATAGGCGGATCCAGGAGTGTTTTTCGGGTCGGGTAGGGGTCGATACAGGCGGGGTAATTTGAAAAGTAACCATACTTAAAAGGCGGGACAATGTGTGTCTTACCCTACTATTTTGCCTCCCTGAATCCGCATCTGACATATGTTTTGGCATTTGAGCACTTTGCTTGACATCATATATATCACACTGTACCTGGCGTGTGCATTTCTGCAAAAAAGAAGACATGCAAAAATTCATATAATCCCTTCCTCTATTCCTGGCCCTAGAACCGTCCTTGAATTTTGAATTTCGCCTAAATGGGAAATTAACATTTCCAAGCAATTTGCTGTCCAGCCATACTAGCTTCGTGAAAATCAAGCCTAAGAGACAAGAGATACGGATAATCTAAAAAAGCCAAAAATTTGGTATATTTTTAACCCCCTACCCCCCATTTTCAAAATTTTGACATTTTCTTTTCCAGAATGGAATTCAATGCAAGATGAATCCATTGCAGTTTAAAATTTGAAAATCGGCCGGGTAGATTTTGATATCTATGGGGGGAGGGGGCAGAATCTGCCCACCCCTGTTGGAAATAGGGGTAGCCGGGAGCCCGTAGGAAATAGGGTTAAGGTCGCTAGAGGTCAAGACATGCTGTCATAGGGATAACATGTAAATGAAGGCTTTCGGGTATTTCATCTGAACAAAAAGATAGAACAAAACAATTTAGACCATTATGTAGAATCCTCGCAGGCAGCAAGCCGAATCGAATGATATATAGGGAAGTCCGTGAGAGTACGACCTACTTTCTAAAGGCTTTCTTTTTCCTATAAGTCTAACAGCTAAATTTTTATGTGGTTATTTGCCTGAAGAATTGTCTATACATGGTCCATGTTTCAACTCGATGTCTTTGAAGAAACTCGCCACGAGCCCATCAAAATAGAAGTCGTGCGCACTCTTGCCGGAGTGGGTCGGCAAGAGTACGCAGAGAGGAGGCTGAGTACGCACTGATGCCCCGCTGTGCTTTGGTGCATAGGCCATGCCGCGAGTTTTTTGCAAACTAGGCGATTGTATGATGTTACATCGTTCGGAATATACAAAACTATGCTGCACGTTTGGTTTTCCAAATATGAGGTACGGACTCTGTCCCAGTGAAATTAAATTTTCCTATCTCTTGCATGCGCACTCTTGCCCAATGGTCTACTGCGTTCTCTTGCCGGACATGCTCCCCTGGGGAAGTCTTCATAAACATGTTGGCGGCATTTTAGGTGGTCCTGTCCTGGGCCCTTGCTCGTTTTCTGACTGATGACAGACCGTAATACATACTTTTGATAATGAGCATGGTCTACAGTTTACCCAGTTAGAATATTACTTCGGGTGCCAACTTATTTTGCTCGGTACTCCCGCGGAAGACGGAGCACGTTGTTTTTGTGGCCTGGCACTGACCTTGTTTTATACCGGGGTTCCTTCGTGGTTGCTGTACCAAACGCTGCTGCGTACTTTTCCTGCTATCTTTCCTAATATGACCTTGCTTTGTCACATCAGGTCAAATATGTGATTTGACCTGAACTGAGGTCAGAACAAGGTCAAATTGGTTCAAAATGCATATAATCAAAACTGCAAAGACAACACAAATCTAATAAAGTTAGAATAAACCCTCTATCATTATCCATTATTACGTTATTCACTTAAGAAATCCCATGCTTTTCCAATGGGGAGGTTATGGCTCGTATCTGACCTTAGGTCATCGGTTTAAAAAATACCAGAACATATTTTAGAGAACTCGGTGGACAAATTATGTGATATGGGTTTCAATTGGATAAGTTCACCCCGCTCTAACTTGTGATATCTTAAACGTTTTTTTTTAGTTCAGGCCACTTGACTTGTACTAGTGACCTGACCTGAGATGACCTAAACTTAAAATTTTGACAAAAGCTGTAAAAATGATCAGGAAAAGGTATGCTTAGTTACTCGCCGCTGTTCTTATGCTATCTCCAAAAAAGCCGAGGGGGCGGGTACCCGCCCCTCCCGTCAATGCTCGTTTTGAAATACACGGCCTAGTCATGCTGTTCCACTAATGGTTCTTCACAACTTTCTGAACCACTCACTTCCAAGGCCACTTGCAGAAAGATTTGCCCTTTGGTAAGACACAGGGTTGAAACAGGGTCTAGACCTCGTTTCATCGTTTCTTCCCCTTATTCACAAAGATGATGTGTAACATTACAAATAATAAGAATGCAATGAGAAGGCTGAAGGTGAACGTAGCCAAAAATGGGGTGGATATAGCTTGTGTGAAACAAGCCGTAAAAGTGGCGCACGAGGACTGAGATGGCAGACGTGACAGTGACCACAGATCTTGAGGGGCGCAGGTATTGCTGGAGCTTGTGTAGACGAGCGCAGGGCTGGCACCGGCTGGCACGTGATGAACGTGGCGGCCGAAGGGAGCATTGTAACTTGAAAACTAGCGGTTGAAACAATGATGTTTTGGCGGGCAACGCCGTCGGTGAATTGTAGAGCAACGCCAACGGCACGAAGATGGTGGTTGAGGCGTAGTATGTTCTAGTACTGGAATCCAGGGGCGAAGTTGTGAGTCAGAATTACGGACCTGACTTGGTACCTGGGTCAGGTCCGGAAAGTCAGAACAGGCGGTGGAATTTGTTGAGAGCGGCGCAATTGTAGGGCAGCGAGTTGCCGTTGGTGATGGTGCAGCCATTGTTCCGTGCCTCCAGTAGATGCTGTTGTAGATAATCAACAGAAGGCCCATCCAATAAGGGTTTGAGCAATGCTGCCAGAGCTCAGAAGGTGGTGCAAATTATCGGAGCAGGAAAAACTCGGACTGGTTGAAGAAATGGACTTCGGCGTTCTCAGAGACGTAACAGATCTGAGACATGCCAACAATCAATTGTAAGACGTGCGAACTGATAGACATAAACGATATTGGTATGATCGATTAAACCGGGGACCCTAAACTTAACTAATACAAGTTATGCATGAGCATAATAGAGTACCTAAATTGATAAAATGAGTCAAAGATCAATGGAACAAAAACCTCTTAACATACATACATCAATCATACATACATTTAATCATCATACATCAATCATACATACATATAATCATCATACATCATACATGCATACATATCATCATTAATCAATCATAGCGTTAGCAGGAGCAGCGGGTAGATTTTGGCCGGCTACAGCGGCGCGGTCACGAGACAGCGACACGAGAGGCAGCGAGTGAGCCGCTGCCCACCAGCTGGTACCGGCACCCGGAGCGGGGCGTGTACACCGACACCGCCTGGTTCAGCGCGTTCCGGTCCGCCTCCGTCAGCGAGCCGATCGAGATGTCGGAGCGGGCGCTGCTGAACTCGGCGCTGTGCGTCTTCCCACCCAGATCGTGAGTAGTCGCCGAGAGCTGGGGCGCTGCTGTACCCGCAGGGTCGGCCCAGGAAGGTGTGAGAGCGGGTCTGCAGGGCGTAGCCGAGCCGCAGCGATGGATGGTCAGCAGCAGATGTTGCGACACACAGGTCAAAGCTTGGCGCGAGTAGAAGTGCCGGTGAAGGCTGCGTTGGGTTGTGTGGGCACTGAGCAGATTGAAATTAATGCTGCACGTTGTTCAGCAGAACGCTATAGCGGGCCGGTGGCCGAAGCCACACCGGCTGCCTTCACCCCTGCTGAGGCGATGAAGAGACCGCGTCGGAACCAACCATGTATTCCAATTTTTGCCTAGTTATATACATGCTTTCCAACCGACGAAACGAAATTTTTGCACACGCACTTACACAGGCGACACACACTCTAGATTTGGGCTTGAAACGTAATGCTAGGTCAATCGGTAGAGCCATGGACTGGCGATTCGTGGATTGCGGGTTCGAGTCCCGGGTGGCGCCATTTTGCGTTAGCGTCGTTTTACAGTTCTTATGGCCGTCTGTCTTTACACTGCACAGTGATGCAGCGTTCCTAAAAAAGGGACCAAAATGCCAAAAATGACTTCCTAGGATTAATATCAAATTTATGCGTTACGTTTCAGAATTGTTTGGAACCCGGAAAACCATAATTATTTTCTTCCTCTAGCGTACCACATTGGTTTCACAGGAGCTGAAACTTGAAACTTATTCTGCCTCTCTTAATACGGGCATCGGGCCAGAAATAATAGCGTGATCTAAAACGTTAATAACAGGTGCTCCCAGCTCGCCATCCATAAAAAACGTATACTACCGTAAAGCTTGGGATGTTTTCGATCTTCTGGTCACAAAAATACGGTTCTAGCTGCTCCAGAGAATGCAGTGAGTTAATTTTAATAAACATATATTTCGGAATTAAATTCATAATATACATCATATTTCCTTTGACTGGCGAAAAAAGGCACAGTCATGATCAGCTAGAAAATCATACCATTAATTTTGCAAAGTGTCTTCTTTGCATTGGTGGAATCTGTAGGTCGGCAACCGACGGCCGAAAAAAAGTTATGACAATTTTAGTGAGCTCATGTTCTACCCGTAGTCGGCGGGTAGTCGTGGCAATGACGCACGCGGCATCTACAAATCGCCGTGTATTATTTCCTTTCTCCAATCAAATGACACATTTACCTGGGGGAAGGGGATAAACAATAAAAATATGGGTAACGTTATCGATGGACGGCCTCTAATTGAAGGAGGCAATAAAGTTCAGAAGCATGAGGGTAAATTGAGACAACGAAAGCAGGTATTAGTGTCAATTCAGTAGGTATTAGAGTTAGTTCAATACTTATTAGGTCATAGCGAGATCAGGTCCTAAATAAGGAAATTAAGATTTTAACTTTGGCTCACATTCTTTCCCCTTTGTAAAATATTATTTTAAACCGATTTTCCGTTAATCTTTGGCCTCCGCCCCCTGTTTAAACTGACTGTCATGTATGTATGTACATACATGCATACAGCCGGTTCCCCAGTGATTGGTGGGTATTAGTGTCAGTTTGTTTAAGAAATATTTTAAAAACGATTACTCTTCTCATAAACGTTTCGTCTCTAGCAATGAATTTTGATGAGCTCTTTAATCCTCGCCCCACCGGGGGCCATCGATGGCCCCCTAAGGTTTTTCCGGGATAGCAGAAAAACGACGAGGCGCAGCACCGCGGTTGAGGGCTCTACCTCTCACTGCATCATTTTCCCATCATCCCTGAAATTTTTTACCCCGGGTCAACCAAGGTCAGGTCACCAGACGAGGTCAACCAAGGTCACCTCACTTCAACTTTAGAGCTCTGTAAGAGCTACATTTCTACATTTCAAAGTCGATCGATTTGAAACTTCCTACAGTTTATGACCCCTCCAGGGTCTACAAGGTGTATATCCGGGATTTTTCGATTTCGTGCCCTGAGGTCAGGTCACGAGGCGACCTCTCCCATTGGAAAAGCTTGGGGAAAAGCTGTTTCATGATATAAAAGCCACAAAAATGATTGCAAATACTCAGACTGCTCAGAACAGTGTTTTTGGACACCCTTTCACGGATCCCAGGGGTCATATTTGCCCTTTGAATTTTCCAAGGTCATCCAAGGTCACCAGAGGTCAAAAACAGTATTTTGACAATAACTTTTGACCTAATTAAGCTAGAGCGGTGAAACAAACACCATCGTGTTTGTCTTGTCACTAGCTTTCATTTGATATACGGTAAGGTTACTTTTTGACCTTTCGTGACCTCAGGTCATATTAGGTCACGAGGTGACCTCTGAAGGTCAAACCACTGGCGGTAGGTCTTTACGTTCCACATAGCGAAAAAAGTACTGGCAATTTTCTATCAAATGTACTTTACCAGGCCTCAATAGCTCAAATGACATAAGAGTTATGCCCAGTTTGCTTAATCATCGCATATTTGAGTGAAAATAGCCGATCTTGACCTAATTTGACCTCTGGAGGTCAAACCATTGACCTGAGCACTAAAACATGTACAATTAATTTCTTACTGAATTCACGCGAGCTTTCTAGTGCACTTTGAAGATTTGCGCTAACGCCCATATTTTCGGAGTTAGAGGGGGGCATCGATGGCCCCCGGTGGGGCGAATGTGGCGCCGGACCCCCGGTGGGGCGCGGGTTAAATTTGGGACCGTGCAAACTGGATGAGACGTAAATTTGGAAAATTATGGACAAAAAGTTGTTTTCACCGATCCCGATGGTTTTCTCTGTCTTTTCTCAATAACTTGCAAATTTTGGACATTATGAAGTATTTTGCACGTCAGTTCATGCATCCAGTTAAAACGCAGCAGGTGGGGCAACAATGGTCTCTGTAAAGACCATCTCTTGAGAGATATTTTGCAAAAACAACCGCAGCCTAATACCTACCAATCAGTATCGAACCGGCTGTACATACTACCTCTCTTGGATTTTGAAGATAGTCGCTTGTCGCACATTTTGTTGCGTTTGCCGGCTGTTAAAGCTTAACAGTGGTTACCTTCTGATGCTGTTTTATTACCCAGATCTACCCTAAATGTGCTCACATTGCTAATACATACGAGGTGGGCATAGGTCACATTTTTCACTTCCAATGTTTGCCGGCTAACAACTGGGAAAATCCAATCATTCAATCAAATTATCAATCATATGAATTGATTCTCTTACTATTATCTTTATTCAGCTTATCGCATGGTCAGATTTGCGACTAAGTAATTATTTCATAATGCTACTGCCGCTGACAGAACCGTTAAAAACCCCAGATAGCCTCTGCATAAAGTAGCGCACCCAATGGGTCCCAAGGGGTGCTCTGGTGCTTTCGTTATGGACCTGACCTCAAAATGGATGTCCGCCCTATATTTTCCTTTACAAGAGCTTTCGAATAGTGTATAGAAACTCAATCTAACTCCTCTAGAAGCTGAGGTATTCCCGGTTTTTGTTAACCTTGTTTTGAGAACCGACATTGCTTTACATCGGTTTAGAAATGACATCATAAATCGGTGACGTGACCTGACCTTGGATTGAAATTTCGTCAAGATGTATCAAATTGATATTGGTTCGCACTTGCCACGCGGCATTGCGCTAAAGCGAGCAGATTTTCTCCCATCGCGAAAAAATTAAGAGGGGGTAGAATCAACCCCCTGGCAAAATGAGGGTTAAGAGGAAAAACTAAATTTGGTGTGCTTGTTTTAGCCGCTTGATGAAGAGCTTCAAATTGCATCCAAAATCATTGTTCTATCATTATTTTTATTGAGCTATGAATTTCGTCCCGTTTTTCAGGCCTCCTGCATCACTGTGCACTGGTGGCAGAATTATGCATATGGTGATATTCAGAAGGCCTCATTGCGAAATCAGGAATATTATTGTTTGGTTGTACTTATCAATATATTGTTACTATTTGTGGTATTATGTTTGCTTGAGTAATTGTCTGTATTGAAAAGTTAAAAGCGACAGCTTTCCGTGTCAGACATTATGTTGGCGACAGGTTTGAGTTTTTTCCTCCCCTGGATGGGTCGTTCCCCTCATTATTGATTGTTCCATGTTTTGCCCCAATTCCCCTCCACTTTCAACGCTCATGGACCTATGCCCATCAGAACATGCTTATAAAATCCATAGAACTTTGCTTAGAACTAACTAACCCTTTCCCCTTACTTATCAAATCCTATGGAAATCCTATGTAAATCCTAATGCGTAATGTACATCCTAATCTTAATGTAAATCCTAATGCAAGCAAATCCTATGTAACTTGCAAAGGACTACCAAATCCTATGCACCTTGGCCATATCCCAGGGGCGCTGAAACTCGCATCCTGGGAACGGGGAAGTGGGAATAGACATTTAGGGGGCTGCCATCGACACTTTCGGGGTGCCCAGGATTGATCGGGGAAGATGATGGCAAATCTCTCCTTTGCCTTCCACCTATGAATAGGTGAAAATCAGGAAAAATATAGTTTTCCCCGAAATATTCTGAAACTAGGTGAAGTTCACCGATTTGGAAGGAAGACATGGCCGGACTGCCCTCCCCCTTCCCTGCATCCGCCCCGGCAGGTAAAATTGATAAAATGCGAAGAGGCCCAATCTTCTTTGGAATGGGCGTTTTCCTTATTCTTGATCGTTCCACGGCTTTCCCTCTCCCCACTACGTCCCCTCCACTTCCAACACGGATAGACCTATGCCCATCGGCACATGATTATAAAATCCCTTTAATCTTGTTTAGAACTAACGAACCATTTCCCCTTGAATTTGGCCACAAAATCCTATGTAACTTACATACGACCAGCAAATCCTATACACCTTAATCCTATCCCATGGGCCCTGAAACTCGCATCCTGGGAAGGGGAGGTGGGAATCGACGTTTCGGGGGATGCCATCGACACTTCCGGGGGTGCCGAGGGTTCATCGGGAAGGGGATGGCAACTTCCCTCACCTGGATCCGCCTTTGATCAGGGTTAAATCATGAAAAATGTAGTTTTCCTGAAATCTTCTCAAACTAGGTGAAGCTTCACCGGTTTGAACGAAAGGCATGGCCGGATTGCCCCCCCCCGTTCCCCTGCATAGGTGGGGGGAACGAGCCCCTTGGACGGACCAGGGGGCACCATTATTGAGATCCTCTCCTTAACTCGCGCCCCACCGGGGGTCCGGCGCCACCTTTGCCCCATCGGGGGCCATCGATGTCCCCCTCTAACTCCGAAAATACGGTGGTTAGCGCAAATCTGCAAAGTGCATTAGAAAGCCTGTGTAAATTCAGAAAGAAATTACTTCGCATGTTTAAGCGCTCAGGTCACTGGTTTGAACTCCAGAGGTCAAGAAAGGTCACGATAGGCTATTTTCACTTAAATATGCAATGCTTAAGAAAACTGGGCATAACTCCTATGCCATTAGAGCTATTGAAATCTGGTTGAGAACATTTGATAGAAAATTTTCAAACCTTTTTCCGCTATGTGGAACGTAAAGACCTCCCGCCAGTGGTTTGAACTCCAGAGGTCACCTAGCGACCTAATATGACCTGAGGTCACGAAAGGTCAGAAAGTGACCTTGCCGTATATCAAATAAAGCCAGTGACGAGAAAAACACGATGGTGTTTGTTTTAGCGCTCTAGCTTAATCAGGTCAAAAGTTATTGTCAAAATACTTTTTGACCCCTGGTGGCCTTGGATGACCTTGGAAAAGTCAAAGGGCAAATATGACCCCTGGAATCCGTGAAACGGTGTCCAAAAACACTGTTCTGAGCAGTCTGAGTATTTGCAATCATTTTTGCGGCTTTTAGATCATAAAACAGCTTTTCCCCATGCTTTTCCAACGACAGAGGTCGCCGCGTGACCTCACCTCAGGTCACGAAAGCGAAAAATCCCGGATATACACGTTGTAGACCCTGGAAGGGTCATGAAGTGCAGCAAGTTTCAAATCGATCGGCTTAAAAATGTAGCTCTTATAGAGCTTTGAAGTTGAAGTGAGGTGACCTTGGTTGACCTCGCCTGGTGACCTGACCTTGGGTAACCCGGGGTAAAAATTTTCAGAGATGTTGGGAAAATGATGAGGTGAGAGATAGAGCCCTCAACCGCGGTGCTGCATTTCGTCGTTTTTCTGCTATCTTGAAAAAACCTTAGGGGGCATCAATGGCCCCCGATAGGGCGAGGGTTAAATCGGCGAAGATAGCAATGAAGCGGTGCCTGGTTCGGATTTTCCGAAAGAAAGTTTGAGTTTATGATATTTTCGTAGACCATGAGAGTTTGACCGTAAATCCACTCTGTTTTTCCCAAATATAGTATGTCTTGCACATAGAATCCTCAATCTTATTGTGTAACCGCTCCCATAACCCAAGATAGTCCCGGACGTGGTCACTGAAAATGTTAGCCGTTAATATGTGGCTGCCATTGGTGGGACGTGTGGTCTGAAGTAAATCACTTTCCGGTGCTAAGATACCAGGCACTGACTTTAAACTGTTTCCAATTTAACCCTCGCCCCGGTAAGGGGGTGTTTCAACACCCCCTCGGGATTTTCTAGAGGCACGAAAAAATGGCGGCGCGAAGTGCCATCGTACTTGGCACACATCCTTGATCGATTCTGCAACTTTCACAAAAATTTTAACACGCGCATTAACGGGGGGCGGGTACCCTCCTCCTCTCGTTTTTTTCGGAGATAGCGGGAAAACGGCGGCGCGTAGCGCCACCGTACTTACCTTTTCTATCATCATTTTTACAACTTCTGTTAAAATTTCAAAGTTAGTTCATCTTAGGTCAGGTCACCAGTACAGGTCAAGTGACCTGACGTCCAAAAACGTTTAAGATAGCATAAGTCGGAACAGGGTCAACTTATCGGATTGAAACTCATATCACATAATGGGCCCACTGAGGTTTCTAAAATATGTTCCGGTATTTTTGATATCGATGGCCTGATGTCAGGTACGAGTCATGCCCTCTCCATTGGAAATTCATAGGAAAAATGGTTTTGACTGAATAACTCAGTAACGGACAGGGATAGAGCGTCTATTTAGCTGCATTAGACCCGCCTTGCTTTTTTGGTTCTAATGATATGCATTTTATATAATTTGACCTTGACCTGACCTCAGGGCAGGTCAAATCCTTGATTTGACCTAGCAAGGTCAAATTATATATCATTCGATTTGGCTTGCTGCAAGGATTCATATAGTTAAAGTCGTTTTGCTCTATCTTTACTTATTCAAATTTAATGGCCGAAAACCTTCATTTACATGCTATCCCTATGACGGCATGTGACTATGACTATGACTCTTACTATGAATCTCGTGAACTTGAATGTGACCTGACAAAAAATGGTTCAAATATTTTTGATGGAGAAGTGGATGAGCTGCCCAACGCCGTTTACTGTTTTTGCTACCTACCGTGGTTCTCGAGATCTTAGGGGCGGGTACCCGCCCCCCGTCAAAGCGAAGGTGGCTCAGACCCTGGTGGGAGGTGTTTGAACACCCCTCGGGATTTTCTAGCGGCACAAAAAACAATGGCGCGAGCGCTACCGTATGGAACCTTATCTTGATCAATTTCTCAACTTCTCCAAAATTTTAAGCTTGAGTCATCTCAGGTCAGGTCACCAGTGCAGGTCAAGGGACCCTACCTCAAACAATGTTTAAGCAGGTATAAGTAAAAATGGGTGAATCTATTGAATTGAAACTTAAATTTCATTATGGCCCCACCGAGTTCTACAAAAAATGTTCCGGGATTTTTCATATCGATGACTTAAGGTCAAGTACGGACCATGACCTCTCCATTGGAAATGCATGGGAAAAACAGAAGTTGGGCTGTATTGTATGTAGATACAGCTGAGAATACCTTCATATTCTCCAAATAGAAGCATCCTGGGCCCCTTTCTGGATTCATGTTGCAATTTTTTGCCTGTGACATCTGAGAGGTCATCTGGAGCTACTGAAGCAGTTTTCAGACTTTGGTCTGTAACTTTGCATGAAATGATGATACAGCTTTTATTTTTATACCATTGCGTTTCAATTGCTATTGCGAGTAGATTTGATATGCATATCAACTATGCTAGGCTCAAAAATTGACCTTGACCTGACCTGAGGTCGGGTCATTTTCGGGTTTTGACCTAGTATAGTCACATTATACATCATTTGATTTGCCGTGACGAGAGGAGGCGTATGGTTTCTACACAATGATTCCAACTCAACTCTGTCAGATGCTAGAGTCCAAAGAACTTTGCTCAAAATTTCAACTTCTTTGACCTGTCATGACTTCAATATTGGCCTGATTCAAAAAGTGACTAACATAGTATCCTCATGAATTTGTATGAGCTATCCATCAATCTTCGCTTTTTTCGCTATCCTGCATAGGGGCCGAGTTCTAGGGGGTGTTCAAACAGCCCCCCAAGGCGAGGGTGGCTCGGAGGCCCACCGGGGCGCGGGCTAAACTAGCATAGTCAGCATACATATCACTCGGCTTGCATTAGCAATCCCAAGGCAATTATATCAAAATAAAATCTGTAATATCACTTCATGTAAAGTCGTTGACCTAAGTCTGAAAACTGGTTAGATAGCCTCAGATGACCTGTTAAAGGTCACAAGTTAAAAAATGCAACATAAACCTGAAAAGGGGGCCAGGATACTACGATTTGGGGAATAGGAAGGTATTTTCAGCTGTATCTACTCAAATATAGCCCAATGTCTGTTTTTCCCATGTATTTCCAAGGGAGAGGTCATAGTCCGTACTTGACCTCAGGTCATTGATATGAAAAATATCGGAATATATGTTGTAGCACTCGGTGGGCCCATTATGTGGTAAAAGTTTCGATCCGATAAATTTACCCCAATTTCTTACTTATGTCACATTAAATATTTTTAGGTGAGGTCACTTGACCTGCACTAGTGACCTGACCTGAAATGACCCAACTTAAAGTTTGGGGCATGTTGCGGAATTGACCAAGGATAAGGTGTGCCAAGTACGGCGGTGGTTCGCGCCGCTGTCTTCTCGTGCATCCGGAAAAACCCGAGGGAGTGTTCAAACACCCCCTCTCCATCTAGGGCGAGGGTTAACCCGCGCCCCACCGGAGGTCCAGCACCACCTTCGCCCCACCGGGGGCATCGATGCCCCTTAACTCGGAAAATATGGGGGCTAGCGCAAATCTGCAAAGTGCATTAGAAAGCTCGCGTGAATTCAGGACGAATTTACTTGCATATTTAAGCGGTCAGGTCAATGGTTTGACCTCTAGAGTTAGGTCACGATAGGCTATTTTCACTCAAATATGCAATGCTTAACACGCGCATTGACGGGGGGCGGGTACCCACCCCCTCGGGTTTTTCGGAAATAGCAGAAAAACGGCAGCGCGTAGCGCCGCCGTACTTGGCATACCTGTTTCCTCATCATTTGTACGATTTTTGTGACAATTTTTAAGTTAGGTCATCTCAGGTCAGGTCACCGGTACAGGTCAAGTGACCCGACCTAAAAAATTTTAAGAGAGCATAAGTCGGAGCAGGGTGAACTTATCCGATTGAAACTTATATCACATAATGGCCCCACGGAGTTCTCTAAAATATATTCCGGTACTTTTGATATCGATGACCTAAGGTCAGGTACGAGGCATGACCTCTCCATTGGAAATACATGGGAAAATGGTTTTTACGGAATAACTCAGTAACGGGTGGGGATAGAGCGTTTATTTTAGCTGCATTAGACATGCCTTAGCTTTGCGGTTCTAATGATATGCATTTTATATAATGTGACCCTGACCTGACCTCAGGTCAGGTCAAATCCTTGATTTGACCTAGCCAGGTCAAATTATATATCCTTCGATTCGGCTTGCTGCGAGGAATCATATAGTCAGGGGTCGAAAAACCTGCCATTTTGCCACTCTAACTGGTGACAGCCAAAGGTGGGCAAGGTGACAAAAAAGTAGCCGACATGCTCCTTCCAGACAAATGTGTGAACAAAATTTCCGAAATCGGCTCCTGTAGTTTGAGCTTACAATGTTTTTTCAACAACTAGGTGGCTACGGGATGTCCATTGGTATCCTGTTAACGCAAAACGTGCCACATTTCACAGCCTAGGCTGGTGACAAATTTATGGTTTGAAATTTCCAATGGTGACACACTGAACACTTTTTTGACCCCTGCATATATTTGCTCTATCGTTACTTGTTCAGATGTAATGGCCGAAAAAAATTCATTTACATGTTATCCCTATGACGGTATGTTCTGACCTCTCGTGACCTCAAATGTGACCTGACAAAAAATGGTCCAAATATTTATGATGGAGAAGTGAATGGGCTACCCAACGCCGTTTACCATTTTTCGCTACCTACCGTGGTTCTCGAGATCTTAGGGGGGCGGGTACCCGTTCCCCTCGTCAAAGCGAAGGTGGCTCAGACCCCTGTCAATGCGCGTGTTAAGAAAACTGGGCATAACTCTTACGCTATTAGAGCTATTGAGACGTGGTAAAGTACATTTGATAGAAAAATGCCAGACCTTTTTCCGGTATGTGGAACGTAATGAGTTCCCGCCAGTGGTTTGACCTCCAGAGGTCACCTCACGACCTAATATGACTTGAGGTCACGAAGGGTCAGAAAATGACCTTGCTGTATATCAAATGAAATCCATTGACCAGACATACACGATAATATTCGATTCAGCGCTCGAGCTTAATTAGATCAAAAGTTTTTGCCTAATACTCTTTTTGACCCTTGTGACCTTGAATGACCTTTGAGAGGTCAAAGGGAAAATATGGCCCCTGGGATCCATGAAAGTGTGTCCAGGAACGCTTTTCTGAGCAAGCTGAGGTTTTCAATTGATTTTGTGATTTTAAGATCAAAAGGTACAGCTTTTCCCATGCTTTTTCAAAGGAAGAGGTCTCCTCGTGACCTGACCTCAGGTCAAGAAATAAAAATATCCTGGATATACACCATTTAGACCCTGGAGCGGTCATGAAGTGTAGGAGGTTTCAAACCGATCCACTAAGAAATGTAGCTCTTATAGAGGTCAAAAGTTAAGTTGAGGTGACCTTGGTTGACCTCGCGTGGTGACCTGACCTCGGGTGTACCGAGGTAATAGGGCCCTCAATCGCGATGCTGCATTTCGTCGTTTTCTGCCATCCCGAAAAAACCTTAGGGGGAGCCATTGATGGCTCCCCGGTGGGGCAAAGGTTAAGTCAAGATACCTTTACCCTTGACCTTTACCCTCTGGAGCATTTCCCGCTGATGAGGTCGACTTCAATGAAGATACCTCGAGGGGTGAGATCTCACCCCTATAACGAAAACGTCTCGTCGCCGTTGCTCCCCTGATCCGCTCCTGCAGGTAAGTAAAAGTGATAAAATAAAAAGAAACAGATAGGAGCCCAGTTTTCTTTGAAGGGGTTTTTTCCTGATTCTTGACAATCGCCAATGGCAAAGAAGTGAGGGGGCCAGTCAAACGTCAACCTGATGCGTTTAGGGAAACTGTCCAAGTTAGGACCAAAAAAGTCTTAGAATTTTGGCGAATCGGTGCCTTCCGCACTGTCTGGCTTTAAAGATGTTTAACACGCGCATTGACGGGGGCGGGTACCCGCCCCCTCGGGTTTTTCGGAGATAGTAGAAAAACGGCGGCGTTGTAGCCGCCGCTTACTTGGTATACCTTTTTCCTCATCATTTTTACAACTTCTGTGTAAATTTTAAGGTTAGGTCATCTCAGGTCAGGTTACCAGTACAGGTCAAGTGACCCGACCTCAAAAAAAGTTTAAGATAGCATAAGTCGGAGGAGGGTGAACTTATCAGATTGAAACTAATATCACATAATGGCCTCACCGAGTTCTTTAAAATATGTTCCGGTATTTTTGATATCGATGACCTAAGGTCAGGTACGAGGCATGACCTCTCCATTGGAAATACATGGGAAAATGGTTTTTACGGAATAACTCAGTAATGGATGGTGATAGAGCATTTATTTCAGCTGCATTAGACTCGCCTAGGCTTTGCGGTTCTAATGATATGCATTTTATATAATTTGACCCTGACCTGACCTCAGGTCAGGTCAAATCCTTGATTTGACCTAGCAAGGTCAAATTATATATCATTCGATTCGGCTTGCTAAGAGGATTCATATAGTTCAAGTCGTTTTGCTCTATCTTTACTTGTTCAGATGTAATGGCCGAAAAACTGAATTTACATGTTATCCCTATGACGGGCATGTTTTGACCTCTCGTGACCTTAAATGTGACCTGACAAAAACATGGTTCAAATGTTTTCGATGGAGAAGTGGATGGGCAGCCTAACGCCGTTTACCGTTTTTCGCTACCTACCGTGGTTCTCGAGATCTTAGGGGGGGTCGGGTCACCCGCCCCCCGTCAATGCGAAGGTGGCTCAGACCCCCGTCAATGCGCGTGTTAATTATTTCCAATTTTCACTGATACCAGATAAATTTTCGCCATATAGTGGGGGAGCAGGTCATCGGTGGATCCACCCAGGTGAAAAATCTTGCGTAAGATTGGCGCAGAATCTGCGCGTTCTTACAAGATCTTGTTAGACTAGTCTTCCAAATCTTGCAGGATGTGGTGATCTCCTACAGATTCTTGCAGGATCTCCTATTTCTTTGAAAAATTGGGGGAAATAGTCCTGATGCTGACTAACAATCCGCGATGGGTGGTACCAGCTGTTTTTTCACCGAGAACAGGTTTTGTCTGACTTTGCATGGTCGTACAAGATTCTTGTAGTGCAAGATTTTTGTAAAGATTCTTTTATATAGGATCCCTGAGGTCTTATGCTCTCAGGGACGTTGGAACATGTTCAAGTTGGGGTGGGGGGCAACCTGCAGTTGGGGGGGTAACTGGCATTTTCAAGTCTTTTCTTCCCAGTCAGCGCCATAGGGTTAATGGTTAAGAATCTTGGAAAGTTGGAGGGGGCAGCTGCCCCTGCCCCCCCGGTTCCAACATCCTTGTATTCTTTTATTTAGGTAGATCCCAGATATGCGTTTATATTCTTGCATTATTCTTTTCTCTTTACTGTGCGATGTTCGGGAAAACATAACTGGCACTGATACATCGGGGGGCAAGAGGGGGCAATCATGACCTGGATTTTCTTAAAACCATATTTTCACGATCTTAGGCCCCATATTGCCCCCCCTCCCCCACAACAGAGGCGGATCCAGGGGGTTAAGGGGCAGCGTGCCACCCAATCGATATCGGTAATCGATAATATATATTCTTAAATCAAATACTTATGGTTCCAAATGTTTTATTTTCAAAAGAAGAAACGAAGAAGCGAATAGCTATGGGAGCATGTAAGAGAGTTCGCCATTGTACTCTGCCGCGGAACGCCCTTTACCCCTCTCGCGTCGCGGCTCGGGGCGGCGCGCTGCCGGCGCCGGCGTCTCCCTCCGCGCCCGACCGCGCCTCGGGTGGTTGCGCGGGGACGGCTGTCTTTTGTATGGCCGCATTCCGTTAGGGGTTGGTGGGGCAGTCATTCGCAGAAAGAAACTGGTCGAGGTGGAGTGGTCATACTGTGACGAGGAGTCCGTAAGTAATCCGGATATTTTCTGCTTGGTGCATGGCTAAAAGTAGGCCCAGGCTATGCAAGGTAGGATTTAGGACAAAATAGGGAAGATGTGGGAAAATGTGGCTCATTATTCGAGATGTGCGCCTTCTGGTCGGGGCGGACGTGGGGTCGACAGTCGCTGTCGGAATGCGAGAATCATGCCGTATATAGGTAAGCGATACCCATTGTCTCTGACTGTTTTTACCGTGTGCGAGTGTTTTTTACCGCGCGCGAGTGTTTTTTACCGTTTTGCTGCATATGTTTTCATCCACTCTTCCTGCTGCGGGAACTTTCTTATACTTTTTATGTACTGTTTCAATCTGATTGTGTTTTATTCTGCAACATGTGTATGGACGTAAGACCATACAATGCAGATACGACACGAGGAGCTGCCACTCTCATCAAACATCCGAGTTATTCTGCTGCAATGCAAAGAATCCCCGGCGTGAGTACCCATTCGAGCCACATTCGAATAACCCACCCAGAGTTCTTTGATTTGACTGCTTGATTTTATTAAGAAAATTGTAGTTTTGCTTGCAGCGGATTTGAAAGCCTGGTTGTGCACTTGTTTGTAAAGGATTTATAAACATCCTGGTGTTATTTTTCATATCGATGCGGTTTTCGTGTTCGAAAGATGAATACCCAGAGGTACAAGGCACAAAGGGGGAGGGGGAATCTTCGGAAGACCACATGTAGTGGTCCGCTGGAAACCGCTGACCGCTGGAATCACAGAACGCCGGAAGCCACCATACCACCGGGAAAACGACCACCAGAAACCACCAGGAAATGACCGCCAGAAACCATCAGACCACCAGAAACCACCAGACCATCAGAAACCATCAGAATATTTGTTTAATTTCCCACAAAAGCCATCAGACCATCAGGAAATCCTGATGCTTTTTTCAAGGGCTCCTACAGGGCGTACATGATTCTGCTACAGAATATACATGATTCTGCTTCAGATTTATATAATTCTTGCAAGATCTCTTATACAAGATCTTGTACAAATGTACACCAGTCTGCTTCAGACTCTTGCAAGATCTCCTATACAAGATCTTGTAAGAATGTACATGAGTCTGCTTCAGACTCTTGCAAGATCTTGCAAGATCTCCTAAACAAGATCTTCTAAGAATGTACATGATTCTGCTTCAGATTCTGGCAAGATTCTTGCAAGATCTTGCAAGATCTCCTATACATGATCTTGTAAGAAAATGTCCGAATTTCTCACAAAGATTCTTGTACAACTGTACAAGACAATCTTGCAAGATTTTTTCACCTGGGCAGGATTGCCGATCAGGGCAGCACCTTCCCGGGGAAGGTGCATCCGGACCAGGGAGGCGCCACTTTTGACCGGCAAAACCTATCAGGTGGGCGCCAAATACTATCGATGGGTGATTATTTTCGCATCCTGGGGGGGTGGGAAGCGACATTTCAAGGGGGCGCCATCGGATTTTTAGGGGGCGCCATAACCATTTTAGGGAGCGCCGAGGGTCAATGGGGAGGGGGCATGCCCCCCTTTGCTCCCCCTGGATCTGCCTATGGAACAGGCCTCCTTGCCCCCCTTTCCGACGCCTACGCCTATACGACTTGCACATAACTAGCAAATCCTATGCATCTTAGTCCAAATCGCTTTCCATTTGTATAGGAATTATTTGCAATCCTATACGACTCCAAAAATCCTATAGGGCTTTTTTACTAGGGCACCACCATTCTCAGTGGTCCGAGCACGCCTCTGCGCACTGTACCCCCTATTCTCAGTGGTCCGGTCACGCCCCTGTCTGTCGCACTCCTACCTGCGAGCGTTGCGTGTAGGATAGGTTTTCACCCTATTCTGGTAGCAATATGGTATCTGTTGCTTTGTATGTTTTCTGGCGCGGTAGTTGCTGTCTGTAATTATACTTCTTACCGGACGAACGAGAACAACAAGGCAGCGTAATTCGTGTGAATTTTGACTTGGTGCTCTTGTTGGCACTAGGGAGTGAACGTGTGTGCGTATACACAATACACGGGGTAAATCCAATAACATACTTTCAGAAATTCTGAGAATATATAAGGAGGAGGCTGATTTTCAAAATGACAGGAAAATTACCATTTTTGGTTGCCTTTATTGTCATATGTGTTGACATCAGTTGAATATTATATTTATTCGCAGAGGCAGTTTTCAGTATTTTTATTAGGGCCACTCCCTACAGGCACACTTGCCCAATTACAGGGAGTATTGGTGTGGGTGTTTAAGGATCCTCTCAACCGGGTCAGGCGGACACAGACATTTCCCACCTTGGGTATTGAACCCACGTTAATCCATGCTATCCTATCCGAAGACTGGCAACAAAGCCACTAGGGCCACCCCGGCCCCAAAAATAATGAATTAGTCTGTATGGCATTGACAGATTATTTCAGCTGCCTGCCTTTTTAACTATGAATATAAGATACTGTCATCTTGGTTTCAGCACCCTGTTATCTGCTGCATGTAATCAAATTCAAATGTGTGTGATCACTGTTTTTATGGTTTCCTGAACCAGGGTCTCCTTGCTCTTGTCTCTTGATCTTTATCAAATGTCAACATTGAAAAACTTGAATGGAAAGCTAAAAAATGATCATCTTATTATCCATTAGCTTTATTAAATATATGGTCAATCCTTGTTAAAATCAGAGTTGCTCAACTTGTATGTTCAACACTAATTGTACAAAGCTGGAACACATCACATGGTTGGAAGTTTGTGTTATAACCTTCATGAAGATGTGGTTGCCTCCTTTATTATCGTATTTAATGATACGGGTGTCTAATATA
>JAOTON010000442.1:0-12500 GCA_034440635.1 Lepas anatifera
CATTGATGGCAGGTGTACATTCATTTCAGAGCCGCACCATACTGTGCAGTGCCTGGATGTCACAATAATTCAGGTCGGTGCAACAATGTCCATCTGCACTGTTTTCATAAGGAAGATGGCCTTGCAAAGGCTTGGTGGCCAAAGATCAAACAGGAAGGGTATATCAATATTAATAAGGATCCATGTGTTAGTATTGAGTATTTTCCTCCCCGGATTCAAGCAAGGTCTACATTTGAGCTCCTGTACCCTGGTGTTCCCTCTCCATGCCGCCATCTAGCTCCTGCAGCAGTGTCATCACTCAGCATACCTTCTAGTCATTGTACCAGGTATTAGCTTGAATGGAGATAGATCCCTGGTGCATGCCTGTTCCTGTATGCCTGTATGCCCTCACACTGAATATATTCAAATTTTTATTACCTACTACTTGAGAGCTACTACTTATCTTACTTGAGAGGTACTGCTGCATGAGCTAGGAAATTCAATCAGGTTAGTTTTTTGTATATTGTATTTCTGTGACTTTGTGGGCTGTTTATGTGATGAATGTGTACATAATAGTGTATTTTCAGGGAATTTCACCCAAAGCTTTCATGTTCTATACAAGTTTTCAAGAGAGACTGTTAGTTGTATGTTGCTTGTTTCCATAGGAAGCCTTGGGGAAGAAGGAGGAGCAGTAACAGCAGCAGCAGCAGCGGCAGCAGCAGCAGCAGGCAGCAGCAGCAGCAGCAGCGGCAGCAGCATTAGCAGCAGAAGCAAAAGGAGGCAGGCAAGAAGGAGGTTGGTTGAGATGCAACAAAAAAGTATTAAACAATGTAATAATAATAATTTTTGGGCTTATCGACGCACCAACTGCCAGGGTCATATGGCGTCGCCAACTCTTTCCCTGTTGGAAGGGTTTCTCGGGAGCCAGCTTGCTCCTTGTTCAGGGAAGCCGCCGGGCCTTGAACCCGGGTCGGCTGCGTGGAAGCCAGCTACGCTGACCACTCCACTACCGCCCCGTATTAAACAATGTATTATGATTTTATACTAGAGGTCCATTGCCCAGTGATGATGAGGGGAGTATCTCTGTTGCTTTGACCAGGGGGGAGTATGAGCCTGGAGATTGTAATAAATGTACAAGTTAAACAGTGTTTACCAAATTCTTTCACCATGATTTCTCACCTCCATGCTCATGAATTTACTCAAATGTAGTCAAGTAGGATTTCTGACTGGGAAGGGTTCTCCTGTCACACCAAAAACAACTGCATGTCAATGAAACACAAGTACCCTGGTGTGAGTCAATCAGCTGGTTAATTCTTAGTCATGGCTGCCATAATCTCCATCCATGTATCACGGTTTTAAACTCCATATGCTGCGACTCTTGATGGGTTTTGTCGATATATAGGCAGGTTCAATAATTGTGATTGCATGGAGGACAGGTACCCGCACTTGAGACGCCATTTGGACCAGAAGATCGACAGCTTGGGTCGTGTAGTCTATCAGAGGCGGATCCAGGATTTCCTCAAGGAGGGGAAAAATTCAATCTTTGGGGGCCCGTTGTTTGGGGAGGGGTCCCACGACCCGGGAGGCCCGCGGAAAAACATTAAATGTGATGGAAATCAGCTTTAAAAAGACCGGTGCCCCATCCCCAACCCGGTCTCATGTTACAGCCTTTCCACCACACCTGCACGCCCACATGCACTATATAGTCAGTAGATACATATACATGCAGGGCTTTTCACTCATAGCACCCTTGAGAGGGCCCAGCAGCTGCGGCGGGAGGTGTTTCCTTCCAGTGCTTAGTGTCGGCCCTAGGTAGGGGCGATCGCCCCATTGCCCCCACCTTGGATCCGCCCATGCAACCTATTAGTAGCGCGCCAAATTTTTTTGCGTAACCCCGCATTCAGGGGTGCCAAGTTTCGATGGGGTAGGTGGGGAAGGGGCGCACTTGACCTTTTTCCTCTGGATCCGCCTATTTTTATGTCTGCCACCGTAGTCGCACCTCACTGGTGCCACTTACCGCGGATACATGAGGAGCTCCAGAACGCTCTACTCACGTAACGGCTGCGGTAACGGACTTATCGACTCAAGTAAACGGGAGTCCTGACGACCGACTCCTGGTTTCACGAGTTAATAAGTCTGTTCCCGTGCTCAGTACGTAGATAGAGCGCACTGAGCTGCTCATGTATCCGGGGTAACTGTCACCTGTCGCCGGCTGTAGAGACAAAACCGATACCATAAGTCCGGAAGATAGTGAACTTCACAGGCATCCTGAAAAAGGGCTGCGCCTAGACAACCTGGGTTATCTTGAAAACTTGGATCGCTAGATACTCCGGGAAAAGTGATGTTAGCGCTTTTCAGATAGAGTTGCAAAGTCGTGACTGAAATTTTCATCAGACGGAAAACTAGTTTGTTTAAAATACCGTATCGTAAATTTTCCTCAGGGTGAAATAACATTCAGACTAGGTGTCCCATAATCATTCTGTGGGGTCAACTAAGGCATGGGAAGTTCAACAGCGAATGCAACGCTAACAATGCTTTGATACAGTTATTGTTGACTAAGGCTGACAAATTCTTGACATTCTACCTGCAGTATTCTTAAGATTAGCATATGCATGGCACCCTACCTGGAGCACGCTTTTATCATGAATAAGAGACACGGATTGGAGACTCGCCGCCTCCGACCGACAGTGCCGATCACTGCGTACTGCGCATGCGCGAAACGACGTACAGGGCGCCATCACTTCCGAATGCATTAGTTCAAATGAGGCGTGCGGGGAGGTTGGGTTGAAATCAGTGGCGTAACTAAGGAAGGATCCTAGGGGTCTGCAGACCCGCCCTGGGTCGATCTTAAGCACTGCTAAGGATTCCTGGATCAGGGGGTCCCCAGATTCAGTCTCTGGAGGCCTCTGGGATTCGTTCTCAGGGGCCCCGGGGGGGGGGGGCCCGGGGAACGTTGCTTTTTGGGTGTTGTGGCAAATGGTTATTGGGCTTGAAGTTGACTTTCCGGTTTTTTGGAACTTTGTAGTGTTGTGGCCCAGTAGGCCTCAGGGCTCCGTGTCACGAGAGTTTGTCTCTGGGGGGCCTCAAGAGTTGTTCTTATTAATGTATCTTTTATATCTTATTCATGGTATCATATTAATGGTGCCCTGCGGCATACTTAAGATTAACATATTCATGACACGGTACCTCAAGCATACTTTCCCATTCAATTCGACTTAATTTCGCCGACTTTTTGAGCCCTGAATACTTTTTGTATGACAAAAACCCTGCCGCAAAGGCTCAACTCGTTTTCTTTAGTACGTAATACTCAGGGTGGATTCTCTGGAAAATCCTGTCAATTTTAGGGGATATACGCTGCTCCCATTTCCGATAGCGTATTTATGGGAAACTGGCCTTTTGCCGTTGGCTTTCGTCAAAACAAGGCTTCGTTGGAACTTATAAAAATACTGTCGTTTAACATTGCGGGCAGCGAAACCCGGTATCGTATTGTTTTGAAGGATAATGGAATCATCAGATGTGAGCTCTTCATTTTCGGTTTTGATCAAAATAGTTATGCCCCAGGAAGATGTGTTGAAGGGAATGGACCACCTTGCCAAAATTAAAAACTGTTTATGCAGGTCTGTCCGGAAAGCTGAAAAATGCATTTTGTTTCCACCTTTAATCGGTCATACCCACAAAATAGCCATTTTCTTACAATTTAGGATGTCATCAAAACAGAGGTTGAGGTTGACCTAAGCTGGGGTGGGGCGGGGGCGGGGGGGGCGGTGGGACGGCGGGGGACTAAGCATCATGTGCAAAAACGAGGCAGGCTACTAGGTTACCACTCATAGCATGTCAGCGTTGCGGCAGTTTTGCCATCGTTAGCGTGTATCACGTGGCATCTGTGGCAGTCGTGCTGTTACAATCTAGACCAATCAAATTATTGAAACCAGAGGGAAAGGGATTCCTTCATGACTTGAATTATAACCTTTAGGCCCTTAATTTTTTTCTTGAAGTATGCCAAAATTTAAAACAGAACGCTTTGGGGTGAAATGAAATATGCCAATGGTTGTTTCTGGTCACCCGCTATAAAATTGTTGTCACAGTTGAAAACTAATTCTAAAGGTGGGACTTTCCCTCTAAAGGGAATACGACACCTTTATAACGTGATTTTAACTCAGATAGCCAAGTTGTAAAGCATGCTAAAAAACCCGGTACTGGATATATCATTTGTCTTGAAACTCAAAATTTCCGTATAGAAAAGCTAAAAACCTACCTGAAATGTACCCAAAATGTACCCAAGCAGCTGGCCACAGTTATCAGCTGTTAACGTGACGACATGCTGACGTCACGATGAGTAATCAACCAATGGAATACCTTGAAGCCTATTGAATATGGTAGTAATTACCAGGTCATGACGTCATCCACAGACAGAAGTTTATTTCTTACCCCAGAGAAGAATTTTAAAAATAAAAATATTGACCTTATTGTACATATTTCAGAGAAATCATGGACGTTTTCATGATTTTCGGCTAAAATTAGCCCTAACTACACTAAATTCCGGGATTCGACCGAGATGCCACAGGTGCAACTAATCTACTTTAACAGGTGCAACTAATCTATTGGTTGATAATTTACTTTTTCTGTTTTTATCAATAATAAATAATGTTTTTATCTGTAATCAGTTTTTAATATTGAGATCAGGCAGCCCTTTCATTGTTAAACAACTGTCATCATTCGAAAAAGGCTGAGGGCTACTGGTCTGGAACAAAAAAGTTATTGAGGCATTGGAAAACTGGGAAATATTAGCAAATCGATGGGGTGCCAGTATTGCCTGTCAGGTCAATATTGAGGTCACCCGCGGACGAAGACCCCATACTTTTGACCAACACACTCTGGATATTATCGAAACTTGATATTTTGTATCGTTTGCCCTCTCAACAAGATAAGATATAGTTATTTTTTACGTCTTTTTAACCTCCGCTCCACGGGGGCCATCGATGGCCCCCTAGGTTTTTTCGGGATAGCAGAAAAACGACGAGGTCCAGCACTGCGGTTGAGGGTTCTATCTCTCACACCATTATTTTCACACCATCCCTGAAATTTTTCTCGGGGTCACGCAAGGTCAGGTCACCAGGCGAGGTCAACCAAGGTCACCTCACTTCAGCTTATAAGCTCTACCATTGCTACATTTAAAGGCTGATCGATATGAAACTTCCTACACTGCATGGCCCTTCCATGGTCTACAACATGTATATCCGAGATTTTTCAATTTCGTGGCCTGAGGTCAGGTCACGAGGTGACCTCTCCCATTGAAAAAGCACGGGGAAAAGCTGTCTTATGATCTAAAAGTAACAAAAATAATTTGAAACGCTCAGCTTGCTCATAAAAACGTTCTTGAACACCCTTTTACGGATCCCAGGGGCGATATTTGCCCTTTGACATCTGAAGCCACCATCAGGGGTAAAAACAGCATTTTGACAATAACTTTTGACCTAACCAAGCTAGAGCGCTGAAATAAACGTCATAATGTATGTCTCGTCACTGGCTTTCATTTGATACACGGCAAGGTCACTTTATGACCTTTCGTGACCTGGGGTCATATTAGGTCACGGGGTGACCTCTAGAGGTCAAAATACTGGCGGGAGTTCATTATGTTCCACATAGCGGAAACAGTTCTGGCACTTTCCTATCAATTGCACTTCACCAGATTGCAATAGCTCTTAGGGCATGAGAGCTATGCCCAGTTTGGTTAAGAATTGCATGTTTTAGTGGAAATGGCCTAACTTGACATCTGAAGGCCAAACCATTGACCTGAGCGCTTAAACATGCGATGTATTTTCTTGCTGAATTCACACAAGCTTTCTAATTTACTTTGCAGATTTGCGCTAACCCCCATATTTTCGTAGTTACAGAGGGGGCATCGATGACCCCGGTGGGGCGAAGGTGGCGCCGGCCCCCCGGTGGGGCGCGGGTTAATGCTTTCGTCATGACCAATCAAACACTGCATATTACTACGTTTGTAACATTTTCCTCCTCCCGAATCTATGAGTTCTGTGACAAAATAGGTAATGTTCACTTATTTAAAATGCGTGTTCCGGCAGAGAAAATGGTTCGTCAAGTACGCTGGGGAATTTTAAGCTGTGGCAACATCAGCAATGATTTTGTCACTGCCGTGAGAAGCCTGGCGCCGACCGAAAACCAACAGGTAACTTTGTACAGGCTGTCTGCCCTTAAAGTGGTCTTGTATTTTTGGCTACAATTTTTTAATTACACAGCAAAATGGCAGCACAGAATACCATAAACTGTTTGTAAAATATGTAGAATAACGTTTAATAGGCGTTTTGCGAGGAGGCCTGCATTTCCAGCAAATTATATGATAAAACTCTTCGGACTATTCCTTAAAAACCGGAGTTTTGACCACCGTTAGGCCTGTTTTTGGGGATTTCTCAAAGCTTGCGTCTTCACCAACAGGCCTGATACTCCCGGATAGCTCAAGCATGTCCTTTCAATAGAGTTCAGCCGTTTTTCTTCGCGGATGGATGACAAGGCCATGCCATACCTAAAGATAGTCTTTCTTTGCGCTGTCATCCGATACAATGGATGTATAAGCTACTGCGGGAAAGCTTCATATTTTGGGATTCGGGCACATTTCTTTTCCCCGAGGGTAGGGGAGTGGATGGGGAGGTTACCAACCCAGCCCTCGTTAAGTAAGGGAAACATAACTGAAATCCAGGGTTTAATCGCTTAAATATTTGTGAACGCTGTTCTACGGAACGTATTGACGTGCTTCATGAAACATGTGCGTAACGGCCGGAAGAGCGCTGATACATTTATTATAGGTAGTTATTGTACGTTAGTTATTATGCGCTTGTAAACCATTGCTCATAGTTTTAGGTTTTGACCTCACTGCTCTGAGACGTGATCGTTCGTGTGGGGTGTCATTTTTTGCAGATAAACGCTGAATAATACTTTTTTAATGCACGTTCTTGTTGAACTCTGTCCGTCATAGGTCAGAAATTGCAACATGAACCTAAAAAGGGCCCCTGGATACTACGATCTGGAGAATATGAAGGTTTTCTCAACTTTATCTACACAAATACAGCCTAATTCCTATTTTCCCAATGGATTCCTCATGAGGACGTCATGATCCGTACCTGACCTTAGGTCATCGATCTGAAAAATCACGGAATATATGTTGAAGTACTTGGTGGGCCCATTATGTGGTGCAAGTTTGAAATCGATAGATTCACCCTTTTTTACTTAGCGTACGCCACTAGCTAACGCGTACGCCACTGATAAACGTACGCCACTAACGTACAATAACTACCTATAAGAAATGTATCAGCGCTCTTCCGTCCGTTACGCACATTTTTCATGAAGCACGTCAATACGTTCCGTAAAACAGCGTTCACAAAGATTTAAGCGATTGAACCCTGGACTTCAGCTATGTTTCCCTTACTTAACGAGGGCTGGGTTGCTAACCTCCCCATCTTAAACATTTTTGGTGGAGGTGAGGTCACTTGACTTGCACTGGTGACCTAACCTGAGGTGAGCCAACCTTAAAATTTTGAGGGAAGTTGCGGAATGGATCAAGTATGAGGCGCAAAGTACGGTGCCGCTTCGCGTCGCCGTTTTTTTCGTGCTGCCGGAAAACCTGTGGGTGTCCAACCCTCCCTCCCACCTGGGTGAGGGTTAATTGGATGAAACAGCTGTAGAAGAAAATGGTGCACGGGAAAAGTGTAATATTGCTAATGGCTAGAACTCCCGAATCGTTTCACCCAGCCACCATCAAGCGTGTTCTGGTCTGCCAATAACCCCAAGCACAAAGTTGAAAGAAAATCGGAGATATAAGGGTGTGAGGCCTGTGCTGAAACGCCGTGGAAAGCCCCAATTCTGTAATCATGCATCCAACCACCCTGCCTCGGGGCTACAGTTAAGTACACGTTTGAATTCCTTACAGTGAGGAATGAGAGGGCTTTTCTACAGCGTTTGATCATCTTAGCGAGAAGTGCGAGCTCCAAAAATCAACGGTGTGGTGTAATTAGAGGAGGTAAAAATCGTAGCCGCAGTCTCCTCATTTGACACTTTCTGAAACTATTTGTGTTTAAAATTACGGACAAAGATTTTAAATTTTTCTTCATTGCAAATGCACAACACATGTTTAATATTGGTACAAGTTTCAGGAGCCCAATAGCGTAATCTGAAGATGTAATTTTCCTCTTTGCAGGTGCTTGCAGTTGCCGCTCGGTCACTGGAGGCGGCGCAGAAGTTCGCTGCAAAACACAATGTGCCAAGAGCCTACGGATCATACGCCGAACTCATCGAAGACACTGATGTTGGTAGGTATAAGCAATGCTCATTTGCCTGATTCTACCAGGGCTGGCTCCTAACAGGCATGCCTACCCAATGACAGGGAGCATTAGCGTAGGAATACTGATGTTTGAATGGTAAAATATCATTTTTATGTTTAGTACTCTGTTCTCGCTTGGCTTGAAGAACTCGATTAGGTAAGAAGTTTAGGGGAACCATGTAGTTTATAGCATATTATGTTATAGTTTTGGAATCGTAACTTATTTCAGCGGGTACTTCGTTGCCATAGCAGCATGCTTATTGTGCTTTGTGCAACTTCGGTCACGTGTTTATCGCTGGTCCGGTGCGGGAAAGCTGGTGCAGTAACAGACGTCATTTGTCATATTTACTGCTAGAGGAAACACAAAACGATTTTTGACACTTTTATTTTGTTAGTTGTTTATTGTTTATTATGGTTCGATGAACAACAGGTGTGTGTTGTGTGTGGTGTGTGTGTGTGTGTGTGTGTGTGTGTGTGTGTGTGTGTGTGTGTGTGTGTGTGTGTGTGTGTGTGTGTGTGTGTGTGTGTGTGTGTGTGTGTGTGTGTGTGTGTGTGTGTGTGTGTTGTGGTGTGTGTGGTTTGGGCGTGTGGGTGGGTGCGTGTGCGGTGCGTGTGCGTGTGCGTGTGCGTGTGCGTGTGCGTGTGCGTGTGCGTGTGCGTGTGCGTGTGCGTGTGCGTGTGCGTGTGCGTGTGCGTGTGCGTGTGCGTGTGCGTGTGCGTGTGCGTGTGCGTGTGCGTGTGCGTGTGTGCGTGTGCGTGTGCGTGTGCGTGTGCGTGTGCGTGTGCGTGTGCGTGTGCGGGTGCTGGGCGCGCGCCCACGGACAGCTCAAGTCATTCTAGATAAAACAGTGGTGGGACAAGATACATGGTTAAATACACAATGAATTAATACAACACAATATAAAGTGCTGTAAATTACCAGAACTAAAGAAATGTGTAAAAAAGACACATTTAAAAACTGCAAACATTGCTCAGTGCAAAGGCAGTTACATAATGTATTGACGAGTCTGTGGTCTAAACTGCTCAAAAGAGCAACTAAAAGAGTCAGAATCGGGGCACGCTGCCAATGAGCTCAGCGGCATCATTCTGGCTAATGGTAATCTAACGGGAGGTAACGGGTTCAGGTAGGTCGATGGTGACAATTTAACGGACCCAGATAGCGGAAGTCAACAATTGAACTTATTTTGGAGCCGTAGAACTTAGAGGTAAACACTAGGCTGCACCCTTATCGATAGCAATGCACCGGGCAGGCGGCACTTGCTTTGAAGCTGTTGTTTTTTTGTGCAGTATAAACAGGTCGTGTTTCATTCCCGTGCAATCTTTATTTCGTAGGAACTCGGCTGTTTTGCCCGACTGAGGAAAATACAACTTTTTCAAAGGGATACGAACAGTGATGTAGTACTCTCTTCCCCTGTATGTGTAATACCTTCAGAGTTTGATTTTGTTTGGTATTGTAACCTTGAAGCTCTTGAATGGCAGCGTCTGGCGCCACGGAGCTCCACCCTAATTGCATCCTTATTTATCCATAATGTGTAAATTTTGGCACTAGTAAAGTGTGCATCTAACATGCTTCAGTTTGCTCTAGAAAACGGTTGGACCTTATGGGTTAGTCAAATTTCTGTTAAGGTTTCCAAGTAGCCACCCCATGTTTGATGTTTTTCCAAATATATGAGGGATCTGGGCCAGGGGCCGCCGTCTAAATCTGCGGTACGGCGGCGCGTCCTCACCGTATCTTTAGTCGGTCTAGTCCTCTCTGCCCGCTGTTTTGAGGTATTTTTGAAATATTGATAGCGCCTCCACGTGTGGCCAAATTTCTGGTACCTGCACCAGAACGTAGGAGTTATATTTTAATAATTGTGTTAGGTTATGACCGTCTCGCCCAAATATACTTTCAATGTCTGAGCATGCAGGAATATTTTAGCACACCAACACTGCCGTGCAAAGGGAAAAAGGGTAACTCCGAAAGTCGACTTTTCAGGAGAGCTAAAAACAGTTTCCGACCTTTCCGACTTGTTTTAGTTTTATTAGTGACTACAAATGACTACAAACTGTTACAGTTTGCAGTCATTTGTAGTGATTAATTTGTTTTTCTTAAGAAAATGTTCTTCCGTTGACGTTGGTTTTCAGAGTGGTTCTGAGTTTTGGGGGCTTCTTCAGTCTATCCAGGAATTCGTAAATGCCGTCAAATTATGTTTTCACAAGCCTTCATGAGAGTAATAATTTATTTTTACTGGATTAATTTTGTTCTGTATGTATGTATTAGATGTAACGCTTTTTGGTAAAAGTATTATCGATGTTTTTTTAGAGCCGCCGTAATAACGGCGGTTAGGGGGTCGGGGGTGTTCAAACTCCCCTCCCCCACACCGCAGGCAGGGTTAAGTGGAGTTATAAATGCTGCATATTTTACTGATTGCAATGTTTAAATCCTGATGATTTTCCAGAGCCATTCTCAGGGAGAATATACATCACCTAAAGTGTACTGTGATAAGGGAAGTCATTCAAGCAATGTGGGTGGCTCTTCCACCAGTTTAGCCGAACTGCCTTATTTGATAGAAGCCAGAATCGTTTGTATCGGATAGCTAATAACCGAGGGCAACATTCTTCTCAGCACGCATTACGGAGCGGTGATAGTGCGTCCCACCCCAGGCTTCTTCTAACTGACCTCGACCTGATCAAGCAGAGATCCGACAGCTTGAACGACCAGATCTAAAGGCAATGTGATACATTTATCATATGGAATTTGTATTGAAGTGGTGTTTGTGGCAAATGAGTGTTTTCGGGGCGGAGTTGTGCGTTAGCAGACTGAGACACACCACTCTATAGGGAAGGGTATAGGAGGGCAAGTGGACGAGACGGTAGTCCGCTTAGCAATCGCTTATTTCTACGCAACCGACGAGTTCCGGGGCAAACGAAATCTGAAACCGTTTTTTCAACATGTTCTTTAAATTTTATTTCAAACTTAAGATCCCATTTAGGCGTCATGTTCCTTGTAAAGCTTGTTCGCCGGTCCTTTTTTCGTTGACTTTATGACAAAGTTGGTCTCGTGAAATTAAATAGATTGGTGTTATTGAACGGCGTTAAGTTAACCGCCTATTTTGCAGTCATTATCGAGCTCATAAAATATAGACTTAGTTCAGTTTAAGTAGCCACCGGTATAAGCACGTCCCTAAGCTTCAGTATAAGCACCCCAAGCTGGTGCACGATGGTGCAGACGATGGACTCCCTCCATGGACCGCTGACGTGCTGAGTGTGCGGCGCCGTGCCCTGCAGACGCTGTGTATGTGGGCACCATCCACCCGGCCCACCACCGGCTGGTGTCGCAGCTGCTGCGGGCCGGCACGCCGGTGCTGTGTGAGAAGCCGTTGTGTATGACGCTGCCGGAGACGCGCGCTGGTGGCGCAGGCGCGGCAGGCCGGCGTGCTGCTGATGGAGGCGGTGTGGTCGCGCTGCTTTCCGGCGGTGCAGCGGCTCAGGCAGGAGCTGGCCTCCGGCGCGGTGGGCGCCGTACAGCACGTGTCGGCCACCTTCGGCGTCAGCGCCCCTGCTGACGGCAGACTGGGGTAGGTAGCACTCGCCTGTACAGTCAGCTCCGACCCCTTGAATGGATACAAGAATAGTAGAAAACTTATGGGAATGTAATACCTTTATTATGGGACATGAGCTGAGATAGCCAGATGATACGGCACACCATGGCATACGCGGTTTAGAATTTCACTTGTCCAGGGGTGTGTTATGCTTTACGCGCCTAATAGCTCGGTTGATATCCCATGAAGGTGCCATATTCCACTGAAATGTGCAATAGGACTGATGACTGCATATGAGCTAGTATCGGCACTCCCTAATGCTAAAAGTCTGAATGGTGCCCACTGGTGCCTCTGACTCTGATAAATGTATACTATATTACTAACTATATTAACTATATTATAGTAGATATAAACCGTTTTATCAAACTTGAGCATCCATTTCACAGTCAATCCTCTTTCTACGGCTGCTGTCAGTGACGTGTTATATACACTCATGAAAAGGGGAAGTGCTGCACATGATACCCTTCTCATGCTGTGTCAAGCCACTGAAGGGTAGTTTAGATATTGTGCCGGATAGGATTTGAAAGCAGTTGTTTGGTCAGGCCATCTTTAGCCGTCGCTAAAGCCACTGTGGGCGTGGTGCAGTGTGGGAGATAGGACAAAAG